>BMAO01039346.1:137703-454818 GCA_019973975.1 Trichonephila clavata | reverse complement strand
TTACCTAGCTACGCCCTGGTATATAACTCTATATATTAAATAAAAAATATTAATAGTGTATTTCCAATCTGAACAGTCTGGAGAGTAAAATGTCAAATCAGGTGTCATCCTCCTGAATTCGTCGTGATTTAAAATTACGAAGTTCGTCACCTCTATACCCCTCACGTTGTTTCGAAGTGCGATATTAACAAAACAAAAGAGAGAGAGAGAGACAGGCCAACGAAATTCAATCAGAAATTAACGAAAAATCTATTTGTTCACTTTTTTTATAATATTAGTTTCTGTTCACATCTATATTTTTTATTGCAGAGAGCGTAATTACTGTTGGATATTGATTAGGTTTGCTTTAAAACGTTTCTAGCCTTCTGTAATAATTTTTAAAAATATTTTTCAAAAATTGATTTTTATAATGTATAAAGGTACTTTCCCTCCTTACGTGTTTTTAAAAAATTTATATTTTTGGGGGGGAAGGGGAAATAAAATTTTTAAAAACAATGAGTTTAATTAATGATTTTAAAACATTCATTTTTTAAGAAAGCAACTTAAAAAAGAACCAGCAAAAAAGTAAACGAAAAAATTCATATTTTTTCAATGTAAAATATATATATGTACTACTTCTAAGGTCATTTTGCTTTTTGACCTTTTATCTCGCTATAATCTCACATGAAGTTTTTTCACACACCGTCGAATAGTTATAAAAATAGACTTCTAATAGAAGCATGACTTCGACATAATTTCTTTTAGATGTATATTTTACACATACAATAATATTTTCATTAAATTTCTCACAAATAAATTGCGTGGAAAAACTTAATAAAAATGTAATAATGATAATATTTGATGTACAGCATAGAGAGATGCATAATAGCAATTATTTTTCAGTATTGATTAAAATGTCTATTTTTATGTAATTAATACTTTCCAAAAATTCAAAAATAAAAATTATTAATCCGTTTACATTAAAAATATTTTGCGTTGTAATATAATTAAAATATTCGTTCTAATCAAGATATAGAGTTAAAAATATCTAGCCAAAAAGAATAAATCAGGGGAAAAGAATTGAGAAGACTGGTTCCCACGTTTTTTTAACAAGCTAATTAAGGCGCGTTTGTGTTCGAGTGTCGGTGTCGTAAAATAGCTCCCTCCCCCCATGTGAATCATGAGATGAGTGAGAAGTTTCAAAGGAGTGGTCCCAGGGCCGATCCTAGGGTGTCGGCCACCCGCGTGCGAAGATCAAATGTGCCGCCCCTCGAGAGAATATTTCAGATTTTGACTAACACTTATATTTAATATTTATTTATATAATTACTTATATAATACTTACATATTAGTTACTTGTTATAGTATTTAAATAACTAATTATTTATTGCAATACTTATATATTTAATTACTTTTTATAATATTAAGACATTTAATTACTTATTAAAAGGCTTATATTTTTAATTACTTTTTAAAATGTTTATATATATAATCACTTATTACAATACTTTTTTATTTAATTTCTTACTTAATGCTTATGCATTGTGGTTATAAACTCGTCTACCCGTATAAGAGTAAAAAGTAAAACATTAATATATAGAAATGCAAACATAAAATTTGAAGTGCAAATTTTTTTTTTTGTGTCAACTATTAGGTTATGGTAGCTGCAAAATACTTTTAACAGAATAATAAACAAGCAAAAATATTACTTTTGAAATAAATGTAGACATTTTATAATTATAAAAGCAAAACAGTATTTATTCAGAAGATGTAATCTAATAAAAAAGTACTCAAGAGAGAATAGATTTCTTGAAACGAAAAGTGTATTAATCAGTCATTCTACAAAGGCTACTTAATAATAAACTATCAAATAATTTTTGTGGCATTCTGAGAAGCAAATCTGTCAAAATATTTTTGGTGTGAAATCAATTTTTTCAAAGATATTGGATTCAATAGAGAATGTGTTCAAATCTGGAAATCTGTTTAGAGTCAGATTCCTAAAAATTCCTAGAAAGAATTCTAAACTATATACCTTACTATTTCAGTAGTGCTCACACACCAAATTACAAACTTTATTTGCTCTGTGAGACTAATATCTGGTGTAGATCAAGAATTATAGTGTAATATTTGGCTTTTAGCACAATGTCTCTTATCTCATTACGAGTAGATAAAGCTAAAATATTAATTATTTCATTTTGAAAATATTGCCCTAAGTAGTGTGGAATACATTTTTATTTTTGCGTTTAATCACATTATTAAGGTGTTCTAAAATAACCGAATCAAATTTGTCCATTATCTAATGGCCTTTAAAAATTACCATTATCTCAACTTCCTACAAGTAACTCTGAATGACAAATTTTGACTGGCTAAAAATTGTACTTCAACAATCATTCTTTCAATGATGACGCGCAATATCTCTTTTTCTCTGGATTGTATACATCTTGTTGTTCCGCGTCAATAGTACAGTTTTTTTAGTTTAGTATTTAATTCGCTCCATGATCTGATACAATTTTAGAGTATTTTCATCATTATTATATAAATAATAATAAAAAAAGCTCATTTCTCAGTCCAATAAAATTCTGTCTTTTAGCTTCCTCAAAAAATGTCACGTCGGGATATTTTCGATAACATTTAAATATTAACACATGTGTGTGCAATCTTATTTGAAAATATATTTATAATAAAAACAAGTTGCTTTTAAATATTATATAAAATAAGGGGAATACCGTTTTTTATTTCATCCATTTCCGATTCAGCATCGACTCAAAACATTTTTAGATTTTTAAACGTATGTAATTACATTAAAAATTAAAAATGCATGCCATGTAATTATTAATAAAACTGAAAACGGTTTAAAGTAATAAAAAGTGTTTAAATATATTTTCATCCATACTCCTTGCAAACTTAGAATAATTTTGTGAGGCAAACATACATTTTAAAATCTACCTCTGATCTCCTACGAAATCTCCCAAACATTTTGATAAATAATTTTCAAATGTAGATATTAACGAAACATGTAGAAAGAAATATTTCGAAGGAATAAATAAATATTCTAATGAAAGAAATTATTAGAAATTCGAATACAAAGAATTTACTTAATTTATAATAAATAAATATGTCACACTATCTTTATTTTGCAGATGCTATTACTATCTTGATTTTTTATTTTCAACTTTATCATATACACAGAGACAAAAATTCTTTACCCAAATTAAAAGTTTCAATTTTTTTAATGAAATTAATCTCTTTTTGGACTAAAGGCAAAAATTGATAACGACATAGGAGAAAAAAACATTACAATTAAAAATTTCGAAAAAAAAAACCTGTTTAATATTAATGGTCCTTTACTTACTCACTTGCGTTTAAATTTTAATCAGTTGAAGCTAAATCAATTATTTCTTTAATGATGCTACTAAGACAGTGCTTTTACAACTTTTAATGCTTACGACCCAATTTTCAATCATAATTTTCATCGCGCCCCTTTCACACAATAAAATTGTATTGAGTGCAATAAAAATGCTCTTTGACGTTAAAGCTACAATACACGATTTTAATCATAAACTGTACAAACTATCAAGATAAATATTAAATTCTGTATATGACAAGCCTACATGAATCACTGGAAATTTTTAAACTTGTTCTTAATTTAGAAGTGTGAATGGTATCTGACTACCCTAAATTGTGAATTTCCTTAAAATTGACCATTTTTTTATGATTTTATTTTATAGGTCATCTTTTTAGCTTTATAAAAATACCAAATTTATTATTTTCTGTTCACTAGAACAAAAACTATAAGTGTTTTAGTAAGAGAAGATGCCATTACATTGAGCAAGATATGTCATACTTTAAAACGCGTTTTACTCGAAATGTGTTTTTTTAAATGCTCAAACGGAGCCAGCGATTGCTCAAAAAATTTTGAAAAAAATTAACTGAAATGTTTTGTGTATGTTCTGTTTTATAGTAGAAGTGTTTTAACCTTCTGATTTATTAATCACCGTTTTATTACAAAATTTACAGTCCCTTAAGTGTTATATATCACTGCTTTTTTTTAAGAAATTTCATATAACAAAAAAATAAAGTGCTATTTTTTGTAAAACATATAATACCTCTCATCCTGAGGTCACTTCAAAAATGAATAAGATAGCAATACATCAGAATTGAAAAACTGAATATTTGTTTATAAACTTTTGGTACAGAATTGAAGCAAGCACTGAACATTCGGAACAGTAACGGGAAATTTGGGATAATGTACAATCAAGTTCAAAGGAAATTATTAAAGGAATTAAACACGAGAAAGAAAAAATGTATTAATCCTTCTTTTTAACAACCCCCAAATTAAAAAAAAAAAGGAGGAAGAAAAACTTATACATTTTTCTTCATTGAAGTAAAATTTTCAGGAAAAATCAATCTCATTTTTTAAAACAAATATTTAATTTGTATATCTCAATACATCAAATTCAAATTTTTATTTCAAGAAATTATAATTCAATGAAAGAAAACAGCCACTGTCATGTAATAATAATAATATATTCTTATTATTAGAAATCTTATTTTTTTAAAAAAAGAATTCTGTAAGAAAAAAAAAATTTTTTTTTTTCAAAACCTTGTTTTTACTGGAATATGTGTTCCAAGTAAAATATACATTAAGGTATTTTGAAAATTTATCATTATTTTCCTGCCATTAATAATTAATTTTGAAGTACTGAAAACTTATTTTAAAATTATTTCTACTCAATATAGCTAAAAAAAAAAATAATAATAATACTGTTTCATGAAATTTACTTAAAAATTTTTTTTAAAAAAAAGTACATCAATACTACTGATGATTGAAATGATTATAATACTATACTTTTTAATAATTTTTTAAAAAATGTTTACAGTTTTATACTACAGAATTTTAAGTTTAATCAAACGTTTTAAGCATAGCTGAAATATGAATCTTATTGTGAACAATGGTTATAATGAATTTTCAGCAAAGTAAGAACAGAACTCTCTGAAAAATAAATTATACCCTTTATATATTAGCTAAATCACAATATAAGTATAATTTTGGACTGTTTTTTAACTGAAAAATTATATGGAATTCAAGTCAATTTTTGTTTAGCATAAGCTGAAAATAATTTTAATTCTAAACAGTATTTAAAAGGCAATGCATCTAATTCCTACCATTTTATAGCAGTCAATATGATATAGATAAATATAAAACACAATTTTCTTTTTTTATGAATAATATATATATATATAATTATTATATTATACATCCATATTTTTCTAGTTATGTTTCTTAGAATCTGTTTTCTATCATTTAGCTTTGTGGGTAGTATAATTTTGTCTTATTATTTTTTTCATTTTATTATACTATATATATATATATATATATATATATATAAGAATATTGCTCTAAATGAAAATATGATTTAATTTCAGCTGCAAAAGTTAAAAGGATTTTGTAACAATAATCCTCAAGTGTCTGTTTAGAAAAAATTTGCTAAACCTGATTCAAATGTTATAAGGATTAATAAAAATTTACTAAAAATTGCAAATAGTCAAAAATATATCAATAAACTAAAATATTTTTTACTCTTCTATTTTAAGTCTACAATATAGTTACAGTTCTACATTTTTTTTTCCAGTTTCACTTAATATTTTTAAAAATTTAATCTTAATTCATATTTTATAAACATACCACATTTCTAATGAACTTGTATACAACAAATAAACAATGAAAACATATTTATATCTTAAAATTCAAGCAAAAATTGAAAAAACATTGAAATTGTTCAGTAGTAAAGTTATAAACAATAAACGCACAATATTTATAATAGGTTATTAGATTCACACATACTGAAACACACTCGACACAGCATATTTAAAAAATACAATACATTGCACTATTTTATTGTAATTAATTTGAAAGTAGCCAATAATTCATAGAGAACCAAATATAGCAACCCCAAAACAGAGGAATTTGAATTCCAAGGCTGTAAAAAAGTAGGAATAGGTGCTGCCAACGAAATTGCGCATTACTCGTCCGGTCTTTTTTGTTCCTTTTATCTATCAGACTTGAATTTTATATATATTAGGGGGGGGGGGAAGCGCTAGCGACAAGGCTAAACAAGATGCGTACGCATTTCATAGCTGCGCGCGCATCTTGCTTAGCCGTGGTTGTGGGCTTCAGTGACGTTAAGTGACGTATATCCGGTTAATGTATTTGCTTCTGGTTTGATAGTGACAAACAGTTCGGTCTTGGCCTTCTTTTTATTTTTCATGTATGTCTTTTATCAAGTTGAGTTAAAATTCGGAAAAATTTCATTTTCATTTTTCAAGGACGAAATCTAAATTGCTTGCTCTGAGATATTCGATGGTTTCAGTTTCATTTTGACTCGTAACGTTTAGAAAACACATTTGTTATTTTCTCTCCTTTATATACAGATTTAGAGAATGATTAGATAAAATGAAGCAACTTTTCTTTAAAAGGCGAAAATAAATATCATTTCAAGGGAGCATTTGAGAGATTGCCTGGTTAGTAAAAGTACATTCCAATTTTTATCGCGGAAATATTTAAATTTTACTTGTATGTAGTGATCCTATATGGTACGTTTTCAGTAACTTTTTAATGAAGAGATGTTTGGAAATTGGAAAGGTTTTATTTTGCCTTTTCCTTGTAATATCTTGATTGTTTTATAAAAATTGGAACCGATTTCATTTTGTTGTTTGTTCTAATTCATATAGGTTTTAGCATTATTAAATGTGAAAATATTTTTAATGCTGGACAATGTACGTAAATTGGATTATTCTACTGATTTTAAATATGAAATGTTGAAGTAATTTCGAAGTCTACACTTCTATTGCTATTTGATTTATTATTTGCTATACTCTATTCTATGATCATTATTTCAGCAATATATTATTGTTAGTGCACATATTTACATATATATATAGGGAGAGAGAGACAAAATTCTCTACTATAGAGTTTATTCAAATAAAAATATGTATGTATACATATTTAAATTTGCAGTTTCTTAAATTATTTTATTTCATTAAACAGTGCTTTTGGTTCTTTTCACATTAAAATTTTATACCATTTGGTGCTCTTTTTTTTTTTAAGTATTTGCTTGGCTTTCTTTTTTGGCAATAATTTTTCTAATCCTATGCTATTTCATCCTAATGTTAAAAGCTGGTAATCTCTGAAAAATTGTGGAGATTGGCTGGATAACATGAGATTTCATTGATGTGATTTCATAAAAGTATTTGATATGTTTCAACTATATAAAAAGATTATAGTTTAACTTCTGTGATATGTTTAAATTATAATATAAAATTGTAAAATAAGTGTTATATGATTCAATAATTAAGTTTAATAAAACATTGTTAAACTTTGTAAGAATAAATACTGTTTTCTCATCAGTTGAACTGAAATTGTGCAGAATATTCTTATGGTAAGGATTTCAGTTTTGGTCAGTTATAAATAAAAAGTACATCTCAAAGAAAAATGTCAAATGGGCTTTTACTGTGGATAAATTTTATGTATTGAAAATGTTTGAAGAAACCATATTGTACACACACAGAAACCTTAGGCACATATTTTACAAACACATACACATAATATTTACCATATTTAGAAAGTGGCCGCAAATTAGCTAGTTAAAAAATGAAAATTTGAATAGAAGACAATAATAATAAAGCTAATATTATTTATGCTCTTACATGTGTATAAATATGTATTTTATAAATATATTCTGCACCTTTTTTTATAATATATTAATACTTATTCATGTTTATTATTTTTTTTTAAATTTAAAATTGCCACTGTGCACTTATGATTATCTGAGCAATTGCTGTGTTTTATTTTTGATTGCACCTTGATAACTTTTATTGGTTACTTAGGTTTTTTCTAATTATTTTGTTCCAGCTGTGAAACAAAATGTTTCAGAATTTCTTCAGGCGTATTTCTGCTCCTAATAATGATCCAAATCGTGTGATAGAAGTCAGTGCTGATGATTACATATGTAACAATGTTGTCTGCCGAGATGAATGTCTAGTCTTATACAAATCCTCTGAGAATGACATTCAGAAACTGGACATTGTTATGCAGATTGATATCAACCACACATACAACAAAGCTTTCAGGTAATGTTGAAAAGAATTATATGGCAGCTCTTTCAATGAATCATTTGGTACAAGGTCAAATGTATTCAAATAATTTTCCTTTAGACGCCAATCTTTCCTCCTTTTATCTTAAGTGACTGCATTTAGAGATGGAAAAAATTTCCTTATTGCTTAGACTTTTCCCATTTATTAATCATTATGAAATTTCTATTTTTATGGTATATTTACTTATCTAACTTAAAAATATGAAATTTTTTTTTCCCCCAACCTTTTTTGGATGAATGCAATTTTAAAAAAGTGATGTATTTTTTTCTCATTCTAGGTAATTATTATAATTAAAAAAGGCATTCATTGTGTAATTTTGTCTACATTTATATTGCTTTTAATCTTGATGGGAGGGGGAATGACTTAAGATTTGATTTATCCTGTGCTTAAAAATGTGGAATTGAGATTAAGTGGGGGGGGGGGGGTATATATCGGGAATATAACAAACTTAGAAAAGATAACAAAAAGTTGACTTTGTGATATTCATTTAGTATTAAATGACCGCAGTGTATCAACTATAAATTTTCTTCCATTGTTATAGTCAAAGGAAAGTTTTTTAAATAAGAAAAGTTATCTTTGGTACTTGTGTATTATTGCAACCTTATTGGCAACATAACATCACAATCTATGGTGTAAGTGCATTTTTCAAAAAAGAGGTGGGGGTGGGGGGCACTTCTTAGGCAAATTGTTCATGGCACTCCACTACAGTTAAATTGAACTTTCTACACTCCAATTTTTATCAACTATATATTTCTCGCATGTTGTGAAAGGTGAATTGGCCATCAAGGGCTTCATTTCAAATAACTTTCCCAATACAGTTGCGATTATATGTAAATACCTATAAATATATTACAGCATCACGAACATTTTTTTTGGTACTTACATGTTACTGCAACTGTATTGGCAACATTATATGAAACAAAGCACTTGGTTGCCTATTCAGCACATACATCTTGAACGTTGGAATTGTTGCGATAGTGCATAAGTACCCCTCTTTTTTTAATGTTTACAGTATTACTTTATTTCGGTAATATCCTAGGAAAGCCCACACCCTTGGCGACAAACTGAAAAAAGTGCTAAGACAGAACGAGATGGCGCCGAGTGAAACCGACAATGGCGTCAAGTGAATATAGCAGTACAAGATGGATGCATAATGAAAATATATGTAAACAATACAAAAATTAATATATTGTATTATACTCATTCAATTTCACACTATCATTCACAGTTGCATTCATACAAACCTCTCGAAAAAACAAACCAATCAACGACTTGATTTTTATTCAATTCATTCACAACATAACCATTCATACATCTTCCAAACTACATTTTAGTTACACACAAAATATCATACATATTTAACTTACTATTGGAAAACCACGAATTCTTTCTTATACTTCTGTTAACATCATGTGCATTCACATCTTTTTTTGACAACTTCATTTAAATCTAACCAAAACAACACTCTTTCGTTCTTATAATCCCATTTGCTCATTACATTTAGGACATTCATAATTCAAAGCAATCAATCCTTCCTTCATACACCTTTCAATAAATTTTTTCTTACCTTTCGCAATGAACAAAGTAAAAAATTCTAAGGTATACTCACGCACGCAGCCATACATTCAGCCCAGTGTCCAATGACAAAATTCGAAATGCCCGCCAACAAAATGGCAAAATACGAAAATTCTGGAAATAGGTTTACCATAACTAATGTATCAAAGTAGGGTTACCAAGATGGCGCTATTATCACCAACCAAAATAATTCGCACCAAGAGTGTAGACTCTGCTAGGATTCAACCCTTTATTTCATTGAATTAATTTTCAAGTAAAGAAAAAGTTATATGCCAAATTATTTTAAATATCCATGTAATTTTTAAACATATTTTGTTGTACATGATTAAAACATTGTTAATCTGAAGATTATTATGATATATTTTAATCCTAAATTTTATTTTAGAATGCACTATTAAGTGCGTAGCACTAATGATCTCTATATAGTCACTATAGAGTGAAAGCAAAAATATAAGAAATATTTTATATTTTGTATAAATATATCATAATTATTTAATATAAATGTAAAATTAATGATAATCATAATTTTATATAAATAAATAAAATGTTTTTATAAAGTGATAAAATTATTTTGCTTTTTCAGCCAATTTTATAAAAAGGAGAATTGATTCAAACAAAAGTTGAGTGAATTCAATTCTGATATTTTTTCTTATGTTTACAGTAAAAATAAAAAAACTCAGCTAAATGTTCTAATAAGACATAAAAATGTGTAGTATGCTTTTGATGAAAAACTGTTTTATTTTAATTGTTCTTAATTTGAAGGAATTTTTTTTCTGTGTTTTATAGCATCCACAGAACAAATGATGAAGTTGATGGGCAGTTATTATTTTGCCAGTTCCGTGACAAACTCCCTCTTCTAGTTCAGTGTATTCCTGACATTGGAACCTCTAAATTTGCTTTGCAGAATGTTTCTCAGCTCATCCGAGATAACCCCTCGTGGACAACATCCCACATTGCCGCTCATTTGGGGTATACCGAGTGCTTTAAAAACAAAGTAATTCAAAGGTAAAAATTTTGGATGTTAATATTTGAAACATAACTGTGTGGATTATTTCTGTATTCTTGCAAACCCTTAAATATCTCTCTCGATGTATATAAATTTTTCTCGAGTATACTTTTATCGAATCATTTATATTTCTTGCTGGCTTTTGTTTTTTAAACAATATTTTATGTTTGTGAATATAGACAAAAAATAAGTTTTTTGTTTTAAAGTTAAATTGTACTAATTCGATAATGTTAATAAAAGCAGCTCCCGATCTGTTGTGTGTGTAAATTTTTCTCTTAAAAACAGTTAAGTTGTGATAAATTTTGCTAATTTTTGTAATTGTTTCCTTTTTGTAGTCAAGCAAATGTGGCATGTGAACGTACTTTGATGACTCCTCTCCATGTAGCTGTGGAAGCTCAGCAAATCAATTCTGTCATAGCTTTGATGGATTTAGATGTACGGGTTGACCTCCAAGATATAAATGGAAACACACCTTTTCATCTTGCAGCAACCACTACAAAGGAAATTATTCAAGTAGCTATTTTTTTTATTTGAAGTACATAAGATAGATATCAAATCATTATATTTATAGTTTATTTTAAATATTTTCAAATCAGGTATTTCTATTATAAAAAATCCAGATAAGCTACAAAATTATGATTCATTGAATTCTTGTTCAAAACTTTCAAGAACATGTGTCAATGAGACAGTTTTCTAGTGAGGTGTACACAATGCAAGGTAAAAATGTTCCGATCTCTGGCCCTTTTGTAATAGAGAAACCTCTTCAATTTGTGAAGGCATTGGGATACGACCAATTTCTAGGTAGGAATGGATGGCTAGAAAAATTTAGGAAAAGTATTCCTGCAGGGGTGTAATGTCTTTATTACTTTCTTAATCTACCTTCCTTTTACTTCACAACACAGCATGTCAGGTCAAAAGAACACAATTCTATCTTTCTAAATACAGCAAAAACTCAAGCGCAATCCACCCCCGCACTCCTAAAACGAGGATTCTCTCTTCCCCGACCGTCATGTTCAAGGGTCGATCGCCTCCCCAAAACAGTAACACACTGCCTAAGATGCGTTAAATTGCACCAACATTCCATAATCTCCCGCCAACAGTAGCCAAACACTACACATCGCCACCAAGATTATGGTTGATTGCAAATTAAGCATAAATCTGAAACAAAAAGCTGACTACTTTGGCGGATCGCTTCCTAAAACTACACTACTACATACACAACAGTACAATTATTGGTAAATAACAAATATGGGTTACCTATAATAAACACTATACTAGAAACATAAGAAAATACAAGATCAGCACATTCACGTAAAAAGTATTACCAAGAATTATCCAAAAATAATTACTAATGTTAAACAATAAAGAAAAGTACAGTTTACATCAAAGAAACTCACATAGGAAAATTCACCAAATCTAAGTAACTAATAGCTTAGAAAGAATTATGATTTATGACACAAACAAAATGCCATCTTAACTTTTCCTCTTTATTTTCAGATAGTAAATAAGCAAACTAAAATTATTTCACTATGAATATATCAAGCTTCACAAATACCGTTATTGAATTAATTCTAAGAGTACACAGTTAAACAACACTTAAATACATAAATAAATTCAATAATAGACGGTTTCCTAGCAAACTATGAAATTTCCACTTTTAAATGAATATTAAGGTTAACATATATGCATAAACAACGCACACAAAAAATAATATAAGGATACGTAATATGAATTATTAATGTCCAACCGATAATGATTAATTGTTTTACCTCCTGGGCAATGTCCTACATCAAAAGTGTTTGTTTGGGGTGACAAGTGTCCAGTTCCATTCATGTTTTAACTGATGTTGGGGGGGGGGGGTCACAGTTTTTCCTTCAGTCCCTGAAAGCATTCCCCACTCACACTGGGTCAAGGACCCCCGGTTCTGGTTTCACCCCTAAACTTTTCCTTGGCAGCTGTCCAGAGAGGAGAGGTCTTCCACGTTTTTTTTCCTTCTTCATCTTTCTTCGATCCCACAATGCATGGGAGGGATTTTTCCTTCATAACAGATATCTCCATAAATGATCACTTTCGGTTTGGCTCGGCATTTAGAAACACTATTCAATAGTTTTTGATAATCTATGTGGCTCTCTCTCAACTTGTCTAACCTTTTTCCACATTTTAGCTTTCATTGTCTTTTGATCATCTCTTTCTCACAATGTTTGTCCCATCTTCATAATATCAACTTGTTTGATAAAATCAAGCAGTTTCCAAGCAGGTTTTTCTATTCCTTGTTTATCTTGCTTATCTTTAAAACACCAATGATGGGACACAAGTATAATGTTGCTTGAGACTTTTAAATTCACTTTTTGTTGTAATTCTGCAACTGTCTTTCTGCTTAATTTTTTGTTTTCTCTTGAACAATTTTGACTTTTCTTCTTCAATTTCATCATCCTCTAAATCCAATGTCTCTTTACTAAGAATCGTCGGATTAATATCTTTAACTTGATCTCTTATCACATCGACTGGTGTTTCTTTTTCCTCATACATCTTATCATTGGCAGAAATTAGCGGCACTTTAAATGAGTCTCTAGATAAACCCTTTTCTTCCCCAACAATGACAGGTTATGCTACAGCATCTGGATTAACACTAAGCATTTGGGCTCTTTCACCTTTAAAAACAAGAACTTTCTCGATTGCTTGAGGTACCTCCATGTCTTCATCCGACTTTTCCTGCTTTTCATTTAAAAATTGTTTTTACTCTTCATTCTTTTGCACCTCTCTTCTTGTAAGCACTTCTGTTTTGCTGCTTTCATTCTCATTTTATGTTCTTCTTGAACATGATGCATCTGCTCTTGCACAAGCCATCTTTCTTTCTCCAATCTCTTCTCTTTTTCCAAATCTATTCTTTTGTTAATTTTTTCTTTCTTCTTGGGCCTTGCATCTTTTTTCCACTGCTTTGGCTTCTTCCCAATCCTTGAGTCTAGTTTCCTCCCGGGCCTTGAGTCTAGCTTCCTCTTGAGCCTTGAGCCTAGCTTCCTCGTGAGCCTTGAGTCTAGCTTCCTCGTGAGCCTTGAGTCTAGCTTCCTCGTGAGCCTTGAGTCTAGCTTCCTCGTGAGCCTTGAGTCTAGCTTCCTTCACTTCTTTATGCATTGCTTGTCTTATTCTAGCTTCCTTTTCTGCTTTCCATCGTGGTGCTTCTATTCTCGCTAATTCCAATTCCTGTTTTCGCTCCGAGCGGCGTTCTTCTGCTTTCTTTCTATGCTCTTCTTCTTCCCTTCTAAACTCTTCTTCTTCCCTTCTACACTCATGTTTATACTCGTCTTTCTTTCTATCCTCTTCTTCTTTTTCCATTCTGCCCTCCATCGTAGTTGCTAAGACATTTCTGACGAATTCTTCATCTTCTAAGTATGCCTTACTTATCAATAATTTCTGTTTCAACTCCATAATTCCAAGATCAGAGTCGATGATTTCTCCCATTTCAACTAAAACTGTTACTAAATCTTCTTTTGTGGCGTTTTCAAACATTTTCCCTCCTCTTCTCCAGTTCTCGAAAGGGGGAGCGTGTTGTAATATCTTTATTACTTTCTTAATCTACCTTCCTTTTACTTTACGACACAGCATGTCATGTCAAATACAGCAAAACACAAGCACAATCCACCTGTGTTCCTAAAACGAGGGACTCTCTCTTCCCCGACCGTCACGTTCGAGGGCCAATCACCTTCTCCCAAAAAGCAGTAACACACTGCCTAAGACGTGCTAACTAGCGCCACCATTCCATGACCTCCTGCCAACAGTAGCCAGACACTACAAGGGGTTTTTGTTGCATTGCAAAGATGTGAGGCTTACTATGAAACAAAGCATTTTTTACAAACAAAAATCTCAAACAAAATTAACAAATTTTATGAGTAATTAAATTTAAGAATGCATGTGGTAATGTATGTTTAGAATAATGTATCTTTAAAATTACTTCTTTGCTTTAAATTAGAAAATGTCCTTAAAATTCATTAATTGTAATATAAAATTATTTTTTTAATGTTAAAAATGCAGTGTATTCCTTGACATTCATTTTTCATGTTTTCTTTGCTGTTTTTTTCTTTTTTTTGATGGGTAAGCTATATAAAATAGAATATATATATACAAAAAGGTGTGAATAATTGCATTTTTTTATTTTATAGTGTTTGATTTTAAAGTTTGTTTTATGTGGTTTATAGAGTACATTGAAATGAATGACTGTAATGAATTTTCATACAACAAACTTTTTTGGGGGATTTAGCAACTTTGTTATATAGATATCCAACTGTATTTACAAATGAATGAAAATTCATACAATTAAAATTAAAAATATAAAAATCTGTGTATAATTTTTAAAGGCATGTAGACTGCATATGTAAAGCTAGAGGTGATGGAAATATAATGTTTTGAGTTAACTTCCATGACATCATGTGATTGCACTCTTTCAGTAATTCTGACTTTTACATTCTTTGCTTTTTTATGCTCTTGGTTAGGTATCACTTACAAAGGGCTTGGAACAATGGTTGTATCTTATGAAAACCTTTGAATGACGACCCATTCAGAGAATGGCAAAGGCTCTTTTAAATTTTTTCATCTTGTAATTCCACATATCCAAGTGGCTATGATGTTGCTCATTTGAATCATGGTTTTAAATCCTGGTACCGCCCGCTAAAGATCCATTTTATGTAAAGTCTGTCAAGGGTTTTTTTATGTAGAAACTAGGATAGGGGGGTGGGATGCCAGAGCTTGAATGTTCTTGTCACCTTACCATGGTTCAGGATTATGAAGTCCTTCACCAATTGCCTTTGTATTTTTTTTTCTTAGTGTGATTTTGATAAAATTGACAAAACTGCAATTCTGTTTTATCCCTTTTGCCTGTCTGCCTGAAGTCCTCACCTATATAATCTCTCTTGACTACTCTGTATCTGGCATTCCTAATGGAATAAATTATTTCTTTCACTTCTACTTGTAGATCTCAATGGGGCTTTCAGATTTTGAAGTAAAATTTACTCACATTTTTCATTTAGTTTTAAGGTTGATAAATTCTGTTGCATTTAAATTCTAAGGTTTCACTGTATTAATTTAATGTCTGTAATAATTTAATTAAGGTTGGATTCATTTTTTTTTACCATAGACCTTAACTAAAAAGCCTACTCCCTCTGGTGTGATAAATATGTACAACAACAAGGGCTGCACAGCTTTTCACCTAGCTTGCATGGCTGATCGAACTGATTGTGTGATGGAATTTTTAAAAGCAGGAGTGGATGTAAATATGGGCTGTATTTTGAACTTGGCTGAAACTAACTCCTCTGCAAATTGTGATTCACCTTCAAGGTAACTAAACTGTTAATTTTTCCTTTTAAAAATAACCAATTAAGTGTTATACAAATTAATTACAAGGTCTAATGTACTCTGAATCTTATTTTACATTTTAAAATTCTAATCATTATTTAAAAATAAAAACTAATTTTTACAAATTTAATTCCCAAAAATCTAATATAAGAAGTTGCACTATCAAAATTTATTCTCTTTGTAAAAACTATGGTAGCCAGGTAATATAAAAAATTTTCAATTATTGATACTTGATTTAAAATTTTTTTATATATTAACAATGCACTTTTGCATACTTTTTTGTATAAACTCATTTTCAAAGTTTTAAATTAGCAAATACATTTTATTTTAAAAAAAAAGAAATATGTAATTGCTTTTTTTAGGTCTATGAAAGAGTTACTGGATACTTACAGTAATCGATT
Source organism: Trichonephila clavata (assembly GCA_019973975.1). NCBI lineage: Eukaryota > Metazoa > Arthropoda > Arachnida > Araneae > Nephilidae > Trichonephila > Trichonephila clavata. Next base: position 438,357 of record BMAO01039346.1, on the reverse strand, counting down.
TTTCAACAGTGATATAAAGTATGGAGGGACACCATTGCACTGGTCGAAGACACCAGAGGTCTGTTTGTTTTGCTTATCTTTTTGCTGCATATTTTTATACAGATTTATTATCTTGAATTGAAGTATCTTTATAAGAAAAATTATAGCTACTTCTAAAAATATTATAAAAGTTCATGTGTTAAATAATACTTGGATATCTAAATGATAGCTGAGTCATTCATCTATGTACTTAAAAAAAGGTAATGAATCTAGTACACTATATATTTTTCCTGTTTTCTAATATTTAATATTTATACTCATACACCAAGATGTGAGATTTTTTTCATTGGGAGTTTTAATGTATGATGTATGTACTGACATAAAAAATCAACTTATTTTTAAAAACACCTTTCAAATAAAAAAAAACTTGGAAATTAAAATGTTAGGGGTTTGAAATATATTGTATATGCTTAATCAATGAATTTGAGTTAATTCTCCTTAGTTTTAATATGTGTAACTTTGTCGAAGAACTACAATTTCATAATGTTGAAAAAACATTGATTTCATTATTTTCCAACAATTGTTTAATATTATCTACTGATGACATTAAAATAATTCTCCCTCTTTTAAATTTCAGATATTTTTTTTAAAAAAAAAAGATGCTCTAAAAGTAATTTGTTTTGTGCATTGAAAAAAACTCAAATAAGAACAATAAAAGTGATTAATTAAGACTAGATAGTGTTATAGAAAATAATTTTTATATACTAATGCAAAATATTAGATGTTTGGAAAATAAAAGAAAATTAGCTATTACCATATTACTTCAATTTTCCTGGGTCCTAGTAGCAATTGAAAACCAGCTGTGTAAAAGGGCTAATGCATATTAAATCTGTCAAGGCTGAAAGTCCTCCAGTTGGTGTGGTGTAAAAGTTAGATGAGAAGTACCAGCTCAAGTATCTTCCTTGTCACTTGAACATGACTCAAAATTTCAAGGTTCATTACCAACAGCCCTTGTGTTGTTTGAGGACAACATAAATGTAGCTGAGTAGTCATGATTACAATTTTGTGAATAATGTTGTTTCTGATTAACTATCCCAATGCCACTAAAGGTGAGACATGTAGAGGGAATGAGGTAAATTAAATAAATCAGTTGAGGCTCAAATTGTCAATTGCTGTCGGATGGAAGTTTGAAGTGTGATTGACAGCTCAAGTTTTCATCACTTGAAATTATACAATGTCCCTTGCCAATAGCCCTGTAATGGGGTTTTTGATATGTTAATAAAAAACCCATATTGCTTCAGAATGGAAGTTTTCATTTGTAGATTCTTTTTCTTTTTTTCAAGAATAATTGTCTATGATGGTTCTATGAATCAATTTAATTATTTTTTAAATCTCTAGGAGGGGGCAAAAAACATTTATAATGGGAAATGTTGTGAATATTTGTTTTAAAACTTAGTATATGATGTAAATATTTATCGAATATATTCATACTGAATTTGACGAAGATTCCCCCAAAATTAAAAATATTTTAAATCTTGTGTTCCATTAGTTTTTTGTCAGGTGATTAGATGTTATATTTTGCCAGATTTAATTGTATGATATGTAGCTCAAGGCTGTATAAAATATCCATTTTGGATATGGGTCATTTCAATATTGTATTTGATTGGACATTGTGTAAAAAATAAGGTGATAATTCTCCATGGTTACAGTTAACAGAGCTTTTGATTGAGCATGGGTGCAATGTGAATGCCAAAAATTTCCAAGGTGATACTGCACTTCATGTGATGGTGAAACGTAATCGCCTTTCCTGTGCTGTCATGCTCCTCAGTCACCAAGCTGATGCAGACATTCAAAATGCTGATGGAAACACACCCTTGCATTTAGCTGTCAAGGTAAGGCCATGTTCCATGAGGAGCTTGTGAGAGTGTTTCATGGGCCTGAGATCTTTCATTTGAAAAATCCACTGAATGGACAACAGGAAATTAAAAACCTCAACTAAGTCTTAAGAAAAAAAAAATGAATGATTCAAAATATAACCAGGAAGTGGTTTAGAGGATCTTTCTCCAGCTTTCCATAAAAACTAATAGAAGAAAATGTTTATAAGGGAAAGTTTAAGTTATTGATGGATTATTTTTCTAAATTGGATTTTACCCACAAATAACAAGTAATCAAATGAAAGATATTTCAGTGCAAAAATACTGACAAGTTAATTTTTGAATATCTGATGCATTAAAAGTATTTTCTATATGCATTAAAAGTATAGTTCTTTACTTTGTGTTAGTTTTCTGATTTATTATAAAATGTATTCTGTATTAATATCATTTAAAAATAGATTAGGGAATACAGTATTGTATATTTCAGTAAGGTGGAATTCCTATTTATGGAAATTATGTTAATGTTATTTGTATTGATGTTGACTGGAATTTGTAAGTTCACATACATTTTCTGAAAGAAAAAAAAATCTTGATTTTTTTCTCTTCTAAATTTATTCTGCTATAATAATCTGATTATCATAATGATAATAAATACCAAATAAAAAATCTTTGCCGCGTACCGTGATATGCAGCCATTAATGAAAAAACATTCTCTTGGATGCCTAAAATAATAAAATTTGAGTAATAAATACAAAAAGAAAGATAAAGCAACTTATAAATTTGGCTTATTTTATGTTTCTTTGAGTGATTTAAATTTGGGATCGACCTTGTGAGGAAGCAAGGAAGATAATGTGTCAATAATTTATTCTTCAAAAATTAATTGTATGCAGGGGATCATTTGCCAAAGATTTTACGAGTTAGGATGAATTATTTTGGCACACCATCCTAAGGATAATTGCTAAATATTTTTTAGCACAAACAAAAAAAATTTTTGTTTTTTAATTTGCCATATTACCAGTGGCATTAAGTCAATATGTAAGTACTGAAAATTTTATGAGGGATGTATATATTTCTATTACAAATAGAAACAATTTAGAGTTTTTGAATTATTCTTGCTAAGAGATAACACATAAGTGATTATCTATTATTTATTGAAATGTAATCACATGGAGAAAATACATCATTATTTGGAAAAAAATGAATTAAGAACTTTCTTATAAAAAGCAATTTTAACTCTCCCTTGTTTTTCATGTGATTGGTTCCTCTGTTATTTTAAATAAATTCCATTGCTCCTATCAATTTGGTCATATATTTGCTGTTTTCTCTCAGAGTGGTGACCTCTCCCTCGTTCAAACCTTTATTGCTTTTGGTGCCAATGTGAACATGCTGAACAACAATGGAGAGTCTCCTCGTCACATCGCCGCTTCCTCAGACAAGAAGCTCGTTCTGGGTGAAATTCTTTATGCTCTTCACATCATTGGGGCGAATCGCTGTTCAGTGCCAATGCACTCCTGCACAGATGGTTGTACTGTGAATGGACAGTTTAATGGCATCCCACCAGAAAATTGTGCATTTTCCAAGACAACAGAAACATGTAAGTCTCAGTTTTCTCTTCCATATGTTGTGTCAGATCTTTCCCATAGAAATAAAAACATTCCCTCTGGTTTTATGTTGGGATTAGATAAGGTTTTTTATATATATTCTCTTCTGTCCAACATGTTCTATTGAATGTGCAGATTCTTTTTTCTTAAATTTGTGTTTCTGAAATAACAGTTGAAAGTAATTCAACTATAATGTAAACTTAATTTTAATTTGGATATATGAGTTAGCACTTGTATTTTTATGGAAAAAAAAAATGCTTCCTTTACACTACTTACATGTACAATGAGGCAAAAATTGTACAAACTGTAAAATTCATGAAAAAAGAAATATTAATATGGAGTCACAATTTTTACTAAACACATTGTTGGTGCAGAATTTTTTTCAGCACAAAAAAAAAAAAAAAAAAAAAAAATTAAATTTACAATTAAGGGCATGATAAAAATTTGTCTTCTGGAACTATGCATCTTGTAAATTACTTTTGGGTATAAACTACTTCTCCATCCATCATTTTGTTCTGTTTTCTTCATTTTTTGAAAATTATTTGAAACCTATTTTGGGACTTAGATTTTGATCTTGCTTCTCCAGTGTTTGAAGAACTTCTAATGTCTACTGGTTTTAATGTGAATGTACGGGGTGATATTCCATCCCACAATCCAAGCACCCAGACAGGAGATGCATCCAAGAGCATACGGGTTCTTTCACTGGATGGTGGGGGAATTCGCGGGCTTGTTCTCATCCAGATGTTGGATGAGCTCGAGAAGATTCTGGGGAAGCCTGTTGCCAACTTCTTTGACCTTGTAGCTGGAACAAGTACTGGTGGAATTCTAGCTTTAGTCCTAGCAACGGGTGAGTACTTGTTTTGTGTATATTGTTTATCAAGGTTATATCTTAAAACTAAAAAAGGGATTTGTTGCCTGATTAATAAACAAGTTAAAAAGAAAAGAATAAAAGCTCATGTATACTAGTTTTCCCATAATATACTTTGTTACACAGAAATATGGAGGAATGTATTTTTTTAAATGGTTAATGTTTTGTTTAAGGATATTTCAGAATCAAATCACAAACCCTTAAAAAAATAACCGCAACAAATGTGTTTTGCTTTGGTACGATTTATGTTCTACTTCATTTTCTTCTTATTCTCTAGTGTCTCATACAGTCAGACGAGATTAATGAATTTGTTTTCAAGGAATCAATTACTAGTAGTAGACCAGGACAGTCATCTGGGGGTGGTAGATGCTATGCAATGGGGCCCTGCAATTGAGAGGGCCCCAACATGATCAAGATCTAAAATAATGAACTCTTGAATGTGAAAACTTGACATTATTCATTGTCAGTATGACAAAAAGTTATTTTGTTATAAACATTGCTGTAGATGTCTGTGAATTTTGACAATCTTCAAACACAAATTCTTGGTGATTATAAATAAGTTTTGAATGCTTTGTACTAAAACTGGACTTATTTGCAACATAAAGATGTTTTTGCTAAGAATGCTGAAAGATCAGTTTCCATTACACTCTACTTAGAAAAAATGCCAAGAGGGGAAACCTAGCTTTGCAGTTGGTTAATTTATTCAAAACCATAAAACTCCGGGTTTAAAAAAAAAATTTTTTTTTAACATTTTCCAAAAGAAGAGGAAATGCTCAACCTACAGGATTTATAGGTAGCTTCAATAAATTGAAAAAGCGGTCAACTGCAATTCAAGATCATGGTCTATGCAAAATTTTTTTCTTTATCTCTTGAATATAATTCTAAAAATGTCAGGACAGTAGAGGATGGATTAAGGGGGCGGCAACCCTCCTTTGCTAGTTAATCAGCCATTTTGTTGCCATGTATATTCACATGTGACAGGATCCTTTGGAAATTGACATGTTCTTTGGAGATAAAGTTTCTTCTTAATTTTGAAAATATGTTGCTAAATTCATCTAAAACTAAGTTTACATTTATTTAGTGCTCATGAATGTTTGATCTTGTTAAATTTTATTGCTCTTAAAAAAATAATAATAAAGAATTAGAATTATTTTTTAAATTATGTATTCAAGTAATTTTTATTAAAAAAAGTTTTGATATTTATGAATTAAATCCATGCCAGCAATTTATTACTGATGATAATCTGTCTGCTGAAGAATAAACTCAAAATATTTTACAAGTTATCACAACTTACTTGATAGCATTCTAAGGGCAATTGTTAAATTTTTTTAAAGATTTCCCTATGGCATGGGGTTAATAATTAAGTAAATACCAAGGTTCTTATACCAGTAAAACAAAATGGAAATATTTTTATGTAAAATTTATTTTTTGAATGCGTAATTCTCCTTTTATCTTTATTCAAACTCTTCTTATTTTTATGTAAATTGTGTTTTGTAGGGAAGACGATGCGAGAATGCAGATGCCTGTACTTTCGATTGAAAGACAAGGTATTTGTAGGGGTTCGCCCGTATGATGCTGATTTGCTGGAGACTTTCCTCAAAAATGAACTGGGAGAATCCACTGTGATGGGAGACATTGTTAAACCAAAGTAAGAAACGTTAAACTAATGAAGAAAGTTTGATACAATATTTAATAAAGCATATTGAAATGAGAGCTTAATTATTTAAATTATCTATTTGAAAATTCTCAATAATCTTTGTATGTGTAATTATTATCATCATTAGCTCATTGCCCCAGGTGGGCCTTGGTCTTCTCCAGAACCTAGTGGTTCTCCTTGTCCATATTTTCATATCTTCCGTATATTGAAATCAGTCCAGCCATTTAAGACTTTGTCGTCCTCTAGTTCTACTACACTACAGGCTTATCTTTGAAGATCTTATATATCGCCACAGTAGTATCCAAGCGCCAAATATGTCTTTTGAATTTGATTCTACTTAATTTGATGAATTTTATTACATCAATGTTATAATTTTTGTAAACTTCAGCATATTTACATCAATATTTTTATGATCTGTGTTAATTTCAGCATTTGTTCTATTAAAATCACCTTCTTTAATTTAACTAAAAATGGTTCTCTAGATCTTTCTCTCACAAATGGCAGTATTGACCTCTCTTTTTTGACAGGATCCAAGTCTCGGAAGCATAGGTCATAGTTTTGTGTAGTAATTTTGTATCTCTGTGTATGGGCATCTTAAGAAGTTTCAAAGATCATTTGAACAGGTGTAAATATTTATTTGCTTTATATGATTTCAAAATAAATGCAGCTGTCATTGTGAATTATCGTGACTAAGGAGGCATCTGGTTTCCCCCTTAGATTCAGTTTAATGTTAACTCTTATACCTTTTAAATTTCAGTAAAAGTGTTTTGTATGAAAAAATAATTTGCTGAATGCAAGTAGATAAATTAAATATCTTGTTTAAGTGTACTTGTATTTGTTTTATTACATTTTATACTTTTATTAGAAAAAAGAAGAAAATCCAAATATTTTTTGTGCATTTACTCTAAGTTAAACATTTGATAGCATTGACATGTTTTTGACACATTTTATATTATATATATATACTAATCAAACCATACATAAATGCTGTTTATATGCTGGAGTATTTGTACATTTTTTATGTTCTTACCAATAGTTGTAAATTAAATATTAATTGTATAGATGGCGCTGCAAGTCATCCGAGGATGTGTACTTTGTTTGGCTTGTAGGGTCAGAGTTATGTAATGTTCTTTGCTGGTTAACATGTCTTAAGTGTGCCGTCCAATAAACAAAATGCCAAAAGATGGACTGAATTATTGGAATGATATAAAAATATAATGGAAATATAATTGTCTTACTGATCAAAGAATTAAGGAAAAATAACAATGGTAGCACCTATGTAATTGTCATTTCAAGGTTTATTATTATAGTATTTCTAAAATTTTCCCTTTTACCATAACTGAACAGGACAGTTATGTGGAATACATTAGCTGTTGAAAAAAAAAAGTGCTGGATTTCTTTTTTTTAAAAAAAAAAGCATTTTTTCCTTTTTAGCAATAGTAATTGAAAAAATTCACTTGCTACAATATTGTACTTTCCAAATGGTAAAAAAAATTGTAGCTTTCCATTCAAAATTTCTTATTTCTTGTAGAATGTTTATTTTTATAAGCATGACAATATCTGTTATCTGTTGATAAAGTGTTGTAGAGTATGTTTTTAAATTTTTTGATTTAAAAAAATGGCTGTGCTTATTTTAGATATTTAAATTAATTTATATGGAAGGAAAACTATGAAATAAATTATTTCTCAAAATAAGAACTTATATTTCATTTTTTTTTTTTTTAAAAGAAATTATGGGGCTGTTTTTTCAACAACAACAAAACAAAAAAGAAAGAAAGAAAATCTATTTAACACATCCTGTTTACTTAACAGAACTGGTGTAAGGAATGCAGTCTCGTTTCACAAATTATATTTAGTTCATTAGGGGTAACACATGTTGCATTCCCCCTGATGTTACATTATTAAGCCTTCATTCATTTGTATTTTATTTCCTTTTGCTTGATCAGATTGATGGTGACTGCCACCAGAGGGGACAGAAAACCTGCAGATCTGCATATTTTTAGAAATTACAAATCCCCTTTGGAGCTTCTTGATCATGTTGAGAAAGATGCCCTCACTAATGAAGTTCTTCCAAATCCAAAAGGTAAGAATATAAAACTTGGCATGAAATTAATCAAGTCAAAATCTTTATTTATGAAGGAATCTTGTTAATTTATATGTATAAATTTTGATCATATTTCCTGATTAAAAAAATGGCTTGTGAATATTTTGGAGTTTTTTTAAAATAATTTTAATTAATTTTTTGTGTACTTTTGGACTTTAATAACCATCAGTTAACCTTGATATTTAGCACTTCAATGTATCTCGAAAATGTTTATTTACTTAATGATAGTGAGATGACATTATTAAATTAAACTTTTTTTGGTGTGGTGGAAAAGGAATAATTCAAAAATTAAGTTTATGATAAAAAATTCCTATCTGTTATATAATCGTGTTAATTTAAATGATAAATTCAAATTTTAAAATGTTATGCAATGTATTTTTTAACAAAACAGATAAATATCAGGAATTTCATGATTTATTTTGTAAAGAAAATAACAATTAGTTTGTTTTCTCCTCATTGATGCATTTTAATACTATATTATAGTAAAAAATGATATATTTTTTACTATATTATAGTAAAAAATGATACAACCTATGAAATTATCTTCATGAAATTTAAGGTTCTGAAGCAATGTTTTTTCTCTTCAGACCAGCTGATCTGGCAAGCTGCCAGAGCTACGGGAGCTGCCCCCACTTACTTCCGTCCTACTGGGCCTTTTATTGACGGAGGACTCATCTCAAACAACCCCACTTTGGATGCCTTGACAGAAATCCATCAGTGCAACCAGGCACTTATTGCAACAGTGAGTAATTTCACTTCATTAATTTTTAAAATAAAATTATTTGCTTATGGGGTATGCTCCTCGACTATTTTGAGTACAAAATTAAAAGATTTTTCTTTCTTTTTCTGAAATCAGTATTCAGATTTTGGATACATTAAATTTTTTCAAATGTTAAAGAAATTACTTAATTTAAATAATTCTAACTTTAATTTTAAATTAGTCTGGCAGTATTTATACAGGTTAAGAGAAATATATAATAGTAATAATAAATCAAAGGAATCATGAATAAATTAAATATCCTACAAATCAGAGAAAGCTAAGAACAGAAAGGCTTTTCTTGTGAAAGTAGAAAATTAGCCCATTTTTAGATTTAACAGATGCAGAGGAGTCATTATAACCTGTCACTTGAGTTTTGAATAAGACAGGAATCTTTTTTTCTGAAACTACTATCAAAATTGTTACATTTTCTAATGCGTTGTGTTTTGGAAACTGTGCAATCATATTTCATGCAGCACTGTGTAATTGATGCAGTATTTTCTTTTCTGTATAAAGTTGAGGAAGAAAAACTCTCAAGTCAGAAGTCAAAAAGATTGTCAAACATCTATTAATATTTTTAAATTTTCCAGTTAACTGGGATGTGATAATTCTCTAATAATATTTTTAGCTGTTGAATAAAAGGTGTGTATTTTATAACTTTGGATATTTTTTTGTGTTGAGTTGTATAGAATTATATGGAATTGTATAGATTTTTTTGCAAAAGGTAAGGATCTTTCAAATAACCTTGAATTAATAAATAAAATTTTCAGTCGTGATCAATTTGTTAAATTAGGGTCCAACTGTATATATATTTATTATTATTATTGTTGACATATACTGTTTTGTTATATTTCTGTTTATTAATCTAGATCTAAGACACTTTTGTATAGAATTTTTCATTAAATATATTTATTTTATTTATTGAAAAATTTTAGGAGCTCATTTTTTTAATTTTTTATTCAATCTGTTCACAAGTGTTTTATTTATAGAAAAATTCTTGTAATAAAATCTCTTTCTTAAGTAATTTAAATGAATTTTAAATATTTTTAAACACTAATGATTTCTGAGCAAAAGTTTGTTATAAGTGTTGGGCAATTTAGTTTAATTTCTTTGCATATATATGTATTAAAAATGAAAAATTGATTGAAAGTTGAAATTTTGATTTGATATTTCAATTTATTTTCTTTAGAAGCTAAGTCTTCAAAAGAGATTTTGAAATTGGTTCTTGGAATATTTCTTCTTTCAGGGGCAGGCTGATCAAGTGAGTAACATAAAAGTTGTAGTTTCCATGGGGACCGGTCGACCTCCTCTCGTCTCCGTCAACACCATTGATGTGTTCCGTCCAGACACCCTGTGGGGCGCCTGCAGGATGGCTTTGGGGGTTACCAACTTAGGACAACTTCTTGTAGATCAGGTACACATTTTACATAGCTTCATGTGTGAATAAAGTGTTTTATTTTCTCATTGGCTTAGATTTAGCATGCCCGCCTTGGAAGATTGAGGTTGCAGGCTTGATCCTGACTGGAGTCAATAGAATTTTTGGATGTGAAAATTGTAGGCGTCATGTAAAATATCCCTTGAGTATCAATTTAGCTCTGGGCAAAATTGAATCACAGCAATATTTATTATCTGATGAGAGCTAGAATTCGATAAATTCAAGCGTATAAGCAGGAGTTGCCACTAGATGGTGCCACCAATGAAATGGCTCTCACTCTATGTCTGCAAAGGCTTAGTTGTCAAAATGCAGCCCATTTGAAAGGAAGGATTTCTTTGTGCAATGCAATAGATATTCAATTGCCTGGGCTAATAATTCTTAGTTCCCAGGCCTTAGTACATGGTGAAAAAGTTATGTAGCAGTTAAAGGACCATAAATGTAGGTCTTCTTTAATCAAACCTAAAAGTTTACATGAAATAGGATCTTATCTAATGTTATTAAACCCAAAAGGAGATATTGGTGAGAATATGGATTTCTCAAACTGTGAAGTAAATTGCCCAAATGAATGATGTAACTCATTTACTCTCCAGATATTATTCAACAAATTTTCCCTGAAGAGATATTGTCAAAAATAGCTCAAAAATATCTCCAGTGTTTAGTTTACATGAGTTATCCTAACATATCACTACTGTTTTTGTGCTTATAACACTTGAAATTTTTGCAAAGCATGCTAGCATGAATTGAATGCTATATGAAATTGAAGAAGTTGTGTAGAAATTGGTTTATCAATAAAGTATATCATGACCATGGTTTTGTTTCATCTTTCATAGATTTTTCGTAGTACAGTATTCATTGAATCCAATCTTCTTGGTTGATATATGTCTTAAAATATTATCAATGACCAACAAAAATCACTAATAAACTATATAATTTCTGAGTACTTTAGTTGTGAACCAACACAAGACGTTCAACTATAAACAAATACTGATTAATAGTAAGCAAAAAAAGTTCAACTATAAACAAATATTAATTAATAGTAAGCAAAACAAGTTCAACTATAAACAAATATTAATGAATTGTAAACAAAACATTTTTACCCAAAAGGAATGCTTATAATTATTGATTTTTCTAGAATACAGTAATGTGTCCTTGAGAATTAGCTCAAATGGATTGTTTTCTGTCACAAAAAGACAGTTTCATTTCATGATTCTAATCGCATGTTGCTTTCTTTGCCAATATACCTTTCTCTTGAAAAAAAGAGGGAGAGAGACTGCATCTTCTTCAATTCTAGCTAAATCCCAAATTTTCATCATTTTTTAAAACAAGAATTAAGATGGAAGAAAGAAAGGAAAACATGCTTTGTTTTAAATGAATTCTGTGAATAGAGCACATGGCCCCAAACGTACATTCCCCTTATGGTTGTAAGAAATTTGAAGAAATTCTACATTATTTGGCGATTTTTCGCTTGTGCCCAGCTAACGGAAAAGTACTGATTTCACTTAGGGGAAAAAAATCTATCTAACTGATTATAAATCTTTATTATTTTTGTACTTTCTCTTAATAAGGCTCACATTTTTCTATTAGGTTTGTTGACAGTATATGTCTGAAATACTTACTGTTAAAAGTCATGTACGTTATATTCTTTTTAAAAAAAATTAAATTCAATGTATGGTTTTTTTTTATCTTTAAATCTATGAATACTGTTGAGAATCATAAATACTAGATTGATATTCTTCTCTTCATCTAAAATTTGAGTTCAATTAATACAATCTGCCAAAACATTGAAAATGTAGGTTTAGTGAGTTTGGGTCAGGTTGATCTAAAAAGGAACTGTAACAGCAGTTCCAGAGAATTGGTAAATGTAATTTGAACAGGTGGGGAAATATATAACTTAAAATTAAGTTATATAATAATGAACTGAGAAACTTTTTTGCTGGCTAAAATTAAAATAAATCTATATCGATTATCTTTTCTCTATTTGACTCTTGTTCATTTGTGCAGGCTACCCAGACAGATGGAAGAGTAACATCTCGAACACAGGCTCTCTGTAGCATGCTAAATATTCCTTATTTCCGCTTGAATCCGCAACTCACCGAGAATGTGGCACTCGATGAGACTAACACCAAAATCCTTGTGAAGATGCTGTGGGAAACAACGGCATACATGCGCTGCATGAAACAAGAACTGGAGCATCTCAAAACCCTTCTTGTGACATGATGAGAAGTTTTAAATTAAATCCATACATTAATAACCCTTCAAGTTTATCTTTTGTCAGTATTTTTAATTTGATTATTTTTAGGTTTTTTTTGTCAAATTGTGAAAAAAATTGTACATTGATCTAGGTTGATCCTGATTTGCAAAACTCCAAATTTTTTAAAGGTCTTAAAATAATAACTGTTTATTTTTCAGTTCCTGAAAATTAAGGTAATTTTTTAAAATATTTTAACAATTCCAAAAATACACATGAAGAAAATGCACCAAATAATACATTACCATGATAAAACTAGTCTTGCTGTATAGTTAAAAAAATGCATATTGTTGATTTTGCTTTTAAGTATTATTGTAAATTATGTTGATTTAAAAAAATTTACTATGGGATTGAAAATATCATGGAGGAAATCAGCATATATGATTCTAAGAAAAATATTAATTGTATGAAATAAAATTTAAAAAATATATATCAATGTCTATTTTTTGTTCTTTTTAAAAGAATAAATTGTCTTAAATAAAGCTTAACAAATGATATATGTGTTAATATGATTTTTATGCAATTAATAAATATCTTCAGAAATATATTTTCAACTGTTTTAATGCATAGTCAGTTTCTATGGCACAAGACCCCTTATAAATATTAAAATTATTATAATATATTAAATAGCAAACAAAATAAATTAAAAAAAAATAAGAATAAATCTGTTAATTATCAATAATGTGTTGTTCATAAATGCGCAAAATATGCTGTAATGCATACATTTTTTCTGTTATTTTGAAATTAGTGGAATACTTGACTTAAATGTGAATCAAACTATGAGAAAATTTGATGTGTTTTATATAATGCATTACATTTTTTACCTAGTTACAAGTGTTATTTAACTAAAAGTACTTTGATTGTGATTTTAGATAATATTTCTTTCATTGTAGGAGAAATTATGTTATATTGATTATTCTCATTGTTATATGTTCTGTTGATTATAATTAATGAGAATAATAAGAATATAGTAATTATTCTTATTCTCATTATTAGTTATGTTATATTGATTATTCTCATATCTAGTCAAACTTGTTTATTGCTATTTTTTTCAATTTAAATTGCAGCACTAATCAAAAATAATTATTCAGCTGTAATAAAAAATAATTAAAAAGTTATTAAATCTTTATGCAAGAGTTTAACTTTTTATAATCTTTTAAAAAATGAAATTATTTTCCAATTTTATTCATATATTAATTTACAATACAAATTGAAATAGATATTCATTAATTTTTCAAATAATAGTAAAGAAAACCATAAAGTCCATACTTTAAAAAATATATGTTCTTTTTTTTTATATTGAAAAATTCATTTAGGTGTGTAAAAAGAAGGGAAAAAGTTTATTTTATAATTTGTGTGATTAATAGAAAGTGAGAAAAAGTTTTTGTTGAAAATTGTTTTGATTTGTGCATTATACAAATGTTATCAATTTTCCTTTTCAAAGGTAGAATCTAGTCAAAATTGCAAAAGACAATAGAGTTGCTACATTTTATAAATGTGTGCAACTCGCTGTATGTGATTATTGAAGTGTCATACTGTAGAACAGAATTGTTTATTGTGGAATTTTATAATTTTATTTTAGATGCTCTCTTTTATTATTCTTTTTTTAAAAAAATATGTATACTAAATTGTTTAGAAACATCTTATCCATCATTTTTTTTTGTATTTCAATACTAAAAACATTCAATATGATTTGTCATACCACCTAATATTTATTTAAAAGTTTGTAGTTTTTGCAAAATTTTTTTTAAAAATTGAATATAAATTTTTATTGAATATTTGTTATAAAATGTGTATTTCATTGAATTGTGTACTAAACCAGTGTAATATGCTTTAATGAAATAGAACCGTGACATGATTTTAGTATTTAATTGTAAGTATGCTTTTAAATTAACTTTAATTTTAAATTGAACTCTAATAATGTATCTGTAATATGTTAATACAAATAGAATTTTCTTCTCTGTGTAATGTTGATTGTTTCTTGACTATTGTTGTAGATGTATTTCATGTTATGAGATTATTTATCTTTGTATTTTGACATTACTTCATTTTTTTCCAGTTATATATTATAACAAAATGTGCAATTGCACTTGTTATTTTCATGAAGTTGTCTTTATTAAGTTTTGCTTGCTACTAAAAATCTTAAACAATTCTTAGTAAATTTGGTAAAATTCTTAAATTATTTATTAATTTTTGAAAAATGTTTTTCTAAAAGTAAATTTTTTTATGTAGATGAAATATTAGTTTAACACAGCAATCAATTCTACCATTTAAGAGGAAACCTTGTATTTGCTTCTTTCTCTTGATTTAGTGATAAATCCTTATTTCAAAAAATCTCTTTATTGTAAGAATTTTTTTGAGTGGGGAAAAAAATTATCTAAAGGATATCTATATTGATAAAAAATTTTTTATTAAAGGACATTTTTAATATTTTCCCATTTTTTAATATACAACATCTATGAAGAAAAATATTTATTTTAATGCTTGAAACTAAATATTATTTCAAAGATTTTAATATATGGAAAAAGATCCCACTTTAACTTTTTTTTTTCTTGTTTTGAAATACCTGTTGAGAGAGAATGCTCTTAAAAATTCAGAACAATTACAGGTATATTTAAGAATTTAGTGTTTTATTCTTATAAATTTATTAGATTTTCCATAAAATAATGAAAAAATAGAGGTTTCAATAAGAATTGTTTGGAATATAGTTGGATAGAATGTAACTTTTCACATCTTTGCTGTTAAGAATATTAATTTTCCTTCTTAATGTTATGCAATTCTATACACTGAATTAAATCATTCAAATGCTTTTAAAACATACATATTTGAATTTATTACATCTAAGAAGTCTTTCATATATATGTCTGTAGAACTTAGAAATGTATAAATATTCAGTAGGCAGGTGCAAAAGTTCTCAATCTTGAATTTAATTTAAATTGATGTGTAATTCACATGTGCGCGAATGGTATAAATCCTCTTGTAACAAGAATTATGTTTTATTCTTGAACTGCATGAAAGTAAATAATCTACATGTGACTGCTAATAATGTAGTCATTGTTTAGGTGTATTTCAGAGATGGGGAGAGTGAAATTTAATTAATATTCTTAGCGATAGATTATTTAATTAGTCAATTTGTATTCCATGTTAAATTTATGTGAACCATTTTTTAAAGAACATTTATTAATGCTTTTGTTTTATGTTTATAACATTCTATGCTTTAGTAAAACAATGAACAATTTTCTTCTGGGATTCAGATCTAATCTGCCCATCTTTTACAAAATTAATTTTTTTCCCCTCTTGCACAAAATATAGGGTAAATTTAGTGGGTTCTTTTCACATGTTTTTGTGATAAAATTTGTTTAAAAAGCCTTACTTTACTTTTTGAGTTAAGATTTATCTATGAGCAGAGACTATAAAAAAGGCTTCAAATTTATTTTTAAAATAAAAATTTTGATTTAATATACTATATATCATGGTTCGGTTATATATTATTAGATGTTGGGGATTATTCTTGACTCATAATTGTTCAAAGCATTTTAAAATTCCTCATAAGTATTCTTAATAAAAAAAACAATATGAGATTACTGTGATTTTATATTTTGAGGTATAGATATTTATATATATTGTAAATCTGTATGTTATAGCAATAAGTTTTAGTTAAAATTAGTGTTTTCTTTTTATCAATTTCTTGTGTTAAATTTGAATATATTTTAACACATATTTTCTGGGTAATTTCAATTGTTAAAAATATTTATATCATTTTATATATGCATTGAATAGAAGACATTTCTTATTAAAAGATTTTAGTAAAACAAAATGTAATACCTTTTTAAGAAGTTTTACTGCAATTTTTATAATCTTGTAATATATATGGAGTCAAAGCCCAGCAGCTGAGTGGTTAGTGCATCGTGCTTCCACACCAGAGGTTCGAGGTTCAAACCCTGGGCTAGGCAAGGTTGACTCAGCCTTTCATTCCTTCAGTGGGTCGATAAAATGAGTACCAAGCCTGCTTGGGAACTTAACACTAGGGTCTCTCGTCAGGCTGACCACCTGACCAGAACATCTGCTCATGCACCTCCGGGCCCAAGGTTTTGTATACTGAGTTGGGCACAGTAGGCCTTGGCCCTCATGGGCTGTTGTGCCACCCTCATGGGCTGTTGTGAGTTAAGTTAATATTTATGGAGTTACAAATTTATAGCTGTAGGGTAATGCATAATTATTACTAGACTTTTTTAAAAACAAACTTTGCAACTATTTTATAAATATAAGAACTCCATTTTAGTTTGTTTTAAATGTCTTGTACAAAGGATTAACAAAACCTGCGAATATGCGTAAACACGATTAATATAATTGATGAAAGAAAATTCACTTTTCAAATATTGCTATAGAGATTGTATTGTTATGTTTTCTTATGATATTGTGGTGTATTTATTTTTGGAAAAGAGAACTCTAAAAACTGATTCAATAAAGAAGACAAAAATTAGATATTTTTAGGAGCATAAAAAGTAGTGGTGCTTGAAATCCATTAAGAGTGTGGATAAAAATTAATTAAATATATGCTGTCTTTCAGAGGACTTTCATTATGAGCATATGAGCAATCAGATTTTAGGTGGAATGAACACTATGTAAAAAAAAGTAGGTAGATTTTGGCATTATAAAATGCCTCATTTGAGAAAAATATAGTATTTTATAGACTCTTACAAAACTACTAAAGTATTTTTACTATCTCTAAAATTATAATCCTAGTCATAAGTATTTCTCTGGTGTTGATATCTTTGAAAATATTCTTATGTAAAACAATTATGCTCTTTAGATGTATATGGAGAGAGTTTGTAACTGAAAATGCAGTTCTGGTGATACTCTGTCTGCATGAGACAAAAACAACATATGTGATCAATGTTAAATGTCAATATTTTACAATATTGGTAAATGTTGTATTGCACAATATTTGTCTTTAATTAGATGACTACTATTTATTCAAAAATAAACCTCCTTCCAAAACACAATCATACAATTACACTGTAGACTTTTTGTTGGGAAAGTAGAGAGGTCCAAGCCTTTTGAAAGGGGCAAATTTTAGGTTTATTTACTGTTGCCATTGCAATTCCATATTTATTAATCCTAATCATTTTTCCTGGCAAGTTGCCAAAATGCATAGTTTCCAACTCAATAAATTTTTGTAATAGTGACATTTTAGAAATTATTTTAGTATGTTTTTAGTCTTTCCTTTAATATAATTTTTTGTCAGTTTTTTTTCCTCCTCTCTATAATGTTTATTTATAGGAGTGAAAGAATTTCTGTTTTTTATATTTCATGTTTTAGATAATGGTAAAAATTTTTTGAAACTCTTGCTGTTTTTGAATCAATACACTATTCTAGAAAAATGAAATTGAATTAAAATTTTATTAAAAAGAGTATACATATATTAAATTGATAACAAAACTGTGATTGAATAGTTCTGCTCTTTTAAATGTCTGAACTGCTTGGTTGTATGGAGAGCAAATATGATAAATAACAAAATGATTGTTACATTTTATTGTTAGTTGCACATTCAGTGTATTGTTGATATTATTTTCCAAATTAAAAGAAAATTATGAGATATATCTGAGTTAGGAGTGTATATAATGTATGTATGTCTGTCTACAATTCTTGGTCCCTCCCTTTCCCCCCCCCCTTTTTTTTGGAACTTTTTTTATAGTAAAAAAATTGAAAGTATTAAGTTTGCACTATAACTTTTTGAGATCACTATGTGTTTAAATAAATATTAAAAAGTATTTTGATAAAACATTTGGAAAATTCCTGGTTTTTGAATATTGTTTTTTAAATAAGGTTTTTAATTATTTCTTAAAATTTTGACTGTTAAGTTAAAGAATTCATGCACTTAGTATTGATTATGTATTATTTGTATGTAAAAAATGTCTCATTTGTGATGTTGTGTTATTCTGATGCAATGTGTAAATGGAACATTGTCTCAAAACCATGTTCTCTTTATTTTATCTATTTGTACAAAATATTTGCCATTGAATAAAAGCTGATTTGATTAAACTATAATTTAGTTCAATATAAAGTATACAAATTTTCCCCCCATCATTTTTGTTTGCCTAAATTAGAAATTGATTACAGCAGTGATTGGGATTATGTGAAATTTTTGTTGCTCTTAATATTCTGATTTTTCAGTATCCATTATTTCTGGTTAAAATATAATTCACTTTTATTGGAAAAAAAATTATGTTAATAATGTTCTGGAACATCGAAGCTAGAACAAAACATTAGCAGAAAATAATTCTTATCTGCAATGGGATACTCAGAATGCTCATTCATATTTGTTTAGGATATGGATGTTCAAATGAAATTTAACTGTAATTAGCTTAAATAAATGCAAACAAGGTTTTTTATTCTTTTGTCATTTCAACAAGTTATGGAAGCATTATATTAAAAATGTAGGGAAATATGCAGTTTTTTAATCTGCATTTTGCTCTGTAATTTTTGCATATTTTAGCCGTAAATTTTAATTTACTCTTCCATAAGTATTTTACCAACTCTATAAATTTAATTGCATTCTGAGAATTTTGGTGGCCGCGGTTGCCTAGTTGTCAAGGTCACGGACTCTTGGCTGGCGTGTCATGAGTTTCGACCTAGTGCCACCGAAGATCTACCATACAGAGGGGGCTGCTGCAAGTTAAATTTGTAGAGGCTCAAACGTCCTCACGTTGGTGTGGTGCCAGGCAGGCGTCGTTCTCATTACCTGACCAAGGTCTGTTGCCAGTAGCCCTCCTGCAGCTTAATAGTGCAATGGTATTGCAACTCTCACTCGGAAACAATTCTGGTGCAACTTTATTTTTTCTAGTATTTAATTTTCCTTGTATAAATTCATTTTGTTAATAGTGTATATATTTGCACATGTGTTGTTGTTTCTTATCCCAGATGGTGTAGCTCAGCTACACCATCTCCATAAAACCAAAAAATCCAGAAATAAGATAGGATTTCCTAAAACCTCGTCATACAAAAAACTCAAGCAATTCAGAATCAGCCTCGCACCTAGGACATTCTGGGAAAACTTTCCGGCCCTGTTGAAAAGTCAGAGACTTGATATGGCCACTAAAAAAGCGTGACAGAGCTGTCTGCTGATATCTAGGAATATTAAGTTGGTGACACCAACTAGGTTTTTTCACAAAATATCAAGGGTGAGCAGGGGGTATTCTCCAAATTGCATTCAATTCTAACCTTTTAATAGAGGAGAGTTCAGCAAAAGTTATACAAGTGTCACTCATCAAAGTGTCGGCAGTGGCAGACTTGGTCAAACTATCGGCTATCTCGTTACCATTCAATCCAATATGAGAGGGGACCCATTGAAAATATGTACAGTGTCTAGAAGAAAGTCAAACCAGAACATCCAGAATATTTAGGCTTGTCATATCACCAACAGTTGTCCAACGAGAAAGGTGCTGTATAGAAGCACGGCTGTCTGTTAAAATCCAAATGTCCCTGAAGACAAGGTCAGAAGCTGTGTCAATAAATTGCAATCCGCTATAAATTGCATTAAGTTGAGATCTAAAAACAGAACAGTAGTTAATATTCATAATCTTGATGTCAAATGTAGTATCAGGTGTTTCAATGTGCACTCCGCTTCCAGAAATACCACCGTCGCCCATGCTGCCATCAGTATAGATTTTTAATGCCGTATGAGGGATGCTATCAATTGTCTCTAGAGCAACCTGTCTAGTAAATTCTGGTACATCAGACCTTTTACACACCCTGGTCATTAGCTCAGTCTGGAAATGTATGCGATCAAAGTCGAACTTAAAATGGGAAAATGGCTTTAATGAGTGAGGTTCAACATTACCAGTAAACAGACCCATATCAACTGCCAAAGAAAAAGGGCTATGTTTCTTTAATTGCCTGTTATTGATCCAAGAATGGAGATAGGCAGAAGTTCTGTGCTGGGCATTGTAGCTAGATAGCTTATTGTAATATTTTACCAGGCTATAACTTCTCATAGAAAGGGGCGGTAAATCACTCTCATACAGAACAATATTATTAGGCCAGTAATTATTCTTGCGGCACTCAGTTGCAGTCATTCAAGCTTATTTAAGTTACCTTCAGAAGCACAAAAATAAACTGGGAAGCCATATTCCAAAATTGGCCTGATTAGTGAGATGTAGGTTGTTCTCAGAGTATTGGCGTCTGCGCCCCAATCACGCCCGGAAATATATTTGAGAATGTTAAGTCTTTTTCTGCTTTTGGCTACTTGAGCTATATGTCTATTACTCAATATCTCCTGATCCAGAATGTAACCCAGATATTTGGCATTATTTGTGTAATTTAGTTGACTTCCATTCATAAAAACAGTTGGTTTATAAAGATGTCTGTTGGTGGTAAAAAAGGTAACTTTTGACTTAGAGGTATTAAAAAACATTTTGTGCTGTTCAGCAAAGGTACAGACCGCAGAAAGAGCAGCATTTAAATTAGTCTCTATTTTCTTAATGTCAGAATCTGAATACCAAATGATGATATCATCGACAAAGAGACCAACACTACTATACTTATTGATTACCTCTTCAAGACCAGAAACATATGAAGTAGCGCGCTTATCCTGTAGGATAGAACCAGGTACCTTTGGATCCGAAGCCGAGTAACTTATCCACTACACCAAAATGATCACCGTGGTGCGGAGGTAGTTACTGGCTTATATAGATGGTACCGCTACATACACCCCACCAGTGAGTCGGTGGAGGGCGAACGAACGATGTATTTGTTTAATCAAGCGCGTTTTTGCTGTTGCGTCATGAGTTGTGACGGCTTTGTTGATTGCGTCATATGTGAGACGACTTTGTTGATTGCGTCATATGTGAGACGACTTTGCTGCGCCGAGTGGGTGCGGCGACTTTGCTGCGCCGAGTGGGTGCGGCGACTTTGCTGCGCCGAGTGGGTTGCGGCGACTTTGCTGCGTCAATTGAGTTTTGACGACTTTGCTTGCAGGTAGATGGCGCCACGACAGTTCAGAACGTTGCGTCTTTCTGAGTTCAGCCAGGGTCACCAATGAAGTAAGATTAGAACCGGTGACCTATGAGTTCATAGCCCAGTAACATGACCACTACACCACGATGATCACCATGGTGCGGAGGTAGTTACTGGCTTATATAGATGGTACCTCTACACATATAAAGAGAACAGTATCGGGCTTAGGACTGAACCCTGTGGAAGGCCATGTCTCAATCCAAAAGGATCAGACAACGTTTTTTTAATATTTCACTCTTATTGATCTATTTTGTAAAAAATCTGAGATCCAAGGCAGAATTTTACCCCTTATACCAAAAACGTCATAAAGTTTAGTAATCAATTTTTGTTTCCAGACTCTGTCGAAAGCCCTGGACTTGTCCAAAAGTACAGCAGTGGTGTGATTAGTTGGCCTTAAGTTTTGATAGTCCCTGACGTTCTGGCAGAAAAATAAAATCTGATCAATGGTGCTATGACCCCGTCTAAATTCGTATTGCTTCTTAGGGAGCAGGTCAAAAATGGACAAATAAAAGTTCAATCTGACCAGAATAAGTCTCTCCATGAGCTTACAAATGAGGGATGTCAAAGAAATAGGTCGGTAGCTCTCTGCTGAGCTACTATCTTTACCAGGTGTTTCTACAGGGATGATAATGGGTCTCTTCCATTCCCAGGGTGGACGTCCCAATTTCCATGAAAGGTTAAAAATCTCTAATAATCTTTGTTTTCCCTTATCACCAAGATTTTTAACCATCTGCCCATGAATATTATCTGGGCCTGGAGATTTTCTACAATCCATAGCATCTAGAGCAACACTCATCTCTTGCATAGTGAATTTATCATAAAAAATGGGATCTCCCAAAGAGGAGCGGCACTTATGTACCATTCTCTTGGCAATTTTTTTAACCTTTTTGTCATTCTCGTCAAATGTTAAAATGCTAATGTTTTTATAAAACTTGCACAAGATGTTAGCAGCCTCTTTGTTGTCCTGAGGAACTTGTCCTAAAGAATCTAGGACAATATTACTGTCTTTCACTTGAGGTGGATCGTTACTGAAGGATTTGGCGATTCGCCATAGTTTTGAGTTAGGAGCTCTGGCATCAATGCTGCTACATAAAGTCTTCAAAAACTCTTCTGTGTAATATACATTTACACATGTAAAAATATATAACAAACAAATTTTGCGTCAAAAAAATGTAAATTAAAATGTACTGATTTTTTCTGGCTTTTTCTATACTTGATAATTTATTGTTTTACCTATACTTGAATGTTTTTTTGTGTGTGTGTGTGTGTGTTGGTTCCGAGTTTGAAAAAAGCCATCTGCTGTCATTCTTACAAGAGTTAGTTGCGGGCTATCGACGAATTTTAATGGACAGTTTTAAACTTGCCATGCGCTCAAAAAATGTAAATCTAGTGATGGGCATTTCAATTGTTTCTTAAAGTTCTTAGAAACACGATTGCTTTCGGCAACCAGCTGAATTGACGAGGACAATACTTGAGCTGACACCCATTCTCCGAACCTCACTGCTACGCCAAGAGGGCTAATAGTGAACGTTTGACATCTGAGCTAATACCTCGTGTATTCTTTTTCAGCATGACTGGTTTTAGCAAACCACAAAGCTCGTGGCCTTACTATTTTTAGTGACCAGCTCAGACGTCGACTTTTTCCATCTGATTATGCTTAAAATTTACCGAAGCATTTTGGCCTAGGTTTGTGTCGGGCAGAAAGAAGTAAACAGAAGCCTTCACTTCATCAATGAAAAAAATATAGGTTACTTGTGTGTTAACCTAAAATATTACAATATCCTTTCATCTGACATCACGCCGACAACCGATGGCCATGAGAAAAACAGTTGGATTTCACCTGTAAGCCGAACCTCGAGGTGTAAGGACCACCCCACCTCAAGAGAGTGGAGAGAGTAGACTGCTGGAAACAAGTGAAAAAAGACGTGGTGTTTTGCTCTTCTCCATCACCAGTAAAATATTCTGTGGTATTGAAATACTCGGTAGTTTGAATAGCTTGTATCTGAATGTCATTATTGTAATTAATAGCTGTAGGCGTAATAAATCAATATTTAAGTCTCACGCCACTCGACAATTTTCCTAAATTGTCACAGCTAACAAGAATGGTGGTAGCTCATTCATCGTTTTCGCCAAATACCGCGATGTGCAGCCAATAATGAAAATCGTTCCTGCTTTTTATCGAACAGACTAACCTCGCGTATAAGGTGCCTTATTTTTTTGGAGGAGGGGGGGGGGTTGATTAAAACCCCTTAACTGCCGATTAAAAGTTACACGATTCGCTCCCCAGCACCACTCTCAAACACTGTGTGTGTCTAGGTCATTTTATTGTATTCCAAAATCTTTTGAATAGTTTTACGGATAGCAGCGCAAAGGATTGTATTCCGGAAAGACGTATATACACGCCTGGGGCATTTAACGTACCCTATACGCCGGTGGCATTTAAGGGGTTAAAATTTGGGTCTAAGGAAGAGAACGTAGTGTTATGAGGGAATGTTTTATTAACATCGCACTATAAAGTAACACGAGGGATATTGGCGACGAACCTCATCACTTTGAACCACGGTGAGGAGGACGACAATTCCCACTCTCCAAACTATCATGCTAACGGGAGGACATCGAGCCTCGACAGATTTGTCGTGCATGAGCGCTTTACATGGCGGGTCACCAGTGGCACTAGAGCTCGAACTCATTCACTCCGGTCACGAGTTCGTGACCTTAACCTCCAGGCTACGGAGAACATGTGGAGTATTTCCAAAGTAACGTAGGCTCTGTCCATCAAAGAAGTAGTGTGTTAACCGGCACACTGAGTGTATCTTTTCAGTTTAAAACAAACAAGCCGCCACTTAATGTATTTATTTAAATAATTATTTTTGTTGAATGGGATTTAAATAATGAAATGTTATTGAAATTTAGTTTATGTAAATGAACTATGGCCCCCATATTCATCAAAAATTTTCTTTGTTGGTCGACGGAAATGCCATGAAGTCTGGAGGCGTACATTAGGGGGAGGCTGAACCCCTCGACACACCCAGGGGCGTAGCTACTGCCTTATCAATGATACAGAGTCCCCAAGCTATGAAGTTCATTAAAGCGAACTGTGACGTGTTTCTAAACACAGGATCGTGTACAGAATTAAAGGGCCTAACTTACAGTTATACTTATTTTTGTAGGATATGGAGCAACATAAGCTGTTATTCCCTAAAAGAGTAAAAAAATATTAGTTGATGTCAAAATATTTCATCTGAATAAAAAATCTAAATATTGATCTATTTGACACAGCTTTCTCCAATAACTCTTTAAAGGAGATATTGCAATGAGGATCAATTTTGAGAAAAGATTTTCGAGGATGAGTGTATCTATTGCAGCTTAACAAGATATGGTCCAAGTCATTTAAACAATTGCAAGAACTACAATTTACATTATCTGATAATTTGGTTTTTTGTAGAAATCCTGGAGTATTAGTAAGGATCATTTTACTAAAGATTCGAGTACACAGAATTTCTTCTCTTCTATTTTTTGTCCACTTAGAGATACTGCCGATGTTTGGAATGTTGCCCAAATTTTCAAAATACTTGCTTGAATAAAAATTATCATTTGCTTTTTTAAATCTTTCTTTATGTATTTTTTACTAATGTCTTCCGAGGCAATCCAGTCGATGTAAACGTTAGACTCTGTGACAGATCTTGCTATATAATCCGCTCGTTCATTCCATAGTATATTAGAGTGTCCCGGAGTCCAAAGTAGAAACTGATTGTTATAATATGATTTTAATGTAAATCTTACTAGCTAATCTGTGAATAACACTATGTGACTTGGACGAGTAATTTTAAAGAGCAGAGAGACTATCAGATAAGATTAGCAGATATTTGTTCTAAACAGTCGGATCATCTAAAGCTTGGCAAATAGTCAAAGCTTCAGCAGTAAAAATAGAGTTGTGATTAATTTTATAAGCAAAAGAGAAATTTTCTGTAATACCTGTAGAGTTGTGTGCTCATTTTTCGAAGCATCAGTAGCTATTATATAGAAGTCCTGAAAATCATGCTCAACTGTTTCATCGAATAAACCTCTTATAGTTTGAATTGGTAAATTTTTATCCTGAAATTTGAAGTCATTGACATATATTTTACTTGGGAGAACTGAAAAAGATGTTATTCTGGAGATTGAGATAATTTGATCACTATCAGCATTTAAAGTATATAGTATGTTAACAATATTATTTTTATCTTCCATAATTTTTAGATTCAGAGACTCAGGGTTATTGCTAAATAAGGAAGAAAAGGTTTGATTAGAAATTTGAGAAATGAAAAATTTATTTGCCAGTCTTCTTATTTTATCCTAGAGAATTACTTGTCCAGCCAATTTTATGAGCACAATATTTTGGTGTCCATTGTGGAAGACCAATTGCAATTCGGAGGGCTTTGGTTTGTATGACATTAAAAGAATTCAATTGATTGTCAGACCATTATGATGTGAAGTGTAAAAAAAGGTGCTACAAATGCTATTATTGATTCGTTGGATAAGATGTTCAGCTCTCGGATCTTAATATGCTTGTAAGCCATACCTTTAAGAGCGTTGATCTTTTTTAGTTCTTTATTTTTCCCTTTGATGCATAATTGTGATATTCCGTTTCGAGAAATATACTCCTAAATATTTAATAAAAGATTGCCACGGAAGAGGGGCCCCAGCTATAATAATATATTAGGAAACGATTTGGATCTTTTTGTTCGAGAGTTCACCGATAGTACTTTTGTCTGGGCTTAAGTTTAATTTTCAATATTTACACCATTGATTAATCCATTCTAAGGTATTTTGTAATTTGAAAAATAATATCAAAAGATTGATGTGAGCAATAGATGAAGATATCATCCACATATATATTGAGCATTCGACTCCAGTTTTCAATGTTTCAAAAAAATCATACATATAGATAGTGTATAATATCGGAGACAGAACTCTGACTTGGGGGAGACCCTTAAGCAGTGTTTTTTCCATCGAATTTGCAACGATCTGTAAGACAAAAAATTCATGCATCCAAAGCGCTATTTTCCCCGTAATACCAATCTGTGAACATTTGTAAAGAAGGCCATCTATATAAACTGAGTCATAAGCACACTTTATATCTAAGCTGATCCCCACGAAGTATTCCTTATTCAACTTTGCGTCTGTTTTTTTTATTGCCTTATAAATTAAATAAGTTGCTGTTTTGTTCTGTCATCAGAAAGGGGGCTATTCGATTGGCTAAAAGTCTTTCAAATGCCTTAGAGAAAACCGATGTTAAAGCTACAGGTCTGTAAAAGGAGATTTTGATCTTGTCCTTGCATGGTTTGAGATTTAGAAGAATTATAGCGTGCTTTTCCACGACTTTGGGAGACTCTATTGAATTATCAAATATTTGCTGAAAGAAGTTTAGAATTACCATACGTTCACTCTCTGGTTCAATAGTTTCAGGAATGTAGCCGGGATCTGGTCTGCACCTGGAGCTGTGTTCCTAGCAGATTTTATATCTATTCAATTCAGGTAAGTGAAAGGGTTTATTGATTAAGCTATATTATCTGGAATTATATCTTGGACAAAAAAATCCAAAGGAAGTGGCTCATAATTATAGTATTACTGGATGCAAAAATCTCTGTAAAGAGTGTTGCTTGAATCTGTGGATGATAAATGAATCTGTTATAGATTTGTAGAAAATTCAGAGTTGTATCAGGTTTATTTTTAATCGAAATTTTTTATCAGAATATTATAAAAGGTTCTCGGGCTAGAAACATTGTTACAGATTGTATCCCAGTTCATCTTTTTAGCTTTTTTAATATGAAATCGGAGCCGGCTGGAATATTGCTTGTATTGAATCCACAATTTTCGAGAGATATCCCGAATGGCCTTTCGGAAGCATTTCTTGAATTTGTAAAGGTTAGGACATGCGCTATTCCACCAAGGAGGGAATGTTCCATTAGAAATTTTTACCTTTCGAGTATTATTTGCAATATATATATATATATATGTGTGTGTCGGAGAGATTGTGATTGTTATCTTTCTTAAAAATTGTTGATTTGACTTGCTTTATTACAGAGAGCCAATCTCCTTTTTAATGATTCGTTTAATTGGGTTTTGAAAATTAAAATCTGTGATAACAGGACCATGATCACTATTGTAGCAGCTGTCTAAAACGAAAGTATTGCTGTATCCGGTGAAACTTGAGGAGCAAAGGGCCAACATTGCCTTTATGCGTTAGAACAACAGTATTAAGAAGAATAAAATTAGAACTGGTTAGCCATTCCACAAAATCTTTGCTGAGTTGAGAATTATGACTGGAGCCCACATCGAATGATGCAAATTAAAATCGCCAAAGATGTGAAAACTGAGTCCGATAAGAAGCCTAGAAAAGATTTAAGTAGTGTAATATTGAGTCCCCGAGATGCATATATAAATTTATCAGATGAAAGGAAGTATTATTGATTATGATTTGTAATACTAAAATTTCGTAGTCTGATAATTGCATATTTTCAATGGAAATTTGTCTAGCAGATATATTTGTTGGTACTGCTATCAGCAGCCCTCCTCCTGGTCTGTTAAGTCTATCTTGTCTGTAAATGACCTTACCTGGGATTTGAAAATTGTCATTAGGTTTCAAAAAAGTCTCTTGAAATATCCAAAAATCTGATTGCGATAAGGGAGGAATATTAAGCCACATAAGCTTACTTTTTATACTACTACAATTCCATTGTAGAAAATGCATAAATACGATATAAAAAGGAAAATAATAGTTCAAAAATTTCTATCCTCCGCTTGAGGATATGAGATATAATTACAGTTATAGAAAGCTTATCTACATATTTAGGGGGGGGGAGCCCTCAAAAGTCACGATTAAAACTGTAGTTTAGATCTTCGAAGTTTTAAAGTTTCCCAATAAATCAATGTTATTGAATGCCTCGTCTATGTTGTGAGATACAATTGGAAGAGATGTGTCAAACTTCTGTAGCATTAAACATGCCTTTTCCCCCCCTGTTAGGTGAAGATGGTTGTTTACTTATTTCTAAGACATTTTAATCAAATGTGTGAACAATGTTTCCATCATCTTTTGTATAGAGTTCATGATGGCTGCAGTTTGCCTTTCTAGAGCTATTTCAAATTTGCTACTATGCTTTCTTTTCAAAATTCCTGCATGTTGGGCTGCTGTAGAATAACCACAGACTGTGTTCCCTTAAATTTACGTCGTGCCTCTCCCAGAGTTAAGTGTTGATTGCATTCCCCCTCAGGGGGCTCACCTTCTTTAGGTGAGTACGGGTGTCACAATCCCGAGGTGCCCTAGTGATCTTTTCCTTTTCCCACGGGGTTTACTGTCTTTGGTAAACATGGGCTTCACGAACCCGGGGTACCCTAGTGATCCTTCTCTATTTTCGACCCTCTTTCTTGTCATTTAATTCATTCTTTCTTTCTCTTCCCGTCTAGACAACAGATATTAAAACAAATGTTTGGCGCAGTATAGCCGAAATCGGCTCTTGCGCCAATAAAC
Source organism: Trichonephila clavata (assembly GCA_019973975.1). Lineage (NCBI taxonomy): Eukaryota > Metazoa > Arthropoda > Arachnida > Araneae > Nephilidae > Trichonephila > Trichonephila clavata. The sequence goes on along the minus strand of BMAO01039346.1, from coordinate 409,306 downwards.
CCCAAAATCACTCACTCACTCGCTGATTGCATTCGAATTCTTGTAGTTTCCCCCTCCCCTTTAATAAATGCGGGACAGTTGGAGGAGGATGATCTCCTGTACAATTTGAGGTGTCTATACACTGTCCGGTGTGAGATTCTCCACAAAGGATACATCTTGCATGGCTGGAACAGAATCGTGATAAGTGGGTAAAACTAAAACATTTGCTACATTGTGTGTGTGCCAGGGTTTGTTTATAAATAGTTGAACTCTATGGTTAAAGATCCAAAGCTCTACGCATTTTAGTATATTTATACCTAAAATTGTAATTAAAACAGGAGAAGCTTCTTGATTACTGTCTGATTTAATAAATCTTCTGATTTCAACTATTTCAAGATTGTTTGATTTTTTTAATTCTATTGCCACATCTGCCAGGAATACGTTAGTTTGGATATTGAAAAGCAGGAATCTCGAAGTGAACCCCTCCCATTTTATGTTAACTTTTACCGGAATATTTAAAATTTGATCAATAGCTGTTATTTGAACAGCGTATACGGAGGCTGAGGTGCTAATTTTTATTTTACCGTTTTAAGTAAAGTATATGTGGGCGTTATATTGTCATGCCTAGTATTTTGTTCTTTAATTCGGCATGTACGATGTGGAAGTTCGATTTAGGGATGCTTCCTGATTTTTCTGTATGTTTAAGTAGAATTGTGATTTCAGTAAATTTTTATTGCCAGTTCGCAAAATTAGTTCTTGATCAGTTTGGGAACTTTTGTAATACTTGAAATCTGCAGCTTCTGTCATTATGTTGTTTGTCTTATCGATTTCCATTTATTCGGAATGAGGAGTGACGCAGCTTGACTCTCCGTCAGGCAAAATAAATATGGAAAAAAGAAATTGGTAAACTTAGAGCAGTCCAGATAAAAAATATATATATCGCCCAAACCTCTTTCTTAGAGGTCTAACAAAGTATATTAAACAAGTGGAGGAAAAAGAGAAAATAAAAATTTTTTAAGTTCGGCACACAAAACGTATAAGCACAAAAACCTCCTCACTTCAGGGCCTAACTTAAACTTCTGTTTCGTTGGAATATTTGAACTAGGAGTCCCCACATTTAAACAGATGAACTTTCTAACTACGAAACAATTTAGCCAACGATTAGATTCTGAATTAATTCGGGGACCTCATGCAAAAGCAGGCCTGAGCTGACCCTTTACAGTAGACAGAATCTAGCGTATGTATTGGGTTGGCAAGAAAGTAATTCCGTTTTCTTAGTGTAAAATTTCTCCTAAATAAAGATGAGCTTTATTCAGTCAAATATCTTCTATTCTGTTTAATGACCTACAGCCATTTTGCTGGCAATTTCATGGTTCCGAGCCCATACAGTTTCTGATCCTTATTAGCAAAACAACTCAAGCAAGTATACGATTTGAGGTCATCATTACATAAATTTTTACCATTTAAGTTTCGTAAACTTTGATATTTGATGGATCGCGTCTACAATAACATTAATCGAAAAAGATCATGGTCCAAACTTGATGCATCTTTAAAGTAATCTTAGCAGGACGCACGGAATTATTGGATTCGATGGGAAGTGATATCATATCCTCCGTTTAACCCCACCCGTGCACTATCTAGTTATCATTTATTTTGAATTTTACAAAACTTTTTAAATGGTTAGTTTTAATAATAACGATGACCTCAAATCCCACTTGGTCGAGTTTTTATCCGAAAAGGACCAGAAATTCGGTGAGAGCGGATTTTTGAAGTTCTCAGAAAATGGTAACTGGTAATTGAACAGAATGGAAGATTAAAGTTCACTTTTTCATTGCGCAGAAACATTTCATAAAAAAAAAAAAAAAAGGACGACGGTCATCACAATGACAGTTGGCATGCGTGTATGCTTCGAAATTCCGAAATTTTCGGAAATATATCCGGGAATAACGTTTAACACTCATGTAATTCGGATCACGATCTTATTGAGATTAAGTCGAGGCCGTAAGACGTCATGAGGGATGAGTTAGTGATTGAATATCAAAGTCGCACTGTTCAGCCACACTCGAAAGCTTTTGGTGATGGACCTCGTCATTTTGATCTAAGTGACGAGGACAACACCTGAGCTGGCATCTCCACTCCTAACTTCCACACCACACCAACGGGAGGATGTTTGAGCTCTCGACCGATTTAACGTGCATTGGCTCTTGGTGCACGGTGGTTCTTGGGCGGTACTAGATTCGAACTAATGACATGCCAGCTTGGAGTCCGCTTCCTTGACCACTAGGTTACCGCGGCCGCATCCTTAAGGATGCATGTAAACTATTCGTGAAATCCAACTGATCGTTTGAGTTCACTGACGTGGCAAGGAAATTATGAAACGCAGACATTTCAGCGCTCCTCTTTAGCTTGGAAATGGTACGCTCCCACTGAAAGTAAATCTTAATATTTGGCAAATTATTCAGCCGTTAGAGCTTAATTATCAATTCGTTGAAATTTTAAAAAAAAATCATTTTATCTTGAACGTGGGCCATACGAAAAGAGAAACAGAAGCTATGTTTGCCGACTGCCTTACTGAGTTTTGCACTAAAAACTCACCACGCGAGGGATGGGTACTCCAGCTTGTGTTTTAAATCCCTTTTTCTAATACGATTTTTGCTGACAAAAAGTATATTTTGAAAACGAATAATTCAAAAACTTTTTTCTGAAATTTAACAAAAGCTGCAATCAAATAACACTCTTTAAAAATGTGCATTATTAGTAGATTTTTGCGGTCTGCATGTGTGTGAGCAAAATGCATTGTCAGGATCGCGAACAAGTAGTGGGTTCGAGCCGCTTTGGTTGGAGCGTATTAAATGTGTCGTTACTTGACCACGATTCAAAATAACGAGTTGCGACGCTGATAAACAATTGTTGCAACATCTTTAAATTATTTCATAAATTTATCTTTCTCCAAACGTATTAAAGTTCTTAATTGTGACCCTCAGCGGGAGCGTAGATGCGAAAATAAGTTAACAATAAAATTAACATTGTAAATTGTTAATAATTATAAATTTTTAGATAAATTTCCCCCAAATGCATATCAATAGTTTTTTAAAGAAAATATCGGGTTTAAAAAGAAAAGCGTCTCAAATAGAAGTAAGAATTTCCCAGAACTGTTTTCATCATTGGTATTTACGTATGAGCGTTACCGCACTAAAACAGGCGCCCCTTCGAATCACGCCAAATTATAAAACATGGTGATAACGTTATAAGTCAATTAATATAATATGCTAATTTTCTTTCACGTTTCCGACGACGTCATCGTCTCGGATTTTTAAAATTTTTTATTGTGATAAGTACTTACGTATTGGTGTCACGTTAAGTGTTTATCCGATACAAAACTATGGAACGAAATCTCTATTTTTAAAGAACAAGACAGCATACTAGCCGAAGGTTATAGATAAAAAAAAGTATATAAATATTGGACAGGAATTCGAGGGGCACTTAAGGAACATGTCTTGAGTCCAAATGTTCAGTTAGTGGTTTGCTCATTTAAGCGATGTCCACTAGTCCAGGGGTCGACAATTCTTTGAAGGACTTCTAGTTAATTTTAAATAATTCATATAGCTGGATCTACTTAAAATTGTTTTCTTAATAATCAGCCATTGCGAAGATTTGCGTCTAAAATGAAGCATTTGACTGGCAGATTCATATATTAACTTGTTCTTCATTGACAAAATGTATTTAGAATCAGTTCTAAAGCAACAAAAGTCTAATTTATTGGAAGACACTTCTGTAGGTTATTTCCAGCAACGTTTACATATTCGCATACTCTTGAATTTGAGCAATACAACCCCAACGTAAGTGACAAAAACACATTCCGTGTTTTGTAATAAGTTTAAAGGTTAGTAAAAAGAGTTGAAATGATTTTTATATTCTGGAACATTTTTATATTGAGTGTTAATTTGAAGGGGGGGGGGGGAAGCTATAACGCTATTATTCGTGAGAACATTTTTTCACGATCCTTGTGGAACCTTAATTCCAAAATTTTGATATTGGTTGTTCTTACATTGAGCTACAGAAATAAAAATACCTTCGAAATTTCTTAGCTTTGGAAGGAATGGAAAATATTACTCTGTGTAAAAAAACTTAATTTAAATATTATAAAATAAAATGTCAATTGTAGATTGCGACTGCTACCGGAGGCTTGCCTTCCCCTCCTGTGGTAGGTCTACTGCGCATGCGGCTCTTTGATAGCTTGTTTTCCTTGCAATTCCAAAAGTTTACCGATAGATTTTTATTCATACTTATGAATGCTTAAAATTCAAAAAATTTGTTCACTGGTCGAAAATCCACTGCGACCGTCTTACATGAAAACATCTAAAATTTAAGGCACTGTATTTACACTGACACTTGTCAACTTACGAATAATTAAACATGTCAAAATAGCACACAAACAACGAAGTTATTACTTTAAAAACAATTTATTCACTCCTATTATGTACAAAATGATTCGTTAAAAATGATTACGATATACACATCTCACACAGTCTTCAATAGTTTGAAATTAAATAGATGTCTTATCGTTGGTCTTCCATGCGGACAATTCTATATTAAAAAAGAAATACAGACATGTAATTAAGGTGAAAAAATCTTTTGAACGATAGTTTTGTATTTAAATAAAAAAAATTAACCAATACACAATTATGCCATAAATAACATAGATATCCCAGTGTCATATTGGAAACATTTTAACATTCTTAAAACATAATTAACATATATTTGATAGATATAATATATATATATTTAATTTAAAAAAAAAAACGGGCATTAATCGGTCGGTCGAGGGCTGACTATAAATCACCTAATGTTGCTACCAACCGCACACGAAATAAAAAAAAAGCTTTTAAACTGCTTTTATCATTATAGCTGTCTCAAAAAGAAGAAGCGCTCTCTAGTGCCCACTTATCTTCATTAGAAGCCGGATGAGGAAAGAATGTCTAAGGAAAAACCGTTCCCCCCCCCCCATGTTCTTAGTGATTGTTTTCTTTGGTCATTGTTTCTCGGTGACTCCAATTAATTAATAATTCTGTTACACTAATGATACTTCATTGGACTCCTTTTAATTGAACCTCCAACGCCCTACGGTTTTTATTTGTGCACTTTTTGAGTGCTATTGCCAAAACTGTTAGATGAGCGAAATTAGCGCAAAATTATTCGTAAAGTACCAACCAGTATAATTCAGTAATTATATCAAAAATAATAGATACTCAATAGAACTTTACTTAACGATCACAATTTTTTCCAGAATCTTACTCGTAATGCAAAACAATATTACCCGTATAAATTATAGTAAGTGGGATAAAACGGTTGCTATATATAAACACGCACTCTGACGTAGAAAATATACAGAACCTGAAACTTCCCTTCTCCCTCGTCGTGGCATCTATATGGGGTCTCGAAGTGGTCACTCACAGAAAGGTTCAAATTATTCAAAATAAAGTTCTCAGAATCAACACGAACACATCCTGAGATTCATAAGAAACAGCTATTGAATCGATTTTCAGATCGGAGTGGATAACAAACTTTTTACAATCCATTTTTGCAGAAACCCACTCTTATCAATATATCGATATTCTTATCTCATTATTCAAGCCCAACGTGAGGCCACGGTCGCGAACTCGTGGCCGGAGTTGTCCAGTAGCGAGCTCGAAACCTAGTGCCCCTAAAGATAAGAGGACATTTGATGATTAAAACTAATAGCATTTGGAAGATAGTACTTTAAGGTAACGCATAAGGAATAACATTTGAAGATTAAAACTGAACTGTTCTCATCATGATCTGATTCAGGCCAAGTCGAGTACGAGTTGAGCACCCCCCCCCCCCGCCTCTCCTCCGAGGCCCTAAGCCCAGTTGGTCCATGCCTCAAGATATCCCTCTTCCCCTCAAGACCTAACCGTTTCGACCTAGTTGAAAATGGTGGAACTAGCTTCCGACACCAGTAACAACTTTGAACGGAGTGAGTGAGTGAGTGATTTTGGGGTTTATTGGCGCAAGAGCCGATTTCGGCTATACTGCGCCAAACATTTGTTTTAATATCTGTGGTCTAGACGAGAAGAGAAAGAAAGAATGAATTGAATGACAAGAAAGAGGGTCGAAAATAGAGAAGGATCACTACGGTACCCCGGGTTCGTGTTTACCAAAGACAGTAAACCCCGTGGGAAAAGGAAAAGATCACTAGGGCACTTCGGGATTGTGACACCCGTACTCACCTAAAGAAGGAGAGCCCCCGAGGGGAACTTTGAACGGAAAATTATCCCCTAAGTCGCTGTAACGTTGCATACATGGGCATGCTTCTTGTTCCGGGGTCAAGTGACAGCAACCTGCTTCTCCTTTTTGGAAGCCTCGTGTCACTTAGTGACATTAGCTAGCGCGATGAATCACACAGTTATAGTTAAAATTAACGAGGCGTTTTTACCTTAACGCGATCCTGGTCTAATAAATCATTGTATATATTTACAGAATCAGATCTTTTGACATTATCACCTTCAGCATTCACACACTTCTGCATTCGGTGCTGCCATTGCTGGTAACAATTCTAAAACGAGGGTTTTGGATGGGCCTTTAGGAGATTCTCAGTTTTTGCCTGAACAATTGAAGTAAAATGGGTTCCCTTTAAGCAACATTTAAGTGTAGGAAATTGAAAAAAATCGCAAGGAGCCAAACCAGGTGAATAAGGAGGATGCCCTATCACAGTAATGTTTTTGCTGGCTAGAAACTGCTTGACAGATAGAACCGTGAGAGCAGGTGCATTGTCTTAGGGCAGCAGCCATCCATCACTCCACAATTGTGGCCTCCCCCCCCCCAATTTTTTCACGAAATCCTTTTAATACATCAATGCATTAGTGTTGATTAACAGTCTGATCACTGGGAACCCACTCAATCATTACAATTTCATTAATGTCGAAGAAGACAATTAATATTGCCTTTAATTTTGATTGTGACATGCAGGCATCTATGGATCTTGGAGACTTCCATTACATCGACTGGCTCTTACTTTCTGGATTATAGGTAAAAATCCATGTCTCGTCACATGTTACAACATATTCCAACAAATTTGGCTCGTTTGCAATGTGCTTTAACATGTCCACACACACGTCTTTACCGCACTGTTTTTGGTCATCGGACAGAACTGTTGGAACAACCTTCACACAAATTTTCCTCGTGTGTAACTCGTCACTTAAAATGCGTAGAACAGCTTCCCTATCCAAGTTAACCGTCTCCTTGCACGAACACTTAATCTTCGATCACATCACGAACTTTGGCAATATTTTGGTCTACAATCACTCATTTTGGGTGCCCAGCACTGTCCCTTCCCCCTGAAAATCGCTTATACCATTCGAACACGAGACCATGTTTTATCTTCATAAGCCTGGGTTATCATTTGAAATGTTTCCATAACTGATTTCTTAAATTTTATACAAGAAACTTGATGTTGATTCGCTGTTCAATTTTTACGTTAGACATTTTTCCGGCGGAATGCAGTTGTGCTCACTGAATGTCGCAGTACTCTCAAATGGCGCGATCTGTTAGTCGAAATTGGCCACATGGATAGAGGAGGTATGTGGGATGACGCCACCAAAACAGTTGTTGCCAACTCCACTTTTTTTCAAGCTACATATTTAGTCTCGTTAGCGCTTTCTCGCCAACTCTCTCAAAATCCGTCAAAATAAACAAACAAAAGTTTGCTTCCTCTTTTCGCTCCCACCTCGCTGGTCTTTTCTTCACTCTCCAATCCATCTTTGTAAACTTTCCGGGAGGGACTGTCTCACGCCCCTTCCATTCCTGATTGGAAAAAACATGAACTTGCACACGGCACCCTCAGATTCTGTTCCAAACACTAGTGATTGGTACAGGGCAAAGTCCAGTCTGGCCCTTTAGGTCGAAAGTCATAAGGATGGGTCGACAAGTGACTCTTCCTCCTCACAATGGTGAAATGAATGGACTGTGTAGCTGATACAAGTGAATCGCCCGCTTTAATGGCCATGTAGCGCGCTTTTTCGCCTGGGGTAATGGGAAACACGGGGTAGAGCAGACAGTGGGTCGAGTAAGAAGCTACGTTACACCCTATTACTCGTTGCTTTCAATAACGAAATGAATGGTCCCGACCACAGATCCACCGATAATATAAAAGTGAAACAAATGTAATAAATAAGTGGAACAGAATAGAAAATAATTGCTTACCCAAGGCTGCTCGATTTCTCCCATGTGAGTTACCAACTAGATGGAAAGAAATGAATAGCAATTATATTTTTTTAGAGGAAGCAGGTGAGAACATAATTTAAAAAAATGTAAAAAAAAAAAATCACACTTAATTTTAAAGAAGAGAAAAATAATTTTAAAAACAAATCAAATTTCAATTTCATTCTCATTTATTTTTAATATAATTAGGAATGCAATTTAACTCAGTGGCGCAACAGCCCATGAGGGCCAAGGTCTACTGTGCCCGTATCAGTATACGTGACCTTGGGCCCTGAGGTGCATGAACAGATGTTCCCATCAGGTGGTCAGACTGACGCGAAACCCCCAGTGCTAAGTTCCCAAGAAAGTTCGGTACTCATTTATCGACCCACTGAAGGGATGAAAGGCTGAGTCAACCTTGCCCAGCCCGGGGTTTGAACCTCGGACCTGTGGCGTGGACACTACCACTCAGCCACTGGGCATTAAATAAGGCATGTAACACGGACGAACTTTATTCTTAAATTCATAAAATGAGCATAAGAGCTGGTGCTCGCTCGATCTAATTCATATAAATTTGTAACGAATAAAGCAATTCTAGAAAGTTAAAGAAAGTCCGGCACGTTCATAAGAGCCCATGTAAAATTGTTTAAGTTTACGCGTACCTTTTTCTCAGAAACTACTTACTTCGAATGGATAAAATTTTTACAGTAGGTTATATGTACTATCAATAAAACTTAAACGAAGGGTTTTTGTCTTTTTTTTTAAAAATTAAAGCAATTATGAATTTAAAAAAAATATCCCCCCCCCCTAAAAAGTTTAGTTTAAAAAAGCTTTATCTAAAAAAGTTTTCTAGATATATCTAATTCCCTCCATTAAAACGTGTAAACATGTTAAAAGTCTGCTCACTGAAAATTTGAGGATCATATGATAAGTAGTTTTTGAGAAAAGGTACATAAAGTAAAACATTTCATATTTTGAAAAATCAGGCCTTACAGTAAAAATTTGTAATTTTTGAGCATTTTTTTTTTTTTTGGTACTTTTTAGAAGCATATGGAGCATTTTCTTTGCCCTCTGCTCCTACAAAAGATTCTTCTCCTGCAACAGATTTTCTTTTTATTTCCCCCCCCCCCCATTATTTTTAACAATTTAGCCTTTTTTTTTTGGATCTCAAGATGCTTTCGTTGGGCTACACCAGGGATGCACAACCTATGGCCCGCGGGCCAATTTTGGACCGCGAATGTCTATTATAAAAGAAGAGTAATCTTATATGGAATGGACCTTTTTTAATTAAACAGAAAAAAATCGCATACGAAAATAGTATTATAGCAAATAATTGTTTTACAGTTGCTCATTAAGTATTTTTTTTTCCAATTTATTACGCGGCTTTTCAATATCTTTCCTTCATGGCTATCTGCGAGTACGAGTTTTCGTATAGCAGAAGCTCGCGGACGTGATCACCGGAAGCCATTATTTCTTCCATCGCATGGTCTGGATGCAGAAAAGGTCGAAGAACAAATGTGTATTCACGCACGTGTGCTGGAACAGTCTTTATTCGAAATTAAGCTGAGCCAATCAAAAGTACCTATCGAGAACTCACGTTTTTCTTCATAGTGAGCGCTATCCATAATAATTTTAACTTCTACTTAGCCACAGCGATCATTCTTTTAAACAACCCCGTGGTTTTGCTAGTAGATCGGGAATGTTGAAATCACTGTCACACAGAACGGATCTGATATTCTTTTTTGTTTTCGCATTTTTAGTCTATATAGTATCATTTATTTATAAAGCCATATAAAATATTTTAAATAATGAGAGAGAAAAAAGGAGATTTTCAAAATCGGAAATTTCAAGATGCATCGACAGATTACTGTTTTATCTATTACAATAATGCTGTCACATGCTTAATATGTAGTTGCAAGATTGCTGTGGCAAAAGAGTATAATTAAAGCGGCATTATGAAACAAAGCATAAACATTTTGCATCTATGAAAGGATATGAACGATCGCAAAAAATCGAACAATTCAAAAAACTTTTAGTAGTCAAGCAATTTTTTTCCAAAAAAGTACAGTTAACTTTTAAATTCATATGGGGAAGTGAGCTTAAGTGTCACTGAAATTATCGCTATAAAGAAGGTCGACCATTCACAGATCATGATTTTGATAAAAAGTGTTTGTTAATTGCATATGAAAACCTTTGTCCTGAAGCAAAAAGTAAATTCAAAAATATAAGTTTAAATAGAATGACTATTCAAATAAGAATTCAACAGTTGAATGAGGACACTGGAAATCAAGTAAAATCAGCCACTTCAAACTTTGTATATTTTTCTTTAGCTGTTGATGAATCTACAGATCGAACATCAGTTAGTCAATTGCTTTTGTTCGTTCGTGGAATTGATAAAATTTTTTGTGCTACGGAGAAACTACTTGTAATGTTTCCCATGAAAGGGCAAACAACTGGAAGTGAACTTCTTTCCAGTTTGATACATTTGTGCGATGCAGCTTCCTTAAACATGAACAATTGTGAAAGCATTACCATAGATGGAGCAAAATCAATGATTGGCACGAAAATTGAAATGGTTTCGCTGCTAATTGTGGTGTAGAACTGTTGCAGGTTTATTGCACAATTCATCATGAGAATTTATGTGGTAAAGAATTAGGATTTGCAACCTTAATGCAGTGTGTATCTGAAGCAGTTAACTTTATTCGTAGTAATGCCGTCAAACATAGTCAATTTACCGAATTTTTAAAAGATTTTGATGATATACCTCTTCTGATATTCTTTATTGCACAGAAGTTAAATGGCTCAACCGAGGAGTTGCCCTTAAGCGTTTGATGGAACTATTTGGTGAAATTGTTACATTTCTGTGGTAAAAATACTAGAAGGTTAAAAGAAGTAAGTTTCCAGTATGATTTGGCCTTTTCTTGCAGAAATAGCAGGCCATTTGAATGACTTGAACACAAAGCTACAAGGAAAGAATCAATTCATTTTTCAATTGATAAATAACGTAAAGGCATTTAAACAAAAATTATGTTTATTTCAAAACCAGCTGAAAATTAAAAATTTTGCACACTTTCCCTACGGCCAAAAAATGCATGAAACATTTCCACACATGAAGATGCAGTATGAGGAACAAATTCAAATCTTGCGCAACGCATTTGCTGATCAATTTTTAGATTTAAAAAGTGCCAAACGAAAATTGATGTTTTTTCTTCTCCATTTTCTGTTGATTTAAATCTAGTGGATGAGAGTATGCAGTTAGACTTAATTGATTTACAGAATTCTGATGTTATTAAAAATCAATTCAAAGAAAAATCGATATTAGAATTTTATAAAAACTTATCCGAGGATTTTTTGTACTTAAGCAAAATGCAGCTGCATACCCCACTTTCCTTGGCAGCCCTTGCATTTGTGAGCACTCTTTCTCACTACTGAATTTAAACAAATCAAAAATAAGAAATAGAATAGGAGATGAGAACCTTTCTTCTGTTCTACGTATTGCCACAACAATCTTAAGCCTGACGTAAAATCAATAGCTTCAAATATTCAGTTCCAGCCATCTCATTAAATCTTACAAATTTAAGTACTAATTTTTTTCAAAATTTAAATTATGTTCTCTATATAATTAGCAAAACTTTTTCTTTGTTATATTGTCACGTAGAAAGGAACAAGGCGATGTTACCCAATACAAGATTTATTTTGTCGTAGTGTTTTACACGGGCAGCACCACAACTGAAGACCTATCCAGCTGCAGTACTTTTATAAAAACCTGATGGAGAGTTCTAGAAGGGGAAAGATTAACATAAATTCAATTTATATAATTTGCAAATGTCCGTTATAATAAATAACGAAAGTCATGATTAAATTTAACAAACAAGTATCTGGGAGGCTCGAACCCGAGCCACCTGCCTGGTAGAGCAGTGCTCTAACCGTTCGGCCACTCAGAGCGTATCAGTTTGTGATAATATAATTTCAAGTTTGCCACCTTTTTAGCAGGATTTTTTTTTTGAGCCAAAGTATTTTAATGTTTCCGAAAGTGTTTGTGTTTCATTCATTTATCAACTGCATAATGTGTACCTGAGTAAGTAATAATTGTGATAAATGCATAAACATTGTTATAAAACAGTGTTTTCACGGTTGTAACATATTTGCCATCGCGTAATACTTCGGCCCTCGATATGATTCTATTAAATTTTTTGGTCCCTCATCCTAGAAAGGTTGTGCATCTCTGGGCTACACGAATCCAACGCGTATCTAATTTTTTGAAGCATGATGCGCCGTTATAACTTGGTCCAATATCTCAATGTCTTAGGATTATTAATTGTCATGAATCCTATTGAAGTGTGCAATAGCCATATTTACCCCTCATTTTAGCGTTTTTGATTCCACAAATGTAGATTTTGGAATCACTGCCCATATGGCGTTATTACCTGACTCCTTTGGGTTCTGAGTCTTTCCATGTCAACATTTTCTTATAACATATAGGATCCCCTAGATCTCTAAGAATTGGCTTCATTTAATTCATTATGATATATATCACGTGTGTGTGTTTATGATCATGGTGCCTTTCGTTACATTCCACTTCTACCTTCCTTTTGAAACTTGCACCATGACCCTCAGGACACAGTCCATGTTGAGGGCTTTTATTTGAAGACAGAAGATGGAAATAACCCAAAAAGCAGTTTTCATCCTGTTTAGATAAAATATCGGTGAGTCGGTTACGACCACTTAGGCTTTTTCTTTCACTTAACATTTTTTTCCCTGTGTTTGCTTTTAAGATCCAAAAGACGTGTACCCAGACACTTTTGGATATGCCCAATACGCTCTTCCACTTGAACATCATATGTATTCCCCCTCATCAGAAACTTATGCAAGAGGAAACACAGGTGCTCTTAGCAGAGCTCATTGGATGCGCGTCAAGGAGTCGCTTTGTTTAAAAAATAAATAAAAATACTTCTAATTATCGTATTTCCTCAAATCATATATCATTTTAAGCAGAAGTATTTAAAATTTTAAAAGATATAAAAAGGTGAAAATCGATAATTTTTTGAAAATCCATGTGCTAGACCCCTTAGAGCAATCAACGCTCATTTCTCATTTGTTTAAAACACACACACACACCTACTGATCTGAATCTGTTTTCATTTTCAGTGTTTTGCACTGATTTTGAAGTTATTTTTCAAGCCCTTAATGCATTCTATTATTTTTAAAGTCTTATTTTTCTTAATTTACTTAAAGTTTATTTTAAGAATTTAGTATTATTAATTAACAAAGGGGAAGAGTCATAACGTTACAGTTACTCAAAATCCTAACGATTAGAGGTTAAAGCTCGAAAGAGCTAGACACTCTGTTCATCTATCCAACGATATTGATAATCCAGTTAAAGATTTTTTCAAGATTAGGAATTTTTAAAAGATATTGTTATTCTTGATGGCAATTTTTTCTCTGGAGCTGTGGATTCAGAAATGCGCTTACTTTGTCAATGAATAATTTGATTTTTTCAAGAATATATTTTAGCTAGGATTTCGGTGAAACTGTTAATAATACAATAAATAATACAATTAACAGTAAATAATACACAAACTAAAATTATATATACCAGTCTCTTAATATTCAATGCATTTTATACAACTACCCTATTTATTCGAATCTAAGCCGCCCCTTTTCCCAATGTTTATGTTACTGAAAATCGAGTGCGACTTAGAATCGAAGGCAGAAAAATTTGTTGGATGTGGAAAACTGAACATGATTTTGACGGTTAGAGCAATTTCAGGTTCATGTATGTGCTTAAAGGTTTTTAATGCAGGTAAAATAAATTATATTCACTTATTCGTCTTTTTGAAATTTTTTTAATTTCGTAAACATCGGATATTGATAAACCATTTTACACTAATTTTTATTTTTTCACAAAAATGTGTTAGGAATCAGGGGTGAGGCTTAGAGTCGATGCGACTTATTTTCGAATAAATATGGTAAGATAACGAATTCATCGTAAGTTCGAATTTACTTGCTTATGTTTCTTTGGTACTTACATGTTATACCGTCGACGCTTTCGCCGAATTTAAAAGACTTCGTCAATGAAAAATACACCATAAAGGGCTGCCAATGTTATTATTATTGTATCTGAACGGTGCGCGCGCGAGAACTGTTTACAAAAATATGGACTGCATATCGCACCATTGGGCGACATCTTTCGATTTTATGAAATGGTATGAGACGAAAGAACCATTTCCGTTTAACCAAGCAGCCAGACAAATACAATAACACAAAAATGACCAACTTACTTTTTTCATCATGGGCACTGTCAAAGCGGTCCCAATCATCACCGACTTTCGGCATGCTCTTGAGGCGAACATTTGATTCACTCTTGAGGCTCGAACCATTCGAATCTGCAATGCATTTTATTTGAATGAAGAGAGTACTTTGCATTGGCGAAATCACTTCAACGATATTTTAGAAAAACTTCAGAATTCGAAGTTGGTATTTTCACAGCTACACCACCAAAGCGATTATATGAGAGTACTAACGAAATTCTATTCAATTTATAATATTATAGGAATGATTTTAATGTTTGTTTTTCAAATGTGAATTTTATCTACTCATCCACTTTTAAAATATTTTAAAAACCATTCTAAGCAAAGAAAACTTTCGGTCGCATGCTTTCGTATAAACATTTTGTGTTTAAAACAAAAGCGAAGTTTTGCAAAGAACAACAAAAGCAACAAAAAAAAAAAAAAAAAAAAAAAAAAATTTTAGAAATTAAGCATTTCTTAGCCTATTGATCAGCTTAATTTATTTTTTAAGAAAATCTCCCTCCACTATATATATATATATATATATATACAGGGTGTCCAGCCGTAATGTGAAACAATAGCTAATTCCCGAACCGTTCGGTTTAGATATGCACTTCCAGTTAAAAAAATGTTTTAAAAAAGGTAAGGAATGTTTTTACGTGCTTTTCGAACCAAAAGACCCATTTACAAAAAAATTACAAAAATTAATTTTTTATACGGTCTCTAGGTCCTATCACTTATATTTAGAAAAAGATGCAGTACACAAAAACAAAGTAAACACAAAAAGTTTCATTTTATTACGATAAAAACTGGCCGAGTTATGCCTACATAAATTTGAAGCATCTGAGTTGCTCAGAAAAGGGGGTCGTATATAAAGTGAGTTTAGAGCACAGTAATTCATTATCTATACAAAAAGAGCAACAAAAAAAAAATCATTGAAAAATTAAAACATCGTAGTAAACATCATAGATTGACAATTTGTATTGCGGTATGGCAAACAATAAAAACTAAATTAAAGAAATACAACTTGTACTGAAAAGATTAAAACACCTTGTTTTAACAAATAGCTGCAAAATAATACAGGATTTGCCGTTCAAATTATAGCATAATGTGGAATGATGCGCCAATCATGAATCAGGGGTTTTATTATATCAGAATGACCAAATTAAATAATGGTGAAGGCACGAGACAGGAAATACGTCTATTGCAACTCCCAGTTTTATACAAGCGCTGAACAGCACGGGCAATCGTGCAATAAGATGGATGTCTTCGAGTGGGAAATTAAATGGCATAAAATCTTGCCGCCTCTCTCTTATAACGATCACACTGCCCATGAAACAGTACCATTTCGCAGTTTCTTCATTTGTATACATCTCGTTCTCCCGTACTAGAATTCGTAATATTTGAATACGACTGTATGCAATTGCAAGCGACTACACAACAGATTTTTAACGTTCGTCATGATCAGCAAAAACGCAGCAAATCAGACTAAAGCTGCAGCATACAAGTCTATTTTTTGCAGCTGCTTTTGAAATGTTTTCTTCATCCAAATTATTTTATTTTTTCTACGTTTTACACATACACAGAATAAATTTTATTTCAGAAGTACTAAATTATTTTACAATTAACGTATACTTTTAAATTTAAAAACGATTTACATAAGAGGGACGTGCAAGAGCGAATTTTTCGTAGCAGAGTTCCAACTAATTTCACTTTGGAGACGGCCCCTCACTAGCTTCTTGAAAATAGCCTAGAAAATGCATATAAAGTAAGATTTTCAAAGTTCCATAACTCGCCAGTTTTTATCGTAATAAAATGAAACTTTTTGTGTTTACTTTGTTTTTGTGTGTACTGCATCTTTTTCTAAATATAAGTGATGGGACCTGGGGACCGTATAAAAAATTAATTTTTGTATTTTTTTTCTAAATGGGTTTTTTTGGTTCGAAAAGCACGTAAAAACATTCCTTACCTGTTTTTAAAACATTTTTCAAATTGGAAGTGCAATCTAAACCGAACGGTTCGGGAATTAGCTATTGGGTCACATTAAGGCTGGACACCCTGTATATATATATATATATTAAAAAAAATGCGTAGTTTTTCTTTTTTTAAGGGGAAACAAGGCATAAAAAAGATAAGAAAAAAATTGTTTTGACAAAAAAAAAACATAAGATATGTATTTGCTAACATATATATAAAAAGCAAAACGGACTATTTTTCAACTCGTGAAACCCATATCTATTACATCGATATCTAACTTTTAAATAAATCATTGTATTTTGTAAGATTTTTTTATGAATTGTTAGTTAAAAAAAATTTTTGTTTGAAGATTAAAATATTTCATTAAATTAAACAAAGGTAGATTTTTCAATGCAAAATCCCTTAAAAAAAAGAACAAAGCAAAATACACTTACTGGATTATCAGTCAGCATAAATATAAGTTCATCGACATCTGCAAAGAAATTCAATTAAAGACAATAAATTTTCAAATGTTCAAATTTGCAATCGTTAATAAAATACTTTGAATAAATGAATAAAAAGTAGGAATTGTGTGACTTATTTTTCTTATATTACTTGTTTTACATAAACTATCGAAGTCTAGGTATATTGACTTTATCTGTACTCGCATTTCGTATTCTACGTTAAAGGTTAAAGTACTTGACCTACTGGCTTGAAAATTGGTAGGCATAGTTCTTTCATGGAGTTAATATCCGCTACAAAATGGGTTTTGGGAAAATTGATCCCCAAAGGGTGTTGAGGGGGGGGGGAGTTAAGGGGGGGATATAAATAATTATTCCGATTTTTAAACTAATAGACGCACAGTCTTGAAATTTGGTAAGCAGGTTCCTCTCATAGTGTAGAGATACGCCACAAAATGGGCTTCGTGAAAATAGACGCCCAAGACAAGAAAATAGACGCGTTAAGGAGCGTTATAGATAATTACTTTTCCATTTTTAAACTCCTGGAATCACAGTCTTTAAATATGATAAACAGAATCCTTTTATGGAGTAAAGATACAATATATAATGCGTTTTGTGAAAATAACCCCCCAGGTGGCGTTCCGGGGTCTCAAGGGGCGCTTAGACTCGCAGTCTTCAAATTTGGTAAACAGATTTTTTTCATAGAGTAGAGATCCGCTACAAAATGGGTTTTGTGAAAACAGACCCCCAAGTGGCGTTGCGGGGGCTCAAGGGGCGCTTAGACTCGCAGTCTTCAAATTTGGTAAACAGATTCTTTTCATAGAGTAGAGATCCGCTACAAAATGGGTTTTGTGAAAACAGACCCCCAAGTGGCGTTGCGGGGGCTCAAGGGGGGGGGTTATAGATAATTATTCCCATTTTTAAACTATTAGACGTACAGTCATGAAATTTGGTAAGCATATTCCTTTCGTTGAGTACAAATCCGCTATAAAATGGGTCTCGCGAAAATTAACCCCCAAGTTTCATTTCGGGGGATTAAGGGGCGTAATAGATAAATATTTCCGTTTTTAAACTATTCGATCTATCTGCTTGAAAATTGGTAGGCATGTTCCTTTCATGGAATAGAGTTCCTCAAACAAAGAGTAAAACAAAAATCGACACCCAAGGAGGGTTGCAAGGGGTGAAGGGGAGTTATAGGAATAAAATCCTGTTTTAAAATTGTTAGACCTGTGTACTTAAAATTTGTTAAGCATGTTCCTTTTGTTGAATAGGAATGCATTTGACGGGAATCAACTCCTGGAGGAGCAAGAGGTTACTGGAGCGTGTTGACAAAAAATTTCTTTTTTTAAACTACAAGAACTATAATAATGGAATTTGGTTTACATTTTTCTTTTGTTGAATTTAAATCCGCTAAGAATGGTTTTTGGGAGAACGACTCTCAACGGAATTACGAGGGGGGCGGGGTATTGATAGTAAAAATTTTGTTTTTACCCTATTAGAATTAGATTTGAAATTTGCCTTCCATGTTTATTTTATGGAGTAGAGATCCACCTAAATGGTTTTGCGGAAATCCACTTTGTTATAGGGTTACGAAAGTGTAAACATCATTCTATACTCAATTTTAGAGAATATTAGATAATACAAATTAGTAGTTTGGTCCTTTTTTTTTATCAAGAGGGGAGAGTAACAGGTATAAGTATATTTTTCAATATATATATACAATAGAATTCTTAATGCTAGGACACATATATATATCAATATTTTATATATATATATAAACAGATATATTTATAAAACATCATGAAATACCCAGTGAAGCGGGAGGGTAACGGCTAGTATATACATATATATATCGTAATTTATTACATTTTCTCTCTATAATAACATATCATTATTTTCACAATAAAGATTGACAATATTCATATGGCATGACTTCAAAGAATAATACTTGAAATTTTTTTAAAAAAAAATTATAGCAATTTAAAGTGATATTTGTTTCAACATTGGATACATTCTTGGGATGGAAAAATATTTTTTTAAAAAATGAGAGGGCAACGTTATCGTTCCTTTATTTACAAAAAATCTCGTATGATGAATTCCCACATAAAACTACGAAGCATGCATAAAGAAAATACTTGCCTTCCTTTCCAAAGCTCCAGTTGTGACTGACAGGCACTGAAACCAACTGAACTCTCTGACCAGAAGGGCTTTCCTCGTTTATTTTGAATTTGAACCCATTCATCTCAAATACGTGCAAGCTGTCAATCAAGATAGTTTCAGTGACAGCAGTCAGGTGCAGATCTTGGGGCCTATAAAAAAACTCTTTAGTGCGAGGACAAATTAAACATAAGCGATACTTTTTTTTAAAAAAAAATGTTTTTCTGAAATATTGCTAAATGAAGTTTCGCTAATCTTTACACTCCACATTTAAGAGCTGCATATTTTCCCGACGTTCGGACTTTCGAAATCGCCGAATGATAAGAAAAAAAAGTCTGTCGATTCCCCCGATGAAATTTTTTCTTCTCCCCACACTGCTCTGAGAGATACAAACAGTTGGTAACTTAAAAGGTGCTATGCTCGGATTATACGGAGGATGGTCGAGTGTTATCCAGTGAAATTTCTATAGTGTTGCTAGTGTTATATCACTGTCCTACAGGAGAAGAACATCGCAGATTGCAATGGAACGGACCTATATGCTTTGACATTCTCCAAAAGACTGAATTGACTTTCTCCCTGTTACCCCCTAAAAACAGTAGCAAGAATTTTCCTGATAAATACTGAATTTTTGCTTTTACCTGAGCAATATAAATTTTAGTCGCGCGTGTGTTAACTAAACAATCAATCGTGACATAATGCATAAATCTGCGCATTATGTCACGATTTATGTTTGAGTTATATTTATTCATATGCTTATTCTTCAGAGGAGAATTTCAATTATATTTTCGAATGCATTATTATACAAAAAAGTGTTCGTTCAAAAATTAAATATTAGTTTAGGCAACACTCAGTAAAAAATTTAATACTTACTAGCTAGTTTATTTTAAAGTAAAACTCACAACCATATGAAAAGAATAGCTAATCTAATGAGCGGTTTGTGAGAATCACCTGTCCCGACAAAAACCATATTTCAAGTAGGACTCATGGTATTGTCTATTAAAAGTTACATGTATCTTTGATGTTGAAGGCTCTTCTGCCTCATCACTAAGCCTTTTTTTTTTTCCCAAGGAAGCTTTCTAACGACGTCTGTTTCGTACTCATTTTTGATAATTTGTGGGATGAATTTGAGCAAACACAATACACACGTACACCAAGCATTGTTAAACATGAGACGGTACCGGTGAACAGAGAGGAGAGAGATACGCACCTTCTCTTTTACAAAAAACAAACAAAACCGCATAAAGCATACAAAACAGTAGAGAGAAATCATGGCCCCGTGGTCTTTAGGCGACTATAATACTTTATACCAGAGGTTCCCAAACTTTTTTGTCTCATAGACCTCTTACCATATTTTTCGATTTGGGGTTAAACTAATGTTGAACTAATATTGACGCCATGTTAAACTAATATTGAATTTTAGCAAATTTATCAACTTAAATGTCTTTCTGATGGCTGATATAGAGATACTTACTTTAAACGATTTAAATTTCTAACTGTAGTGAAGAGTATAATGAAACATGTTAATTAATTTTAAAATTAAAATTTCATTAATATATAAATGAAATAACTGTGCAACAAACAACTACTTTTAACGGGAATAACAAATTTTCAAAATTTAGCATCAATCTTGTCAGGTTTAACCCTAAACTCTTAGGTTAGTCTCCTTCACTTAATTTGAAGGATTCCCCCCTCCCCGTCTTTTTTTTTTTGTTTTGGAGACAGGCAACTGCACTGAAACTCTTCACCAGGAAAAGCAATTAAAAACTTTCTTAAGATATTCCATAATTCGGGATAAGAAACAGGTATTTTTTAAAGACAAAATGGCTGACATGCGTTTCTAAACTTTAAGATCTTCGTTAATACCTATTCCGATCAGTTCCTCTTGTAGTATGACATTTTTTTTTCAATCTAACCATATACGTTCATTGCCTACTGAGGTATTACCACAGTCAAAGCATTCCCAGACCTCGTTTCAAAATCTGAATAAAGGGCATTTAAATGTTGAACGTCGGTTAAAACGTCATTTTCTTGGCAGATTGTCTGCAGTCAATTGAGAAACTGGGAAAATTCGCTACGTCTACAATATTATACTCCTTTAGCTAAATTCTCACAAAAAATGCTGAAATGATGGTCCTTGTTTTAATAATATTTATGTAGTCGCCCTGTAACTTAAAATTAACCTCACTAAATTTAGTAAATAAATCTATTAAATGGGTAAAATCTGGTTTCCACTTACTTAAATTTTGTTTTAAAATTAAAATCATGATCTGATTTAATGAGAGCCACTATCGTAGACCCCTATTTATACCTCATGGACCCCCAAATTATATTTTCGCTGACGTGGGGCCCCTTGCAGGTCATCATAAACCCCTGGGGGTCTATATAGACCACTTCACTGCTTTATACTTTTTATAGATGGCGGACGAGTCAGCTTCTCTTTATAGCCTTACTACACTCTCGCTGTGTGTGATGTCACGATCGAGAGAGAAGTTCCAATGCAAATTTCGCGCCGCGCTTTCGTGTTCTATTTATGATACTTACAGTTATGATGATTGCTTTTTTTTTATTAATAGAAAGAGAAAATAGTTGCGGTGGTTTTCTTTCTTTTTTTACTTTTTAAAACACTAAAAAATTTATATCACAACCTTGGGGGTCGGCTTTTTTTAAATAAATAAAATTTTAATGGAACGCAGATATTTTTAATTTGGGGTATAAACCTAGAATTTAAATTGTTTCAATGAAATGGGCGGCCCAGTACCATTTGATCCACGGAACTAGTAAGTTGAAGAACACTGGTCTATATGAACGAAGGCCAATGATCTGTATTCTGTTGACAGCAAGACACCATGCGGCCTGAAGAAAGTGGGTTGCTAAACTTCGAGATTGGATGCAAAGTGATTGGCGTCAAGGGTTGTTTACGAAAGAATCCAAATTCAGAGTGTGATACCAGGCGTTTTTTGTATGACGAGAAAGGGGACACTCGAAATACCCCTATATTCGTTTAGGAAAGATCGCTTTACAGAGGAGGGGGTTTCTTGGTATGGCCTTGTGACAGATCTATCCACCTCCCTTCTTCAACATAATCCTCTTGGAAAATCTTTGGTCTATCATTTCGAATTTATTCACAGCGAACTCTCTGAAGAAGAAAACCTGGTTATTCAGATTAGGACGGATATATATAGTTTAGGTTTTCAAGCTAGCGATATAGAATGAGAGGAGAAGGATAGATCGCTACTGATCAGGTATTATACTATTTTATAGCGCATTTGAGATTAGATAGATGAAAGAATTAAAGTGACAATTGGACACTAAAGTTTATTTATTGATCAGATAATTGGAATAGTAGATTTGATCCTGAAATCAAAGGGTCGATATATATATATAATATATTTGAAGTCTTCTCATAATTTGCGCATCTCGTTATTCCACATATTGCTTAGATTGAGAACATCTCTTCTCGTTTAAATTATTTGAATTACCTTAATAAATTGTGTGTTCAATAAATAGATTTATTCGTTGATATGGCTAGTCATCCTTCCCTTCCTCCCACAGATCTAGGCGGTACCGAGAGAACACCTCAGTCCTTATAGCCTGAAAGGATAGGTAGACGTACTGAACTGACCAATTCGGAATGGCAATTTGATGGCTCAAAGATGGGCAGACGAGACCCTGAGATCTCATGTCGAACCTTACGTTGCAGCCATTGGTGATTCCTTTCTATTAAAACACGATAATGACACTCTGTCTTGTGCAGAACTTTCTTGAAGCTGAAACTATACAGCGTAAGGGGAAGCCAGCCTGGTCTCCTGATCTTAATCCAATCGAGCATGTTTGGGACACATTCGGACGATGCGTAGCTGTAAGACCAAGACTTCATGTTACTGTCCAAAACTTGGAGATCGATCTTCGTCAAGAGTGGAACAGTATTTCCCCAAAGTCTCATCGATAACCTCATCGCACCCATGCAAAACAGGTGTGCGGCAGGCAGTCTGAGCAGCTCAGAGGGACCACACACCATATGCATCACTTCCAAGCAGTTATTTTTACATGTAACCAAATTGTTGCCCTGAAGCATCATTTCATGTTCTTTATACCATTCCAAAGAATTAAGGAACCCATACAATTATTTTTGCTTCGTTTTTTTCTGTATAGCGTTTTGTTACACCTATATTCGCAATTCATGCTTGTGCATGGATATCGCGCAAAGTGTTCTTCACTTTTTTGCTTGCTCTCCTAATTATTTTGAGCAGTGTATTAAAGTTGGAAATGATTCTCTTTTTCATACTATTATCGTCTGCTTTGATTTAATAATTTATATAACTCTAATTTTTCTAACTGTTTATTTTACTTACTGATATTTCATTGTTTGATGTTATAAGTTAGGTTTCTACAGTTGGCATCCTTTTTGTCATGAATATTTATGTGAAAATAGTGCAATTGACTGTTATAATTCGAATTTGATATGTTTTGTTGACACAAAACAGAAAAGGCTGTTTCTTTTACTGATTGATTTAACTAACAATAGATTTTAGATTACAAAAATTTTTTTTAATGTTCTCACGTATAAATAAGTGTTTTTGTTTGTTACGTTCTACTCTTAATCAAAAAGTTTAGTTTACTTTGAATTGACCATTACTTGCAACCATGTTTCGAACAATGGACCACCGAAACAAAAACGACAAATCGGTCACTCTGAAACTAATGAATCAATTTGAACTTAATTTATAAAATAACAGCAAATTAACCAGTAGTCACATAACCATTTTTTTTTATTTAATTCTGCAAGAGAAATCTGATTTTATTTACAATATTTTTTTGAAGATAAGTAATCAACTAACCTAATTGTATCGTAATTTCCCTACGAGCATTGACGGTGATTTTATCTACACGTGACAAGAATTTCAATAAATAACGTAAAAATAAAATAGAATATGTTTTCCTCAATAGTTTTTGGCGACTTCACATTTTTTTTTTTAAAGAAGTTTAATTTTACTTACTGCAGCAGTAGCTGTGTTTCCAGAACGGTTTCTTTCTGCAGTTGCTCAAAGTTGTATTTTTCATCTGTTGCATGCTGGTCAATGATGAACAGATCATCATTAAGTCTCGTGATGATGAAACCCAAATTGAACTGCATGAATTTTGACGAAAACGAACATATATTTGAAATAAAATATAATTCTAATAGAATTATTCTGAGTTTAATTCATAACATTTTACTGAATCACTTAAACAATATATACTTTTTCTTTTAAATACATAATCCAATACCTAATTCATTGTTTTAGTAGACCGGGTGTCTGAAAAGGATGGTTACACTGTCAAATATAAATTACATATAAACAAGCAAAGCTATTCACAGGAGTTTTCCGTAAAAAACATACCAAAGTTTCCTCACAATGTTTTGTTGCACGATTTCAATGTGCACAGTATTCTTTAGTTGCTCGCTAGACGTCGAGTCTATATAGGATTTCTGGCCACGTTCTTTGAAGCATTACAGGATTAACATTCTGAATGGCCACAGTCATTCGACTTTTCAATTTGAAACACCGATTAATTGAAGATTGGTAAACAATGTTTTTCACGTATCCCTACAAGAAGTCCAAAGGTGTTATGGCCAAGGTATTGAGTTTCCTCTTTCCATGCATCGTCTGGAAACATTTTTTTCACTTCCAAACACCAGTGTGATAGTGCCCCATTACGCTGTGCCAAGATTTAAATTCGATAAACCCTCTCACAACTTGCTCTTGTTTTTGTGGTGAAGCTATTTTGAACGTGGAAATTGCGCCATCTAGTTTGCATTTGATTGAACAGAAACTGTATTCTTTATGGAACCGTAAGTGAAAACCTTTGTTTTTAATTCCTTTTTGAAAGTGTAGCCATACTTTCCGGACATTTTTTTAACCATTAATGTGTGGATAAAATTCATTTGTTTTAATGCGTTATTGAAGCATACAATTCTTGTCAAACGTTTTTAAAAGATGACAGCAAAACTAAACCACTCTTGTAAAACAAAAGTTATAAATGAACTAAATGTATTTTAATAAACACCAACAGAACGTTTACCTGTCTTCTACAAATGTTCACATTTATTGCAAGCCAAGTCAAAGAAAAGCGATAGTTGTTTAATTGAGAGAGGGGGAAACATTTGTAGTAAGACTGTTGATGATACATATGACGAATTTTATAGAAAAATGTAGCAAAAATGATACAAGTATCAATTAAAACACAATTTCAATTTAAAAAATTTTTTTTAAAAATTTTAATACTTTTATTTTGTTGTCAAGTCACACATAAATTGTTAATTAACGCTAAATCTACGAGGGTTGGAACTTTAATAGTGGCAACTATTTATTTACATGGAATACAAAAGTGATTCATGACACCATGTTTTACCAGCATTGTGTATAACCCGTTTCCAACTATATGGAAGACGCACAACACCTGTAGCAACGCCTGTTCTGTTGACAATTCGAATGGACTGGTCTACTGGAACAGTTTTGAAGCGATTGCCACAAAGTGATTCCTTCATCTTAGGAATTAAACCGAAGTCACCAGGGCTTAGATCAGAGGAGTATGGTGAATGGTAAAACCCTTCCCGGCCCCATCGATCGAATAAACCAGTCACAGCTTGCGCTGCATGTGGCCGAGTATTGTCATGCAAAATGATAGGGGTGTTCTGCAGAAAGTGTCACCGCTTTTTTCTCAAAGCTGGTCTGAGATGGTTCTCCAAAAATGAGCTGTAATACTACTGCGCATTGACAGTTTGCTGTGGGGGTAATAGTATGCTTTAGAACATAGGTTCCCAACCTTTTTTGAACTGGCGCTCCCTTTTCTAATAAATATTTCGATATCACCCCCTTTTCTAGTGAATATTTCGACACCGCCCCCTCCCACTCTAGCGAAATAAGAGTATACATAATGCATGGTGAAAACAAGAGTTCAGTTTTAAAAAATATCCTATTACTAAAAGAATATATTTTTTTAATTTCTTTTTTCTTCTGTAGTCCCAGTTTTTTTACTTGCGAATCTGAAATATCTATTGCCACAAATATATTTAAGTGTGTAATATTATATACTTTAGTCATATAGGTAGGATATTGTTGGAATTGAAACGCTAATGAATTTCTTCTTCATTTAAAAGAGTGGAATAAAAAGGTTTTTAGATTACCTGTTATAAAGACAGGCAGGGACTTAGATGATACAAAGTAATTTATAATAAAAACTATTGCTTTCAAAATAAATATAAATTGACAGTTTCAGCCTTTATAGAATCACGTTAATTCCTGGTTAACATATTTAACTATGTTTCTTGGATAATATACGTAATGAAATGCAGTGGACGAAACATGTTTCCTACTGCTCACAGACAAAGACAAGACGTGCACTACAGAAATTAAAATGCACTATATCATTCAATTTAATGTACGTCTGAATGTAATGTAATCTAAGTTTTTGATCCACTTCCCGTGCTACCGAAATATCTGAATTTTCGTACATGTGATATGAAATGATTTAATTACATACAATCAACAT
This sequence comes from Trichonephila clavata, assembly GCA_019973975.1. NCBI lineage: Eukaryota > Metazoa > Arthropoda > Arachnida > Araneae > Nephilidae > Trichonephila > Trichonephila clavata. The sequence continues at coordinate 382,710 of BMAO01039346.1, read as the reverse complement.
AAGGTAAACAGTATTAAAGTTTACTTTTGTTAGTACATAATCAGTGTGTTTCTTAGTCCTTCATTGAAAGTTCCTTCCCTTAGTCCTTCATTGAAGTTTGGGCGTTCTTCATTGAAAGTTTTTACCCATATTGCTACAGTCCTGAAAGGCAATGCAGATTCCCCGCAAGCCTCTGGAAGCCTTAGATGACATTGTCGAGCTGTACGATCTCTGGCATATTCAATTTTTATCCAATTTCGTTCTTGTTTTGAAAACATCCTGACCGCAACCTAATACAAGGATCAGTTCTTCGCATCACTCCGCATGCGCGTGACGTAAGAAGCACGAGTATTTTTGCTGAAAGGTAAGGTTTAGCCCACTTGTGGTATACGCGACATTCTTTGGTTTTATTGCATAGCGTTTTTAAGACAGTGTTGTCACTATCAAAGTTCCAACCCTCGTATATATACACTGCTTAAAAAAATTAGGGGATTCCATGGATTTAACGAAATTACACAAATATATCTTCCGATGATTGTATTAAAACAAAACATCCACAGTATAAAGTGTAACAGAAAACAGAAGAAGAAAAACTTATAAGCAAATTAACGTTCATGGCGGCACAAATCAGAAAAAGGATATAAGTGTAGAAGTCGTGATTTCGTAGAATCTGTTGATTTTCTTTGTCTCTCTGAGATGAAATTCAACCTTTTTGCTGTTATTTTGAGAGAAGTTGACAGGAAAATGTTATGACAATGTGATCTACCGGAATCTTAACGTCGGCCAAGGCAAGGTCATCCACGTGCTACAACAACAAATAATGACTGATATATCCTGTTAATAACCCGTCGAGATAGAATAACCAATGCGACGCGGATTCAAAGGCAATTTCTTTTGGCAACAAGATGAAGAGTCTCAAGCCAAACAATCCAAAATAGGGTTCATGCGGCTTGACTGTACGCTTGTAGGTCAATGATGTGTATTTCACTGATACCATGCAGCCCGAAGAAAGTGGGCTGCTAAACATCGAGATTGGATGCAAAGTGATTGGAATCAAGTGGTGTTTACCGACGAGTCCCGATTCAGTTTAAAGTGTGACACCAGACATGTTTTGGCATGACGAGAAAGGGCATTCGAAATAACCCTATATTTGTTCAGGAAATATCACACTACAGACGAGATGGTTAGATGGTATGGGCTGGAATCAGCGTAGGTGGGCATACTGACTTGCAGATCATTCATAATGGCGATTTGACAGCTCAAATGTATGCAGACGAAATCCTGAGACTTTATGTCGTACCTTACACTGCAGTCATTGGCGATTCTTTTCTTTTAATGCAGAATAATGTCAGACCTTATACAGCTCATCTCGTGGAGAACTTTCCTGAAGCTGAAACACTATAGTTTATGGAGTGGCCAGCATGTGCTCTTGATCTAAATCCGATTGAGCATGTCTGGGACACACTCGGACGACGCGTTGATGCAAGACCAAGGACTTGGAGATCACACTTTATCAAGAGTGTAACAGTGTACCCCAAAATCTCATCGATAACTTCCTCGCATCCATACAAAAGAGGTGTGCGGCAGGCTTTGAGGTTCAGGAAGACCACATAGCATACTAAACATGTATCATTTCCAAACAATAAATATTTTGTCATTTACATGTAACAAAACTATTGCCTTGAAACATCATTTCATGTTCTTTATACCATACAAAAAATTACAGTTCTGATACATTTTTTTCTCTTCGTTTTTCTTGAACCTGTATTCTCCATTTTATGCCCATGCATGGCTATCGCACAACGGTTTCTTCAATTTTTTGCTAGTTCCTCTAATTTTTTGAGAAGTGTATAAAGGAGAAAAGCGACTCACACACTCATCATGATATCTCCAGTACGATTAGACGTACAGATTTCAAATTTGGTAGGCATGTTCCTTTTTCGGAATAGAGATCTGCTAAGAGAGTTTTGTGAAAATCTACCGCCAAGAGGGTTCCTAAGGGTTATAAATATTCCCGTTTTTGAAGTATTAGACCTATTGACTTGAAATTTAGTAAGCATGTTCATTTTATTGAGTAGAGATCAACTAAAAATGGGTTTTGCAGAAATCCACTTTGGGAGGAGAGGGTACGAGAGCTTAAAAGAAAGATAATTCTACTTCAATTTCAGATATTCAAGGCCTGTCTTTTTAAAATAAAAAAAAATCAACTGAGGATTGTAAGAATGTTTTTCAACAGAATCGAATCGTTTAATGCTAGGACTTAGATATCAATAACTTATACTTTACATGCCGGTTCAAGCTAATTTCGGGCCCTGAGCGCAGAAGATCTATAGGCCCGCTTAGTTAAATTATTTGCTAAAAAAGACTAAAACTAAATAGCATTCACATACACTTAATAAATTTTCTTTAAATATAAAGCACATATTCTTTAATCTTTCATCAAGTGTATAGTTACATAAAAAGCATCTATCAAGGTGATATAGACCAAGCAACCAACAAAGTTTGTATAATAAAAGTGAAAGATGAAATTAAGTAAGTCAAAGTTCTTGTAAAAATAACAATGCTCATGTGATTTCTCTAGAGAAGAATTAAAATAGTATAAATTTAAAAATTCTATATAGCTGTAACATGCATTTTTTAAAACAAATATATTATTTCTGACTTGCTAAATATGTTTTTCTATTCAAATTTTTTTTTTCAAGGCATTGAGAGAAAAGAAAGAGATTTGTACCTGACCAATTATTTTCATGCAAGAGAAGTCTTCTTTACTGAAAATAAGACAAACAAAATGAAATGATAATATAATATATAAAAAATAATCTTAAGTCAATTCCTACTTTGAAAGGATGAATAGAAAGTATTTTATTATATATTTCTCTCTATATATTTACAGTATATATATATAGAGAGAGAGAGTGAGCTAGTAGTAGAAATTGAAAAAATGAAATTGATTTCTCTGCATTGTTGTAACAATGATCACCCGGTTTGGTTAGTTTCGCTGAAACACTGGTTTTCGAAGCCAAGTTTTGTCATTGTTTTAACAGTTACATTGTTACAACAATGGAGACGAATCTAAGTTGGCATCGAAAACATGTACCTAACTTAATTTAATTAATATTTGAAAAAACTGCAATAACATCAAGTGTCATCCACTACAAATTTAAAAAAATTTATTTGAACTTGATTGTGTGGATGAATAGACAGTATTTTATTAACGATTGAAAATTTGAACACAAGATATATAAATAAATATTTTTCTTTAATGAGAGAGTGAGCTAATAGCAGGAATTGAAAAATTAAATATGAAATGAAAATAATAAATATTCAAATGTGTGTGACTCATGTTTTTTAATAAGCCCTTAGGTTGTTTGGAAAGTAATTTCGTTTTTTCCCAACAACTTAATTTTATTCTTTCACAGGCAGCTTCACATTTACCCTGTTTTGTGATTACATATTTTGACAGCTAATACAACTAGGCCTGTTAGCAAAAAAAAAGTTTGATTCTGCACAATGATTTACTCTTTGCAATTGAAAAGGTAAAAATAGTGTTCATGCAAGAAAAAAGAAAGGAAAAAAAAAGAAAAATTATTCGATATGCATGGAAAAGAGAGAGAGAGAGAGAGATGCACTTATAGAAAACCTAGTGCAAAGCTAGTTGCAAATTTTGGTTACAGCAATTTTGATGTTGAAGATGCACCACATTTTGGAAGGCCAGTTGAAGCTGATGAGGGCAAAATAAAGTCATTGATTAATGCAAACTGCCGAATAATACCTCACGAGATCACAGATAGATTAAATTAATTGATTTCGCTTATTCATGAACGTATGAAACGCTTTGGTTTGATTTCAAAACCAGACATACGGGTTCCCCAAATTCTCACAGAAATAAATTTGGTCTGTTATGCTGATGTCTGTAATTTGCTTCTCAAACTTTTAAAAAAAATCCTTTTTTTAAACCAATCATTACTGGGGACGAGAAATGTGTGCCTTCAGCAATGTTAAAAAACACAAAGGATCATGGGTTAAAAATGAACTGATTCAAAGCACTTCGAAAACTATCAAAAAGTTGATGCTGTCGGTTTAGCGAGTTTTCTCGAAAAACGGGTCTTTTTTTTTTTAGCTTGTATCAGACAATACCTCGATCCTTTCTGAAGAGTACTGTCATCAGTCAGACAAAATGAAAGATTCATTCAAACAGAAAAGACCAGAATTGATCAAAAGAAAAGATAGTGTTCCACCCAGATAATGCGAGATCTCATACAAGTTTGGCAGCTTGGATGGAAAAAATGTAGTACTACATCCACCATATTCTCTAGGTCAGGCACCTTCAGATTATTACTTGTTCCAATTTCTACAAAATGTTTAAGATGTCAAAATATTTACTTTAAATGTGTGTGAGGATCTCAAAAGTAACTTAGATCAGTTTTTTGGCTAGCAAAGATCATAAATTTTAAGATCGTGTAATCATTCTGCAGCAGAAGACATTGGATCAAAACGGAAAATAATTCAGCAAAATATTTACACACAAAAACAAAATCGTCCTTTGTTTTCAAACACACTTACACACATAACGAAATTACTTTCCGAACAACCCAATACAAATAAATTTTTAGTACTAACCTAATTTCTTTTTTGAGTTCTTCTTCAGCATTTTGGTTTTCAGATGGATCAATTTTAGAACGGAATTTCCTAAAGTCACATTCTTCAGAATTAATTTCTTTATCATCTAAAATCATAATTATTATATTCAAATACCAACCAAATTTTACAGATTATGGATCGTTAATATACACTTTTTTTTAAAAAGTTCCGTTAGCTCTAAACAATGTAAAGTACTTTAATTAGTTTAAATATATTTTTTATGAGTTTTTACGCAAATGTTTTGCAAACAAAAGAACAAAACAAGAAGTGTGAAAAATATCGTTTTCATTCCCTCTTACATTTCTCAAATGAGAATTTTCAATAATTTTGATAGCATAAAAAAAAAATTCTAGCTTATGTTGTAGAGTTCGATAATCAAATTCCAGACAACTTCCTAGTTAGTTCTAAAAAAATGTCCAAACATTTCAAATACTTTAGAAAACTGCATGCAATTTTCTATAATAACATTTATCAGAGCCTAAACTCAAGCACTAGACACATCCTGAGTTACAATATTAAATCTAAAAAATTTATAATTCTTAATTTATTATATTAGGACTATATAACCCCACTGTAGTTTTCAGGAAATTAAACATTGCACTAATAATTTCATTCAACATCGTACAGTTATACTTCCTGTACAAATAAACTGAGGAGAAGGGAAAGAGAGAATTTCAATTTGTATATTTTAAAGAAGATGTAAACAAATTTCAATTCCAAATTAGTCAATAATGTTTAACAAATCGCAAAAAACTGATCGTTGTTTTACTATAAAATATATTCCAAATATATAATTCAAGAAGAATGAATAAATAAATTCCTTGCTCTCATTGCAAACTTTTGTTATGTTGGATAAATTCCATGATGCATTTTCTCACTGTACATTTGAAAAACTACAAGGGGTGATCAAATGAAAAGGTACGAAACGACATAAAAATGAAACAGTTAAATATTTGCATATTCCGCCAAGGGAGAATGTAGCAAGACATCTCGGGATGCCATTGGAGACTCTGACTGGGATCGGATCATGCGCGGGTGCCCGCATGCGCAGGAGAAAGCAAAGGCTCTTATAAAAAGCAGCGTCCAAATGATGCGAGCACAGAAAAAGCATTAACTCCGATGTGTACTGTGAGACACTCCGACGCCTACGCAGGTCCATCAAGAACAAAAGACCGGGGCTGCTCACGGAGGGTGTGGTTCTGCTCCATGATAACGCGCGTCCACACGTCTCCAGAGTCACACAAATGGAACTGGACAAGTTCCAATGGGAGACGTTGGACCATCTGTCCTACAGTCCGGACATGTCACCCTGCGATTTCCATGTGTTTGGTTCAATGAAGAAACACCTGAAAGGAAAGTGCTTCAACTCGGACGACGCACTCAAGGACACTGTGAAGGACTGGGTCTCGTCACAGCCACAGGAATTCTGGGAACAAGGAATCCTGCAGCTTGTTCATCAGTGGGATCGTTGTGCTCAGGCCTATGGTGTACATTTTGAATAAAGTCTATATTTGTACCCACCGTGTCGTTTCGTACCTTTTTATTTGATCACCCCTTGTACTTTAAGTTAAGAAGTTTTATGCTTAAGTGAAAAATATAACTCAGACATTTATTGAGAAGCAGCAAGCAAAAATATCATTTGGAAATTCACTCTTCACAGAATGAGCAAAATAAAAATTTCTAGCATCTTAAAAAAAATTATGAATTGTTAATACATTACTATATGTTGATAAATTAAGTTGCAGCAATTGGCAAGATGCTTCATGTCAATAAGTGCTTTCAAAATAAATAGTACAAAAAAATTTTAATATCCCAAAAATCCTTAAAACCATGGAAAAATAAGAAGCATATTTATTTTTTATTTTGTATTGAAAAATGTATCAAATTGTAATAATAAAAATAGGATTATTAAAGAGAGAATAAACATTTAGTTGTCCTCTTACCTTTTATTAAAATTTTATTTTTAACCATTTCCATGCTGAATGGGATGACTATATAATTTCTTTTACGCTGCAGAGGCTCATCAAATGAGGATTCCAGAACCTCTTCTGTTGATTTTAACCCCTTATCTATTTCTTCAGTATTATTTTCATCTGCTTCACCATCATTTTCTTCAAGAATTTCCTGTACTTTTGTTTCAGATTTGTTAATTGTCTTTGAATAAGAAAATTTTTCAAGAAAATTAAACATTTTATTATTTTGTGTAGATTTGCTAGTATGTTTGCTGTGTGGTTCCCCCGTAGAAGTACATGAATTCATATTACACATCTTTTTAGAAGATTTGCAACCAAATCTAGCCATATTCAGAATTTCACTAAGCTTACTGCTTCCAGATTTCTTCTGAGAATTTGATTTAAACATTTTTTCTTCATTCAGTGGCAAAGTCAATGTAAAGTTAACACTTTCTATTCTATTTTTGACATATTGTGTACTTTGAAACAATTTATCAGAATAATGTGACAATTCTGCACAAGCTTGACTTTTTTCAGTAAATTGCTCTTTTATCTGAAATTCATAACAAAACAATAATTAGAGAACTATTAGTACAGTAAAAAAATCTTTATAAAAATGAGATGCAACATTTATATTTTACATCAAGTTAAACTTTTATGATCATTGGAATAACCTAATAACCAATAATTATTGTAAATTATCATTAATTATAATTTTATTTTCTAAAATAATTCTTATTATTTTGTAGTAATAAGTTTTTATTTTCAAATTTTTTTCCAAAAATCCATCAAAGTCTAAAACATTTTCTTTACATTTTAAACGTGAAGAAATACTTTTAATTTTTTGATATCACTTTGAAATTTGTTTATTAAAGTCAATTAACTCGCATTGATAAACAGAAAAGTAAATTAAAGCAAAAATACTTTTAAATTACTATGAATTATTTTATTAATAATGAATTGATATTAATAAAAACTAGATAAATGGATAGATAGGCTATTTATTAATGTTACACTCAGAAGAAATACAGGGATTATTGACAACAGGCTTTGTTATTTTGAACCACACTCAAATGACAAGGTATCTAAGCTGGCACTTTACTCTAAACTTCCCATCGTACCAATGTGAAGACTTTGAGTCTTGATAGATTGTCAGCCCTTCTTCACAAAGACTCTTAAGTGGCATAAGGACTCAAACTCCCAACTCGACAGAAATAACATTGATATAAAGTTTGCGAACATAACCAATCAGCTACTGTGGCCATATGCAGACAGAACCATACATGAATGAAGGACTATAAACGGGCTAAATCGAACATTTACTTTGAGTTCTCAGACTTCAGACACAATACGAATAACATATAGATACTGAATTTCTTCTTCCTATTTATCATTTTTTTGTTGGCTAGTTTCAGTAGTAGAGAAGCGAAATATAGTTATTTAGAAATTATAGTATTTTATTTACAGCAAAACTAAAAGGGCTAATGATAAACTGTATGTAAAAGTAAATATTATTCATACAGTGTCTTAAACATCTAAATAGTCATAAGAGTTGTAACCAATTATAAAGATTTGGCAATATTTTTTTTCTAATTTCCAAAGCTAATTAAAAAAAAGCTTTGAATGAATACATTTCCCCCCCCCCCAATAAGCCCACAATACACAATAAACACAGGAACATTTGCTTCAGAAGTTTATTTATAGGTCAAGAAATCTTTTAATATGATCTTATATGAAAAATTCTCTTAATTTGAATTTTTTTTCTCCTTACACAATTAGACACGTACAAAATTTAAATAAAAGCTAAAAAAAAGTAGTAAAGTAATAAAATCCACTAAACAGAAATTTAGTGGATTTTATTACTTTACTACAATTTACCATCTTTAATAAAACTAAGTAAGCAGAGTTTTTTGTTGCTTCTTTGTCATTAGTATCGAAAATTGCAGAAAGTTAGTTCTCCTATTCTTAGTTAATTCCTTTATAGATATTCAACACAATAAATATTATTTAATTGATTAATTGTGAAAATTCATAAATTTTAAATGACAATTTTTTAACAGTTAACAATTTGAAATAATATTTTTTCTGTAAATTTGCTTGAATATTTTTTGACAACCTCAATGTGCATTAAAACTGAGTTAAACAATTCACTAACAAAATATAATAACTTATTTTCAGAAATTTTTAGAGTTCATTTAAAAGGTGTTAGGAAATGTTAAATACCAAAAATTATACTTGGAAATGTATATTATGTATAAAATCATATACAGATCCTTCTCAGAAATTAAAATAGTAGTGTTATTAAAATATAATGCATAACAAAATATGTCCCTGAAATATATATTTAAAAAAAAACTAAGTTATTATATAATTGGAAAATACATACGGTGTTGGATGATTCTGTTAAAACAAAAGAATTATTTTGTACAGGAGAATCAGAAGCCTTTATCTTAATTATATCATCCATTGAATCATCAAGTTTCTGATCTAAATAATGAAGAAATGTATGAAAAGTAAAAAGTACATATTCATTTTACAAGTTCTATTGGAAAATTCCACATGTTTACTTAATGGATGGCTTATTAACTTTTAATGTTTAGGATGAATCTTCATTATGCAAAGTACTAAGAAAAAATTTTGCATTATTTTATTTTACCATCATTTATATATATATATATAAATATTTACAAGTTATTTTCTAAATATTTTAGACAAAACATGTAAGCAAGGTTTTTATAACATTTTCCATCATTTTGATCAATAACCCTATTTTCTTTAAAATTCAAAATTATAATATAAAAAATAATTATCTGAAATAAAAAATTTTTTTTGCTGAATAACTCATTTTCATAATATTAATTTTTTAGATCATCAGTTCACAAACGAAATAATTTTTCAAATTTATTTTAGCTATTATTATAATAGCATACAGTTTCAATGAACAGTTTTTCAAATGAAATGTTTAATATATAAAAAAAGAGTTTAAATGTTATAATATTTTTAGGATTACATTGAAATAAATGGAGTATTAATGTTTTACTTCCAATATTTTATATGAATTTTGAAGTAAAAGTGATATGCCAAAGATTTTGTAAATGATAATTTTTAATTAACATTTAACTTACCATAACCGGTCAAAAGATCGGTTTTGAATTTTTGTACAGAAAATGTGCATCTCGTCTTATTTTTGATAAGATGAGATGTGCAATGTCAAAAGTCATGAAGTCATTTGACTTCATGACTTTTTCTTTTAATTATATAAATTAACATTCTATTATTTCTTAATTTGTATTTGGTTTATTTTGAGCAACATATGTCGTGTATACTGTAATTTATCACAACCGGTCATTTGACCGGGAGAATAATTTATGCCTTATAAGGGGTTATCGGATCAGAAATTATGATGTACATACATATTCAACATATTGTATTGCAAGCTGCACATTTCTACAAAGACTGTTGCATAGTTAGTTCAATCAAAATAATTGTGAATAAAAATTTCAAGACAGTGCCTAAAATTTTACATTGGAAGTAGCATTTTAGTGTAAGAAAAGATAACAAAAACTAAAAGTATTGGTTGGTAGCTTATATTTTATTTTGATAGCCTTACTCCATTACTAATACAGGTTTTTTTTACTCATATGAATGTTGAAACAATCAAGACAGTGCAAGTTCTTAAAAGATATAAATAATATAGGCAACGAGTTTTCGGAAATTGATGAGGATGAATTTTCTGAAAACGAAGCTGTACTGGTTGGAAATGATAATGATCTGTTATACAATGAATCTGAATGTACAGATACTGACAATGAAGAGGAAAATATTGTGAATATAAGTTGTGGACAAAAAAGAATGAGATTACTCTCAGTTTTGAAGAAGAGATAGAAAAAAAAAATTAACAGCATGTAGCGATTGATGGATTTGTTTGGAAAGTAATACAAATATAGGTGGTACACCTGGAAGATCACTATTTCATAACATTTTCAGGCAAGAAGGAGCATATGCTCAACATGATATGCAAAACGTCATATTATGAAGGGTAAAATTAGGACTATATTTTTGTGGATAATTGATCACTGTGTTATGAACCATATCAGAAAAGGCTCATTAAAAGATGCAGAGAGAGTGTTAGAATCCAATTTCAGTTTATCTCAAGAGAAATTAGACGTAAACAATCAAATGGTGCAGAAATATACCACAAAATCTAAGTCTTGCAAATCGCTTCTCCAAATATTTTTCAATATCCTTGATTTAGCCTGGATTTTGAAGTAGCAAATGACAGGAGAAAATATCTCGAGCCAAGATTTTTTACTCTGTTAGCAGAACTTATCGTTGATTTTCAATAAACTCATGAATATCTAAAAAAATTAATACAAAAGAAACATTGCCTAAATCTACTACAGGTTCTTATCAACATAAGACATGTCAAATAATTGTAGCGATAACAAAACCATCAAAATTTGTTCTAAGTGTGAAAAATATTTTTGCGGAAAATGTACAATGGAGACACACAGTATATGCAAAAAATGCAATGAACAATGAATTAAAAACTCTTATTCTTTATAATATAAGTCGAGAATATACTTTTTTGCTTAATTATAATAAAGTTACCTATAGAAATCATATAGGAATCAACCAGGAAACATTAAGACTGGTCATTTGACCAGCTACGGTAGAAATACATATGTATTAAGTGTTGGTATATTTAGTGTTAAATCGATTGAGACCTCATTAAACACACATATAAGTAAACAAGAGTAGTGAATCAACATAATCTAAAAATAAATAAGCAGTAAAATGTTAGTAAAATAAAACTTTCTTTAACATACTCTTAATTCGAGATGCAGTTGGACTTTCTTCAATATTACAATGTGAATTGGCCCCTTCAAATTTTCTCTTTAAAGAAGAATCCTGTCGAAAGAAAATATTTTTATTATGTTTTAAAAATATATGTTTCCTATCATAATTATTTCATGTTAAATTTCATTGAATCTCCAAGTTCTACTATTGCAAGAAGTCAGATGAAACAACTTATCCCTTTAAGACCAATAATAAAATTAATAACTATAATGATACTTCACTACATAAGGAATAACATTTTTTTCATTCATTTCTTCAAATAAAAAACACTTTGAATAGATATTAAAATGATTTTAGAAATTATAATTGATCAAAGCAAAACCATAGTAATTTGTTAAATTTAGAAATACATCAATGAAAATTCTGGGGGATTAACTTTGAAGTATTACTAACATTTATTGTTTTACAAGATGTAAAAAACTTATTTCTCTAAAATTCTAATTCCAGTTTAGTAATAAATTTTTTTAAAACTATAATATATAACATTTAAAAACATGAGAAATATTATGTTAGCTCTTGAGTTGTTTCTTAAATAAAATTCTTAAATTTTTTTAAATTAAAATTTTCAAGTTTTGCATTGAAAGGAGGGGGGGGGGGAGTAGTGAAGGAATCCTTATAAATTTTCAATGGATATAAATATAATAAATAAATGTGTGTACATCAATATTACACTTTCTCACCTTCTGTTATTTAAGATTTTTAAAAAAATACTGTTCAAATTATTAAACAGAGTCATTGCATGGTAAAATTAATCAATATTTTCCATAAGAAGTATTTTTATGCTTGATTCTAAAAATTCTAATTTATAACAATCATACTTGAGGAAGATAACAAAAACTGTAGAAATTCTGCATATGCATACATCTTCATGTTTTTATCTTGATTGTGAAAATAATAGTAAATTGAAAAAGCCTATAGTACATAAAGAATACATAAAGAGTTCAAAAAATTAAACAGCTTACATTTAATTCTTCTTTTTCTGTAGTGGAAGAATTCAAAATAGATGATTCTACATTAAAGATACATAAATAATAAAAATTAAACCAAACAAAGTAGGGACAGTCCTTTTAAAAATATAATGAAAAAAGTTTTCAGTGAAGTAAATATAATTAACCTTTTATTATAATTAAATTGGTGAATCATAATATGTGTTTTTTAAGGACCTAACGTAAAAGAAATCCAATTTAATTATAATTCAAGGTTCCTTTAAAAGTACTAAATTGCAGTAGAAACATTTGTTAAGTGATTTTTTAAAGTTGCTAGAAATTTAGGATTTTAAGTGATTTCTTTTCCACAATAGAAGTTTAACACAACTTATTCTATATGATTAAAAAAGATCTTACATAAACTTTATGAAATAATGCATTAATTCTGAAAAAGTTTCACCTCTTCAAAAATACTGTAAAGCAGGGGTTGGCAACCTGTGGCATGTGGTACAATTCTCTGTGGCTCTCTACAAAGTTATCACAGAAAGTTAAGTTGCGTTGTCTTTCCTTTTGATGTCTCAAACATTTTCTCTCCCTTTAATCAATTCGTAGTACTGACACACAAGTATCGAGTATGATTTCAGTGGAAAGTAGAATTTAGTTGGATGCATGCCATGTGTCGTAGATTACTTTGAATTTTATGACACTTTCTTGGTTCTATTGTGAAAACCTGTATTTTATTTGTTTAATTATTATGAGGATTCATACCTACATATTTAATTCAAATAGCCACTAAAAAAAAAGCTTGATGTTCACGGTTTTTAAGACTCTTGGATAAATGAATATGGATTCGTGTAGCAAAAAGATTGTATGCTTTGTACAAGATAAAACACTCACCCTCATAAAGACATTTTAAAACTGAACATCAACCCACATTTCAGAATGCCGATAAGAAATGTAAAGTTTTTAAAAAAGCTGTTATTGGATATAAAAACATTTTTGTCAAACAATTAGAACCAGACATAAAGCGACAATTGTAGTTTTGCAATTGCTCATTGTACAGCAGCCAAAGGTAATCCTTCCACATTAGACAAATATATAAAGAATAATAATTTTTTTACGATGCATAATTAATATAAAATAAAACTTTAAATCTGCATTATTGACATCTATTCCCTAAATTTGCATACATTGCAGCAAGAACTAAATTGTTAAAATATTTCCTATCATACTGAATCCTATTGATAAATTGGTTTGGCACACCATAACTACAAGGTTGCCAACCCCTGTTATAAAGCCTTTTATGCTACTTTAAAAAAAAAGATAATCTACATTTAATTCTAAAGTTGGATATATTTACATTCAAACTATTCATATTCCAGAAATTATTAAAATAGGCTAATACTATTTATTTATATTGAAATATATACATTGCATCAGAAAGAGAAGAGGACTCCTGTGTGAGAGCAAGTTAATCAAAATAAATAAGATTTTAGAACTCTAACTTATACCTACAGAGAGATTTCTGTAAGGTATTCTATTCAATTGTATGATAAATCACATAGAATTTTAATAAAATTTTATAACGCAACCAACCTTTCTTTTGTGTAGCAAACTTTAAGACAGAAATATTCATCTGTGCAGGCTGTGTTATATACATATTATTAAGAGTAGACTGAAAATAATTTAAAAAGCAAATAAATCACTAAGCAAATAATTAATTCATATTTCATAAATAATTATTTATTCAGTAATCCATTAAATAGATGTAAACATGATTTAAATAAGAAGTTTAATGAATAAGGAAATTAAGTTTATTAAAGAAAAGAAAATATTAGGCTTTTAATGGATGCCTCCTTAAATGTACAATATAATAGCAACCTAGTTAATTAGCAATTACTAGTTTAAGACTGGATTAATAAATCTGGATTAAGATGAACAGTAAATAAAAAGAACTTTACCAACTGAATTAACAAAAAACCACAAACAAATAAATGTTATTTTTTTAAACAATATAAGTTTATTATCTTTAGTCAGTAGATAATTTTGCAATATTTAAGTCAAAACTGTTCTTTAAGTTTTTAAAGTTTCTTAATCAGATGAACATAACAGGTTTGAAACATTAGCATGCAAGAATGTCTTTTTCATGTTTGCATGAATTAGCAAACATGAAAAAGACATTAGCAAAAAATTATTGACTTTTATTCACTTTGTCAAAAAAAAAAAAAAAAAAATCAGTTGCACAGTAACTGTTTAATTGAAAAATCGTTCAACATAAATTATTACAAAAAGATGAAATTAGTTTTAGAAATTAAGGTTTAATGATACTAATTGTTAAAGATGTATATACCTTAATGAATGCAAGTAAAATTTTTTCATCTGGAATGAAAATCTGTCTCTTGTCTGGTGTCACATTAACATCAGCACATCCTAAACAACCAAGAGTCTTCATGAAAAAATTTCATATTTTATCAAAACTTCTATATATATAATGCCTACAAGTAACATGTTAGCATGCATATATGTATCAGTTTTATTGCATTTTTTATTTCATTTAGTATTTTGATTGTATATATAAATAAGTGATCTAATTTTAAGATTATTAGAGTTATAAAATAATAATTATTCAATTAATTGAAAAGGCAAAAAGTACCAGTATAATGCCACTTTAGAAATTAAACTCTATTGATTATGCTTCAGTTAGTATTCGTCAGATAAAATAAGTAACTTCTTTATCCTTAGTTTTTTAAAGACATCTTAGTAAAAAGATAAATAGATGTTGACTGGAAAATATAGAGCTGTAAAATTTTAATATTATTTGAAAGTTGAATCCACTGAACCATCAAATATGACCATTATGTGCAAAACTTAAACTTTATTTTTTTTCTTTAAGAAATAATTAAAAAATAATAATACATACCTTCATTCAAAATAATATTTAAGAAAACAAAAGGATATTGATTTTTGTTGAATGTGTGATAAACTTCATTTATAAGCCTTGATACCTAAAATATATCATGCATTTATCTTATAGATTAACTTCTAAAAGGCATAATAAATTACATAAATTTTTTCACAAATATATGTATAAAAGTCCTAATTAACTTATTTAAGATAGCGCCTCAATTGAATAAATGTCATAAAAATAATAAAAGAAAATTGTTAACCTTTGGTAAATCACAAGGTCGACCATTGATGAAGAAGAACTGTCTGTCTGTAGAGCTTCTTCCCTCACCATGGTTACTATTTGAAATGTATCCCTCAAGTCTAATAAAAAAAGATAAAAGTTACATCATGTAAAATTAATGAAAACCTTTTTTTATGCAATCAGTGTATTTAGCATAAAGGTTTTGTTTGTACCATCATCAAATGCAGGATGAAAAAAGTTCCAAGTTCCATAAAAAATTATTTACACCAAAAGGGGTTACTACAAAATAAAAAAAGAAATTTAACTGGACCTTAAAATGCTGATATGTAGAACTTGTTTGGTATCTTCCTTGTCATTAGATCATGGTTCAAATACTGAGGCTCATGCCCTTTTATCTAATTATGAAAAGCTGATTTTAAAAACCAAACATCTTAAGAAATGATTGCACATATTCATTCCATTATGTTTTTTAACAATTTTTACAGTTTTATATAAAATTTACTGATTAGTAAAAATCAGATACAGCTTTTTATAAAAATAAAATTCCAATAAAACAAGATTTTACTTTTATTAATCTCATTTTTAAAATTATTTTAAATAAAAATATACTCACTTAAATGCTTCACTAATTTTTGCAGCAGATTCTGGAAGAAAATACTCATCTAAGATTTCTTTAGAAGGTGGATGCGGAATAATTTTCATTATTTGGTTCATCTGAATTAAATTCATCAATTTATTACAAAATCTTTATATACATATATATTTTTCTAATACAGTAACAGTAATCTATTGAAAGGTTCAGAAGAGTTTAGGAAAAATAAATATTAAATTAAATACATACACATACACAATTATCTATCCTTTTCACTTATTTCTAAAATGTTTTTCAAAAAAAAAGATAAGGAATTTTTCCTTCTTTATCTCTTAATTATATAAAGTTTTATAAAAATTTAAATATATTTTTTTTCAACAAAACAAACTACTTAAGCATGAAATAAATAGTCAATTAGCAAATTTAATTGAAATTTCTTTTAATATTTTAATTTCACTTCAGATTATCTTTACAGTGTTCCTAAGCAAAAAGCTTTTGCAATGATTTTTTTTCTTGGAATAGATATTTTTCTTCCTGAAATATTTATCTTTAAAGCAATAGTTTAACATTTTAGATTTGTGAGACATCTTGTAGAACGCGAATTATCCTTACTGAACTAGTTTATGATTTCACTATGTGTGTGTGTGCACTGAAACTCCAAACATTTTTAACAAATAACTTTTATAATACTACCACACTGCAAACACATACACCATATAATTCCTCTTATAACCTGACAGTTCTACACATAGTCTCTCTCTTCCTATCTACATATAACTTATCCCTCTCACACACCTATTCATAATATTTTTAAATTCCTTTTTTTCCTTTTTGTATCAAGTAGAATGTGCTTTAAAAAGAACTGAATTTCATTCCAAAAGAGAGAAAGAGACATTATTTAAAAGAAATAAAGGGTATATACAAGCATTTATATGGATTAAGCAATGATTTCTTTAAATATATTGATTAATAGCAGGAAATATTTTATAACTACTTTACATTTGCAAGAATTAACAGGATGTAGAGTAAGTGAACTGAGAATTTAGGTAGATTCATAAGTAGCGTGAATATTAAACTTTTAATAACTAAACAATGCTTAGCTTTTTATTTACTTGAAGAATTTATTTTAAGAAACAAAATGGATATGCAAGGAGATCTTTTAAAGATTTTAAGCTTATATTTAATAATTGTATGGGTAGTTTACCTCATAAAATTATTGAAACTCTATGAAAATCTTAATATAAAATCTCTGGGAAGGGAAAAAGTCAAATGAAACAAACTAAGAAACAAAGGAAAACTAAGTATTAAAGAAGGAAGCGGCATAGCAGCCGTGAAGAAGGTACATGATAAAATTCATATTGTAAATGAAAATTAAAGGATGAACTACAGCATAAAAGCTGTAAAAATAACACATACATCATATTTTTTAATGTGTAATAAAGGATTCCTAAAAAATTTTAACAAGCATTGCAATACAGAAAGTTTATATCTTCCGTCAGAATATCAAAAAATTTTCTTTTAAAGTGAATTGGTTGAGTTAATCAGATAAACAATAATGTGTTTCAGGTCTTAGGAAAATTATAGATAAATATTTAAACTGAGTAATGGAAAAAAAATCCTTAAAAATCAAGAAAAAATATAGAAATTATTTTCTGAGTTAAAGACAAATAATGTAAAACAAATAAAAGCATTTAAAGCGATTAAGAATAAATAAAAATTACATTAATTTTAAAAATAAAAATTCATGATTAAATTCAAAGTTTTACTGTAAAATGCCAAAATTTCTAAAGTGAAAATGTCTTACTTGTTTATTGCCAAAAACAGAAGCAATAGTATCTTCAAAAGTTTGACAATTGCTTGTTGATAAAACTAAAGTTTTCTTCCTAAAGAAAATAATCTTTTTTACTATGTTTCAAATGAAAACTTAACAGTTTTATACAATCAGCTTTCTATTAAAAGCAAATTAAAATAAAGTATCATAATCATAAAGATACTCTTAAAATGAAAAGTACAAAAAAATTATAAACATTATTTTAGAATTAAGGTTTAAAAAGGAGGAATTTTGAACTGTTTCAAAATGATAACTTACTTTTTCAACTCAATATTATTAATAAATCCCCATTTTAGAGACTAGAAAAATTTAATTTAACTTTAGCTCAACTCAACTTAATGAAAAAACCATAGGCTTAAAAGTCACAATTTCTAGCCTACTTATGCAAAGAGCCTCATTATTAAGCTTCTTATTTCTACT
This sequence comes from Trichonephila clavata, assembly GCA_019973975.1. NCBI lineage: Eukaryota > Metazoa > Arthropoda > Arachnida > Araneae > Nephilidae > Trichonephila > Trichonephila clavata. The sequence continues at coordinate 364,361 of BMAO01039346.1, read as the reverse complement.
TTTTAAAATAATTTCTTGTTTTAATAAAAGAGAGTGAAGTTTTAAGCATTAAGTTGAAGATGGTGCATACATTTCAAGGCAGTCAACCATTGAAATTAAATATATAACTCCAATAACTCTATGCCCTTTAGCTACTGTAACAATATCCAAAAGAGGAAGAGAATTTTATACCAACAATTTCAAATCATAATAAGAATGTAGTTATATTTTAGTGATTGGATGTTTATTAACATCCCACTTTGAAACTATTGGTGTAGGAACTCGTTATTTTGAAACTTGATCAAGTGATGAGGACAATACTTGAGCTGGCACCCCAACTCTTCACAACCCACCTATGTGAGGACTTTAAACCTTGACAGGTTTAACATTCACAAGTTCCCTTTACACATTCTATTGTTATGATATAACTATACTAACAATTTAATAGATACTCTGAGATCATTGACATAATTATATTCTATGATATTATTTACAAAATAGATAAGAAACACAATAAATACATTCAATTAAGGGGAAAAGAAATTGATTGCAATTAATCAAATCAGGCAAAAAACATTTTATACACAATATTCCTCATACAATATATAATTTCATCTTTCTTGAATTTTTAACACCAGATAGATTTCATGACAAATTGATTCTGTTTATTTCTAATGAAAATTTTAAAGATTAAAATGTTTTTAACAGTGTAATAGAACAGAAAAGCTCTTGCTATGAAAAAATATATAATTTTTATGTCAGTATATAAATAAAATGAAGATGAAAGGTCTGTAAATAGAAAATCTTTGATATAGTGTGATTGAGACAACTAAATAAATCTTGCAACACATATATCAAAATTGAATGTATAAAAAAATTGAGAAACTCTTCTAGGGCAGTCAGAAAACCTATTTTGAAATATCCTTGTTCAATAAAAAAATTTCAAATATATTTTAAACTTAAATCAATCATCCGAAGAAAAGAAGAAAATTTAATGCAAAATAAAATAACAAAAACAAAGATCACATACAGGCAGTAAAATATATTTGCACATAGTGAATATCCTAAAAAAGTACTCTATTTGTGACTAATTGATTCAAAAGTAAAGATAAAAGGCTCATCAAAACTAGCAGCCTAATATGGGGATAAAAAGAATTCAAAAGATTCATGCAAAACTCCATTACTTCAATTATTTTAAAAGCAGGAAGAAACTTTATGGAACAGAAAACAGAAGATGAATACAAAACGATTACAAAAATTACAATTCCCTTTAAATCGAAATAAATAATTAACTACAGAAAAGAGCAATAATTTTTTTTTTCCAGAAAGAATAAATAATAAAATTAATTCTACATTGGTCAAGAAGGGGAAGAAAAAAAGGAAAAATGAGATGAAAATGCAATAAAATGAAAAATAATAGATCAGTGTCATTCTACTTCCAAATTTTAATATTCTTTTTAACAAAACTTAAAGTTTTTGTAAACTTTATTCAAAAAGAATTTCAGGTTCAAGAAAAGGTTTAGAAATTACTCAATAGTAAAATTTCAATGAAGCTCAGAAATGGAAGTGAATACCCTTTGTCTGAAGTGTTATAACACATGATGCATTTATTAACACTGATCAAACAGTATGCAGTCAAGAGCTGAATCAACTTCACATATTCTTTCCGAAGGTGGCGAAGAAACTCCTTGCGACGGACAGGTAAAGTAGAGAATATATTTTTTAGAGTAACTGTAGTGCCCACCTAAAAATAAATGAAGAAAGTGTCAAAATAGAATATTATGTTTGAACTGAAATTTTAAAAATAAATCCTAAATCAATAATTCTTGATTCTACTTCATACATAAGAAAACAAAATTAGAATCCCTTTTCTTAGAATAAGATCTGTCATATTATTTTCTCTCTATAGTTTACAGACAATTTAAGAAACAAAAAGTTATTTTTTTAATTCAATTGAATATGAATTGTTTGAAGTAAAACATGTTAAGGGAAACAATCCATCAAATAATGTAAAGGATTTATGATTAGGGTTTTTATATTTTACGATACAATTTATCCATATATTGTTTTCATGACACATCCAGTACAAGCAGATTTTTGTTATATAATGTGATAAAGTAATGTACATTTCTATACCATCATTCAGAGCATAAAACTAATGCATTAAAACTAATTTTCTATTATTGTTTGTCACAACATAATTATTTTTTCTAAACGTATAGATCATAAAGAAATTTTTGTCTATTATTTATTTTTTATGGTTTGCATACTTTTCATACAACACTTAACTTAATATTTATTTTTCCAAAATGCAATGCTTGCATACTTTTTTGATACATCACTCAATTTTTAAAAAAAATCATGCATTAATATTGAAATATTATTCAAAAAGTGATTACCCACACCATATGTTTCCATTACTTTTTATGGATCTGCTAATCACAAGAAAAACATAGTTTGGAATAAACAATATTTATTAATTTTTTTTAACATTTACCACTGCTCATTTTCTAAGCAAACTGAAAAAAGAAAAAAAATGGTTCAGAAAGTAATACTAGTGCAGATAGTGTACAAGATAACAAACTAATGGAAAAAAATGTATTGGCTTCAGACAGGATTATCAGAAATAAAACTGTTATCATTGACCTCTTACTTTACAGCACTATATTGGAAAGCATTCCATCAGTTTGGCCTTCTTGGTAATATTTTTACCGTCATGGCAATATATTTGAAAATGACCGGAATTCTTTTTCCAATTTGGCTTACATACAGGTTCCAAATTTTGAAGAAAAACAACCTTTTGGTAAATACACAGTAATTAAAATTGAAATCTTACCTGTCTGGCTGTTGGAGTACTTTCAATTAAAATGCCATTATGATCAAAGCTTAAAATTGTTCCTACATCAGATTCTGCATGACATGTTTTTATTTCAAGGTCACTAAAGATTACATACAAGAACAAAAGAAAAATTAGTAAAATACTGCTTAAAAGTAGCAATTTAAATTAAACAGATTTTAAATAAAATAACTATTTACAAAAAAAATTGTTCAACTTTGAAATTATACATCTTTTATCTTTAAATCTTGTTTGGTATAGATGAACAAATCTATCCCAAAAATATAACTTGACTAAAATACAGTGATTTTTTTAAATATTTGTATTCACAGCCAAATCTACTTCTCAAATGTAATTATAATATGGTAAAGTAGTTTTCGTTTTTACATTTATTATTTTAGTTTGTCCATATTGCATATTGGAATGAATGAAATATTTTAAAGAATAATACTTAAGAATGATGTAACACAATATAAATATTTTAAATTCTCCCCTTAGAGAAAATTTCACATCAAAAATTTTTTCCCCAACTTTACATGATTTATAAAAAAATTAACACACTTAAAAAGAGCATGAATAGCTTTTTTAAAAAAAATTATACCTGAGAGCACAAAGAGAGCTTAATGCTTCACCTCTAAATCCAAATGTTGAGACAAAAGACACATCTGAAAAATCTGCTATTTTGGATGTATGATGCTTAAGAGCTGAAAAAATAATATATTTTTTTTAAGAAATACAAAGAGCTTTAAAATTTAGTTTACAAAATTCAATGTGTTCAACAATCATTCAATCTAAGCTGATTTACATTTTTAATTTTTAAAATTAAATTTTCAATTTTGTTAAAAAAAAACTAATGAATTTTGGTAATATTCACACATTTGATCAATCAGAAGAAAAAAAAGAGAAGTTTCCTTTTTTATCATCAATTGATCTCTTACTCCCTCTCATAATGATATTCCAAAATAATTCATCTATAAATAAAATCCCCCCCCCCTTTATTAGATTACATTCAAACAAAGTTATATTTATAGAATACCACTATACACACAATTAAACATAAAAAGATATTTACATTAATGTTTCATAGAATATTTTGTAAATCCCTTAAAGTTGCTATTAAATTATTTGCAGTAAATATTTCTAGCCTACAAAGGCATTAACATTCCTTCAAAAAAGTTCTTCTGTACAGGCTAAGAAAATATTCAGGGCTGACTAAGAATAAACTTAATAATTTTTTAAGCAGAGAAGACCTTTCTTATATAAATAAACTCATTATACATTTGTTATTTAGAGGTATAAATGAAAAAAATAGTTGGAGAAGAAGATACAATTTTGAATTATATAGAATTTATAAACAACCTGACATTGTTAAGTACACAAAAATAAATAGAATGAATTGGATGGCCCATATAAAATGAGTGCCAGATCATAAAGTTGTCAAAAAGGTGCTGCAGTTCAATGTCACTGGGATTCGGAAGCATGGAAGACCAAGGCTGTGATGGGCAGATTTAGTGTAATCAGACTTTGGGATTATAAATGAGGAAGCTTGGATAACCAAAAGTAAACAAGGAGTCATTATGGAGGAATCTTCAAGGGAAGGCACTGGCCCATGAGGGGCTGTCTTGCCAGATATGATAATGAATACATTTATATTGCATATATACTTAAGCATTACATGTTTTTTTAAAATTATATGATATATTTGGTTTCCAATGATTAGAATTATAAAATCAAAAGTTGAATTTAAATTTATAATTTAAAATAGAAAAAGGAAATTACAGTTATTAATATTTTAAAATACTTACTTAAGCTTTCAAAATCACATGCTTTAACACCTTTACCATTATCAATAACTTCAACAGACTTACTACCCTGTTCTTCTAATTTCACTTCTAACATTTTAGAAAAAATAATATATATATAGTTTTTATCATTATAACATAACAAATTCAAAAGAAATTAAAAATTGGTTATAAAATATAGCACCTAATAATTTATGATAGCAAAATATTCTAGCAACAAAATTCCAGACTAAAAAAAGTTTTAAAAGGGGGGATTTTTTTCTTCTGCATTTTTAATACAATAAACCTTTTTTTTTTTTAATGGACTTCAGATCAACCAATATTAATTTAATAGATCATTTATTCAAGAAAGTGAATCGATTTTATTGATTTTTTTTTTCCATCTTAGAGCATACATTCTGCAATTTTGAAACTGAAAAATATATAAATTTAAGTTTAAAGATATTTGCTTCCTATACTTTTCTTATTTAATGATGTATATTAGAGTTAAAGTTAAGTTCAATTGTCATTTTGATGATTCATTATAAAAGCAATATAAATCAATAGAACAACAATAGTCACTTTGCCAAGAAATCCATTTTATGTGAACATAACTTTTTTTTTTATTCCTTTATTTAGACTTTTGACATTTTTTTTTCTCCCTTTTTCCTAAAGATCTAATGAATATTATATAATTTTTATCCATTTAAAATAATTATATTTGTCAATATTACTGTGTATACTTAGAATTATGGCTACCAGTCTTTTGGATTGAATCCAGAAAAATTTGTCACTTTATTTTCATAGCTCTTTTTAAGTTATTTAAAATACAGGCAATACAGACAAACAGGGACACCTGAGGAAAAAGGACTTTTGTGTTTCACAGAAGCTGGAGTAAGTTGGGAAGAGTGAGTAAAAACATCTGTTTGTAATTTTCTGGAGACATTTGATTTAATTTATACAATTTCTTTGAGTTAAAAATGTCATCTTTCAATGAATATAAATATATCCAAATTTATTTTGTTTCATAAAATTTGAATATCCTGACCTGTGTATTTTGTGTCATTAGAATCCTGCCATATAGAACCACAGATAGAAAATATTTAACAAAAGATGTGATAATGAAAATTTCCAAGTTGTCCTTATAATTCTGATTCAGAAATTAAACCTGATAAAAAATTCCATACCGAAATTGGATCAAATTTATCCAACAAAGACTGGAGTAAAGTAGACTTAAAGTAGATCTGATGTAAAATCTATTCATGAAACAATTAATGAAAGTAAAATTTATATCAAGAAAATATTTCTTAGCCTTTAACTAGTGCAATTTCCAGTAGTAAAATCAGTGTAACTAGATGTATTTAAAATAAGAAAAATCAAAGAGATAAGGAAACAAAAAGTGACAGGTTCAGTTTGGAAGATAGAAAGTATATTTCAACAAGTGATACAAGAAGTCTCCAGGAAAATGTCTTATGAGAAGCAACTAGGCAAACTTGGAGTGCAAAGAGAAAAATAGTTGATAGCAACCCAAGCAATCCATGAATATTGTTTATTAACAAAAAATATTGCATCACATTCAACAGTGTACTGAAGAAGAACCATATAAGATATCACAAAATACAAATTTGTGTTTGTCATTTAATGAATTAGTTGCTTTAATTCATCTTTGGCTGCAAAAGGTCTTTTTTAAAAAATAAAATAATGACTGGGGCAGCATGTGTACACAGACTACTTTCATAGAAGTTATACTAAAAAAAAAAAAAAATAAAAAAATAAAAAAAAAAAATAAAAAAACCAGACAAAAGCTCTGAGAAGTAATTTTTATGCTAAAAATTGGTTGGTTTATGGAAGGGGTTTAAACCTTCATCCTTATGTATGCTATTGGGTCAGGGACAGAGTCCTGGATATTATGAAATATTTGCAGTTCCTTCGCAACATGTAGTTAACTAGATCCTAAAGACTGCAAACCATCCCATTTGCCCTTGTGCATTTGGAATACATTTATAGAAAACTATTTGTATATTTTTCATCCATAAGTGATGGGTAATTGTTTTTAAATACATGAAATTTATAGTTATATATAAAATTATGACAAATTAATTAGTTACACACAATTATAGACTGCTAATAGCTGTTAAGGAATATCTTTCTTGCATATTTGTAATAGCTCTTCTCTCTCCCTTTATCTTTTAATGTTGTAAATAATAGTTTTATTCATATTTTTTAATTGCTTTGAAATAGCCAAGTAATGTTTTAAGTATGATAATATCATTTGAAAGACACTTCTCAAATTATTAATTTAAGAAAAACAAAAGTATTAAGTTTAAAAGCATTTAGTCCTATAAAATAAAATTCTGGAAAAAAACAAAATTCAAAATAAATTTTAAAAAAATATTGGAAAACACATGCCTATTGTAGTAGCTCCAGCATCAATACTATTTTCAACAAGTTCCTTTACAGCAATAGCAAGTGTCAGAACAACCTGACCAGAGCATATCTTATGAACACTGGTTCGATCTATAGGTTTTATACTTCCTGTTGCCATTTTAAATATTCTTCATGATAGTTATGTCATTTGAGGACTTCTTAAAAATAATAAGATATAGAAAGGGAATCAATGTACAAATAAATAAATATATATTTTAAATTTACACAATACAAAGAACCAAAACAAAAAAAATCCTGAAAAAGCTGTCAGACAGATTTAAAACTGTGGAAAAAAACAAAACAATTATGACTTTTTAATACAAATAATCATATTTTAAAATTAAATTCAAATTAATACAATTTTTTCCCCTTGACAGCAGATCATAAGAAAAGTGTGAAAATCTACTCAAATGTAAATAAATACAATGCACTACACACACACACAATGCCTTGTTTTTTAAAAAAATTAACATAATTAAATGCTTGGTACAAGTTCGATATACGGACTTTTTTTCAAAAATCGCCAAATTTGTTTTCCGGCGACAACAGTCGCCAAGGAAAGCACAGGGTTGCATTCCCCCCCCCTCCTTCCTTCCCGCTTAGCCGCCAGTAAACACCGCGACACTTCCCCCCGCCCCCTCCCTTCCTCCTGACTGAACAGTTTTGCAAAGTTCCTGTCTTCCATCTAAGTTTACCTCCCCCCCCCCGCCACCTCTGTACGAAAATTAATGGTGGGATTCTTTCTAACTTTAGTAGAAGCATAAAAATGAAACGTGTAATATTTTTTCCTACATAATATTAAACTAAAAAAGTAGTGAAAGGACAAATTTTTATAGAACTAAATGTAAATAGTTAATGATTATTTTAGCAATACTGCATTGAATTTAAGAATAAAAATCTATTTTTTTAAGTGATTCAGAATAGTAATGAACAAATTGTTCTATTTATCATCATTAAGCCTAGAAGAGAAACATTATAATTTAACATATTAAAGCAAATTAACAATAAAATTAAAGTCATAAATTAAATATAAGGAGAATCTTTCTTGCTTACATTGAATAAAATAAATATAAATATCATTAACTTACCTTGCAGCACTTTATGTATAAAAAATTGTCATAAAGTGGCCAAAGTCATCACTTGTCAGCAAGATAGATTGTGATAAAAAATCTTGATTAAATTCCCCTTTTAAAGAATTTGACCTCAGCCCAGTTGATGTCCCTAACAATTTTTAAAAACTTATTGAAACAATCCAATTGTTTCAATTGGCCTGTTTCAATTTCAATTCCCTTCAATTCATTTCAATTTCAATTGTTTCAATTCCCTGCTGTTTGCTTCATTTTCTAAACTTATATACAGCAACAAATGAAATTTTAAATCTATTTTTCTATTGCAGGTAGGGAGTGAATCTGTAACATGCTTCCAAGTGCCTTCTATGGTATTTGTGTGGCAATTCGTTACAGGATTTACAAAATGAAGGCTATGATTTAACGTCAAATGATCAAACCTTCTTGTCCTAAATTTTTAAATGCCTTCTATTTGTTGGAAAAATCATAGTTCCAGGCTCTATCCATTCCTTTAAAATGTTGACTAGAATCTCACAATATATGTTGTGTACTGCTTCCCCTCTGAATTCGATTTGTCGACTTCTGCATAATATAGAATAACTTCAATGACAAATTGCCCCCAATCTGCAACTGTATCAGAAGATAAATAGAAATAAGCTTTGGTCTATTTTGTTCTGGTTCCCATGATCAAATGATAAGTGAGACGAAAAATCTCATTTAATTTTAGTTTGCTGCAACTGAACCACAAGCCAAGATGTATGGTTTTAGTTGAACTATACAAGCCATGATGTATGGTTTTAGTTGAACCACATATCTTGTTATTCCTGGAATTTCTGCAAATCTATGATTAACCATCTAAAATAGAATTTTTCTTCCCAAACTTCATCAGAACATTACAATTGCAGTAAAAATAATTCTAATTTAATCAGATGAGTTTTTCTTGCAAAATCTAAAAATGGTTTCTTATCCCTACATATTTCATAAACAGAATCGAGATTAAATACTCCCTTTTTCTCCCCAAATGTGGCCTTTTTGCTAGAAAATAAAACAGGAACTGTTTCTGACAGAACTTTCTTATACTTGGGATAAACACTGCAAATAGTCCCATGGTTAGAGGGAACAGGTTACAATATTTAAAGGTATATAAAATAACAAGGTTTTTAAATTTAAATTAATCTCTTTGTAAATTAACAATAATAATGTAAAAATTGATAGTCAGCCTAATCTTTAACTGAAATAATTTATCAATAAGTAAAAATGAATGTTAATAATAAAAGAATATATTTCCTAATAATGACAGAATTAAGTCAACCTAAGCAATAATTAAATAATTGTTCAGTAATTAAAAAGAAATATTAATAAGTAATATGAATAAGAAATAAGGTAATAATAATAATAAAAGAATTGAAATACAACCTAATAATGAAAGAATATTCAACCTAATCAATAATTAAAAATAAACTTTAATAAATATTAAATAACTATTTTTTATAAATAATTTTAATATAATTATAAATTTTAATATTAAATAAATATGATACATTATTAATAAATATTAAATAATTGTGATTAATTAATTAATATTAAATAAATATTCTTTATAAATATTAAGAAATAATAGGAAATAAGGCAATGAATTCTTGTCCAGAAATATCTGTCTGAACAGTTGAAAATCCAAGTTGAAAAGAAGGGTGTCTGAGAGAGAATTCCATAGCCCCCCCCCCCCCCACCAAAAAAAAAACATTACTGCTCTGATTGGAAAATTCTCCATAAAACGAAAAACCCTGTGGAACCCGACCCGGACCGGAAAACAGGGGGAATCAGGGTAGACAGAATCTGGCGCAGAATCGCCCGAAAAGGGCGCCAAAAAAAAACTGCCAAAAAAAGTCCGTATATCGAACTTGTGCCAAAATTTTATTCTTCGGATTCTGTATTGTCAAGCCACAACTGTGGTTTCAATAGAATTTAAAAATAATAAGGTGAATTCAGATAAAAGAAACAGGAATAACAGAAAAACAATATTTTGCACTGTTTTCTTTCTAGCATGTGAATTTCATAAACAAGAGATATACGTTAATATAAATAAAGATTTTACCAATGCGTCAAATCAATATTCTCCACATGTCTTGAGGAAAAAAACAACAGGATTTTTAATCATGGTTACGATCATTTTCGAAAAAATTAAATAGTGAACTTAATTTTGCAAAAGTTAATCAATTACCCAGAAAACAAATATCAGTTGTATTACCTGCACGTTAAGCGGCGCGCAATGAAGCGGAGCGGAGCTCTTATTGATTTATTGATTGGATTCATTGACGAATATGGAGGTACAAAAGCTAAATTTTTATTGGTTTAACGTTTGCTATATTTTTAATGCTATTTCTTCAATTGACCCAAATTACGATCTCATGAGATAACATAAATATGTAAAACAAAATTGATAGTTTTTTTTTGTGCAGAATTCTTTACATTTTCGATGCAAGAGTAGTGATTAGCTTGTTTGTTCTTTTTGTCTATGCAAAACTGTGACATCAGATAAGTGGAGCTTATTTCTCACTAGATGTGTTGTTGTTTCTAATCCCTCAGAGATCTAGCGGCAGCTAGATCAGATCCATGATACCGTGAACTCTAGCGAAGTCAAGCACCAGTAGAGGACTTTCTCATTAGATGTATGAGGATGAAGTGGCGAACTTATCCGGTAGGACAGAACCCGGAACCTTTGGATCCGAAACCGAGTAACTTAACCACTACACCAAAATGATCATCGTGGTGCGGAGGTTGTTACTGGCTTATATAGATAATATCGCTACAAGGATATTCTCGGTCCGACCTAATGTATTATATTCAAATATGGCAACAACTATAATTTTCCCTTTTCTTTTTATTTCATTTAATTTTTCCCGGAAATTTAAAGTTATAGAAAAATTAGTAGTGAGTACTTTTTAAAATAAAAAAATATTTTTATTTGGGATACTATATTATGTGTGTGTGTGGTACATTGATAATCATTTTGATTACTCTGTATTTACAAATCATTATTCGTCTCACAAGTATACATTTCCTTTAAAGTTATCTACTCAAGCATCTGATAATTATTACTTGTAAAAATTCTACTAATTAAGTCAGTTTACTTACAAAACTAATTTAAAAATCTGTGATTTTATAAATGTTTCCATGTATATTGTATAAATCTTATAAGTTATAAAACGTGATTAGTTTCTCATGAAAAAAAGCAAACAAAAAGTAGTTTTTTTTCCTTCTTTTTTGTAAATGATTTTTAATGAAAAATTAATTTTATAGCATTTATTTTGTTTTCATTCGACTTATGTGTAGAAAAGGATTGGTGATTGGATTTGGCGATGTTTATCTAGATGCCAGAATGAATTCGGCTCTTCATTACTTCGGCTTCGCTTCACACCTATCGCAACATATAGGTAGTTTAGTGATTGATTCTGGCCCTCAAAAAATTGGCTTCGTTAAGGGGTCACCCATTCTACACTTTAAACTTTTTATTCATGAATAAAATATATTTTCCATTAGATGTAACTTTAATTAAATTGTTTAAAAATAGTTGATGTATTTTTTTAAAAAAGTTGGTACTTATCAGGAAATTAATTTGATACTGATATGCTACCTGCCAAAGGCCTATTTAACACAATTTTGAGTACTTACATATCATCGCAACCTATTGGTGACATTATATGAAACGAAGCACATGATTGCCAATTCAGCGCATGCGACAATGCGAATTGCAATATTCATACGACACATGCGAAATTGGGGGCACCAACTTGATGAGTTATCTGGAGCTTTGGCGATTGTTACGATAAAGCCAAACATGGCTAATTCTCTTCCATCATTGTGTTTCATAGTAAATGTATCAGTACTTATGTATTAGTGTCACCACAGTAAAATTAGCCCTATGCAAATCGCACCTTGATATCAAAACAATAAAGATTCTGATGTGTTTTATATGAAAAAATACCAATCAGTCAGTTTTTGTGAAAAATGGTGCGATTCGCATGGCACCAATTTGGCTGCGGGGATGCTAATACGTTAGTACCAATGCTCATATTTTATAATATTATTAAGGTTCCTTTTTACAATAACTTGCAAAAGCAGTTGCCAACATATGGACTCTATATCAAATAAGTATAAATAGTTATGTATCAGACAATCAACTAATAAATCAGTGAAGATTTTGTGGAATTTGCGCCAAAGTTTATCAACATAAAAAAAAATTGAATTACATTTCTTTCCTTCATTTCTGAATTTGAACCCCCCCCCCCCTCAATCTTATTTAAGTATTTTTTTTAAAAAATTATTTTGCCATACATACCCCATTTAACTGCCATTTGTCTATTTTGTAAAGGTATGTACTGAAGAATTTTACTCTGAATCCCTATTAATTAATCTATGCATTATTCAATTGCTAATAAATTACTAAAATATTTTGGGTACTTATGTATTACTGCAACCTATTGGTAACATTATATGAAACGAAGCATGTTGTTTGCCAATTCAGCGTGTACGACACATGTGAAATTGGTTTACCAACTTGTCGAGTTATCTTGACTGTTGGCGATTATTGCAATAATACGTAAGTACCAAGTTTTGTAAACCAATTTTCATTTAAATTTTATTTTAAATGATCAAAACAAAATATAATTCTTTATAAAATATATTTATTATGAATGTAAAATCCTTGCTTTGTAGAAAAAATGTTTTACGAACATTTAGTCGAATCAAGTAATAGATTTGAGTGTTTTTTCTATTATAATTTGTTTTCTATCTAATCTTTCGTATTCAGTTACTCTTTTGAAAATCTGAAACTAAATATGTAAAAACATAAAACTGTGTCTAACTTTTTTAAAATTATGTAACTCAAATCATTCATCCATTTTTTTAGCTATATTGTTTCACAGCTTGAAACAAATAATTTTGAATGGATAAAACTGTGAAATCCGTTACACTGCAACTATGTTCTGATTGGGGTATGTTATTCTTCTTTCCAAGGTTTTATTTTTTGTAGATTTTTTCAAGTTCTAAATACAAAATGTTTACTTATTATCATTTACAGCATCATGGGTAAGAGATTTTTGGAAGGAAAATGTGAAACATAGTAAGTTTTTTTTTATTCATCTTTTGTAGTCTTATGTCTATTATTTTCGAAAGTATAAGAAATGATTGTGGAATTGAACTGGTTTTGTAAAAGCATCTTTTTTTTATGGAAGCTGTCAAAGAGAGGAATCTACTTATCGTTGAAAATGACTGAGAATGATAATTTGAAAAGGGGAATGTCAGAAACATGTTCATATTTTTTTTCTCCATTTATTTTACTGAACTCATGGCCGATGTGTCAGGAGTTCAAGCCTAGTGCCACTAAAGACCCACCCTATAGAGGGGGGCCATTGTAGGTTAAATCTGTCAAGGCTTAAACATCCTCCCTTTGGGTTGCCAGTTTAGGTGTCATTCTCTTCACATGACCATGATTCAGAATTAGGAGGTCCGTTGGCCTTTGTGCAGCTTTATAATGTGGTGATAATATAACTCTCCCTTACCTATGTATTTTACTAGAAACTGGAACACATTCATCGTTTAAGAAGTCGATGATGATATGAAGTAAAAAAAGATTCTTCTCCTTTTAAGTTAAAATTATCTGTAAATGAAATAGTAATTTATCTTTTAATCTTAAAATGCATTGTAGAACTGTTTTATATGAAAAATGCATTCAAATTATAACAATTTTAAACTCTTTTTTTTAATAATCTTTGAATTGACAACTATCTTTTATATTACACATTGCTAAAGTACAAATCTTCTGCTTAAAAGTAATAAAATTAAATTTAAAAACTTGTTTTTAAACAGCACTAAAATTCATTTTGCCATATCCTGTGATTGTGTGGTTCCATAATGTATTAATTTTTTTTATTACTTTTAATATATTTAATGAGAATATTGATTTTCCATAACTGAATTTCCGCAAATTTTATTTATTTGAACTTGTTCCATTCCTGTTAACATTTAAGTGATGACTTTCAGCAAGAAGTCGTAGAAGTAGTGTTACTGAAGCTGAGAATGCTTTACAAAAGATTAAAGAAATGGAAGAAGAAGAAGAAGAGGAAAGACTTGACATGAAGTTCTTACCTCTTACTTTTATACCTAACATTATTATTGAGGAAATTATGAAGGAATCTATTTGTACTATTCCATATCAAATACATAATAATGCTATCATACTTATTGCAGATGTATGTGGTAAGTTGATTCCGATATTGAACTTAGACATTCTGCGTGTTTATTTTTTGATAAGCATTGCTTTTTTTAAAATTGACACTCAAATTTATGATAAGAATTTTACATTTCTTTTGATACAATCAGTAGCATAACGTACACCTCCACAACCCATACACTGGGGATGGCGCCAAGTTCTAGGGGACCCAAAGTCTGACTGATGCCAAGTACTTATCCTTTGTAAGATCTGGCTTGGGGCCGAAAAACCTGATTTTGCAGGGGGCCCTAATAGTCTCCGTTATGCCACTGGATACAATATCAAATAGTTTTGTGATCTCATAATGTATCTAAAAGATTTTATCTTTGAAACACTTTCGACAAAAATCATAGTTTAATGTAGCAATATGGTAACCTTACATTTCAAACACGCACAATTGCAGCGAGTTGTCATATGAAATTAGAATAGGAAAAGTAAAAGTGTTCAGTTAGCAAATTAGTATATGCTTTATACATCTTGAATGATTGGATTGATTGATAAAAAGAGTAAAATAACTACATTTTAATGCTCTTTCTTATACATCCATTTTTTGGTACTTTCGTATTTTACTGTCGAATAATTTTGCCAATTCAAAGGATGTTGCAAATGCTGTCATCATTATTATTGTTTTGGAACATTACTGGGAATAGTTTTCCACTATTGGATGCATATTGCAGCATTTGCAACGTCTTTTGATTTGAAGAGATTATATGGTACGTAAGTGCTCGTTTTTCTTGTCTTAATGGTTGGTTTAAAATTTTCTCTACTGTTTTTTTTTAAAATTCCTTTAATTATAAAATGTCGGAGATTTTTAAAATTTACATGAGTTATCTCTCTTTGCTCTTTAATATTTTTATTATAACTTTAATATTACATAATTAAGTTTATTTCATTTTTTCCCGAAAGCTGTTATAATGTACAGTGTCAATTTATTATTTTTTTGTGTCATTAGAACTTCAATTCAAGTAGAATGTTAATACTTAATAAAATAATTATGTATATATCTTTTTATTTAACGTCATCTCTTATTTTTAAAATTTAAATTGAATGTATTCCTAGGTTTCACTAGTTTAACTGAATCTTACTGTCAAAAGGGAACTTGTGGTATTGAAGAATTAGCAAAAATTTTAAATGGATACATGAGTACTTTAGCGGCAAGTAAGTATCTTTCTTTACTGTATTTTACTGTAGAAGTTTAAGGTTTACGAACTAAACTGGATTTTTACTGTAAAATACACAAGAAGTAAACTATAATGGAAATGCTATTTCTTAATTGTTTATTGTTGATGTTATTGCTATCCTCCGGAGAAGGATGGAGTTCAACGAGATCCATTAGACCTCACAACCATTTATCATTGCGGACTGGTCAAAGTTTGATTATTTTACCACAGCCCATTGAGGAAGAGGGGGGATGTTGATTGTTTATATTTTAGATTGTTTTGATTCAATAAAATTTTAATTTAATTGTATTTAATTATGCCAGAATAAAGTACAGTTAATCCAAAAAAAAAATGAATATAAAGTGATTTAACATGGAATGTAAAATGATTACTATAAAAATTCATGCATACCTGAGAGAAATACACCACAGTAAATAAAATGGAAATAATTGTGTTGCCCAGTACTATTTGATCCATCAGGGTTTGGGAGCACTGCATTAGACTATTGACTCTTAAAAAGTCAAACACGCGAAGGGGATCCGTATATATACTTTTCTTAGAGAGCTCTATACAGACAGCTCAACAGAAGCTTGATGAGAAAGACAATCGACACAGATGGTGAAAATATGCGTGCCTTTTCAGAATGAGACGCATTGTTTAAATGCACAAATTTATAAATTTATCTGAACTCGCACATTTTTCAAACATTTAGTTTTATGCTGCCTTCAGAGGCGGATTAATGTAGTTGTAAAACGTGGAAAATGGCGGTAAAACGTTTGACCTTCATGGGCTCAAGAGTTGAAATGCTAAAATAGTGAAAAGAGCCACTTGTACTTTAAATTCTCAAAATTAAATGTATTGCTAATAAAAAAAACTCAACGACTGAGGAAAAATCGTAACTGTATTTAAAGAAATTAAAAACCTTACAAAAGAGCTTACAATTTTGCTATACAACTTTACTTCTTGATTTCTCTCTGGCAAATTCATCAATTATTTTTGCCGCATCTAATTTGTCCAAAACATCTGTTCCATATATTATATGGACATGTTGTTCAATTTGTCTCCTTTCCCATAGTTCTTCTTAAACAATTTAAATACGCTTTTTTTTAAAACTTATAAAGATCCCTCACCTGATGCATTCTATATCGGAATTGTTAAAGATATTTTTAAAAGTATTTCCACATTAGGTTTTCTCTTCCAACTCCATACATTTCTAGTGGGGGTTTTCATTGTACCTTTGATTTCTTTTCATTTCTTGTTCCCATTTATATCGCCAAAATTAAAAAAATCGATATCGTCTTTGTAAGTTTCCTTTACTTTTTGTGTAGTTTTCTAATTTCCTGCAATAATTTCTCGTCAAACAATACAGTAAAGTGTTCTATAACAGTTTCAAATGTAAAAGCTCTTCGGGAGAGTTCTGGTCTTGCCGTACCGCATATGGAGTATGGTGTTCCCTGGAGTATGGTGTTCTCAATTGTGGTCATTAAGGAAGTTTTATATTTTCCCGTCTTTTTTAAAAGAGAACCAGAGAGCCTCCTGTATTGTGAGGTTTTTTCCCTCATTCGTATCACGGATTTTAGCCAAGAACGCTTTTATTAATCTATATCTAGTTAATATTAATCTATATCTTATGGGAGAAAATTACTAGAATCCCAGAATGCCTATTCCTTTGGAAGGATTCTTTATCCTATAGCAACAGAAATCTCAAATCACAGAGAAGATCCTTCAGAAAGTCATGGCTCTTAAAGAGCTTCATAGTTTTCATTTCGAACCAGAAGATCTAATAAAGTCTTCCTGCCCGACTGAAAGGTATGACTTTGCACTTTCTACAGAGCTGCTCTATGAGGTCCAAAAGAAAGAAACGGATAGTCAAATCCTAAGGATCCTTTCTTTGGAGACTTTGGATTCCTTATACCCTGAAGATGAATGGCTATACGTTTACACAGATGGTTCCAAATTGATAGATTACAGTAATGCAGGTGCTGGAGTCTGCTGCAACCTATTCTCCTTCTATACACCAATAGGAATTCACAGCACTGCTTTTGATGCCGAAATTTCAGCTATACGTATTGCTCTATCTCAACTTCTTTGCCACACAGATCGTGTTTCAAAAGTAGTTATTTTGTGTGATTCAACGGCGGCCCTCCACAAGCAATATCTTCCATCAAGGCATCTTTGTCAAAGGATATTCTCAAATGTCAACTGTTAATTGGTGATTTACTTCAATGCCATGTAGACATTGTCATGCAATGGATTCCGGCGCACTGTGGCATTGATGGGAATGAAAATGCCGATTGCTTGGCGAAGAAGGGGACAAAAATCTTACAAACCTCTAACAATACAATTCCTTTTCATAGCGCCAAAAGAATTATAAAGAAATACTACAGAGAGAACTTGTGGTCTAAATTCAACCAAAAGAATAAACAAACGGTGTGGTTTAGCAAACTCCTTCATATTCCAAAATGGTCACGAGATAGAGCTGTAGCCGATATTTGAATCACCACTGGCCACGACTGCCTGTCCAAGCATCTACACATGATAAGCATTGCCCAGAGTCCACTTTGTAAACGGTGCGACTCCAATGAAGAAATGGACGCCATTCATTTAGCACGCTACCGTGCACTCAGCTCTGGATCCATGTGGAGCAGATATTGGGATGCCAGACACAAAATGTGTGATTTATAGACTATACTGTGAACTTGTGTTTCTTTTCTTATTTTTTCTTTCATTATTTCTTGTGTTGTCCCTTGTTTGTTTTTTGTCAATATTCTCTGCTTCTCATTTTGTTTGCAGTTGTCTTGTAATTCACCATTGGAAATAAAAAATGTCTTGCTATTTAGGCCTAAATTCAACAAACTTGATATAATTTGCTTTAAACTAGAAATATCTTTTGTCGTAACTTCATTTTATTTCATTAGTAAAATACACTGATGGAAATAAAAATCCCATCACAAAGAAGGATTTGTGCTATATCGACGAAATTTGGTAGACGTGTTTATACATCTGAAAGATAACTCAGGGCGTAGCTACAGCCGTATCAATGACACGGCCTCCCCCCAATATGTATAACTACAGTCCTTCTAATAGAGCTCTTCTGTATAAAAAAGGGCCCCAAAATAATTTTTATACAGGGCCCACTCAAAACTAGCTACGCCAGTGCTCAAATTTCTCTCCAGGCGCATAAGTCTGGCACTAGTTGTGCCACGTGGAGGATGTGAATCAAGTGTGCTTTAAATGCGTACTATAAAGCTCGTGAGTATTATTTGTCGTTGAGATTTGACATGGTGCGTTGACGTTAGTCCAAAATGACTTTAAGACGACAAAGAAGCTATTACCAACAGCTCTCTGAGGTAGTATAATAGAGCTAAAAAAGGTGGATTTTCTTTCCTTGATTTTACAGAAAAACTTGGAAGGAATGTATCCATTGTTCATGCTTTTTAGTCGGGAAGGCACTACCTCAAGAAAATTATAGCTCAATAACGCACGAGTCAACACTGATAGAGAAGACCACATGGTTGGGGAACAGAAATTACAGTCTTTTCCGGCACCAGAATGACACAATAACAAATTAATCGTTTGAGAAATAGCTCCCAGACAGACGCCCTGTAGCGTTCAGACCATTAGCTCTAAATCATTGACATCTGTGATTTCAATGATGTTACTCTAGAGATCATTGGAGAGTGGAGTGGCAATGTGCTGTGTTCTCCGATCAAATCTGTTTCTATCTTGGTGCCAGTGATGCAGTAGCCTAACGGAGAATATTAGGGCCCCCATGTAAAGTCAGGTTTGGGGACCAAAGCTATATTGAATGTCGGTCAGAATTTGGGGCCCTAGAATCCTGCACCCCCCCCCGTGATGTGGGGGTTGTGTAATGTACGTTATGTCACTGCAGTGATGGCTGTATATTGATTAGAAGAAGGTCAGCTCAACGCCTGCAAACAAACTTTCTGCCACCTACATACACTAGGCCTGCAACTACGACTAAAATCGGCGCCAGCAGTTTTCTTTGATTGTAGGAGCACACTCGAGGTTAATTCACACACCCTGGCAGCAAACTTGTACGTCAATCTGGCTATTCAAACTTTTGCACTGCGATTTATAAATATCATTGAAAGGGTGTTTTACAATTGGATAACGAGCTTCCTCATTCCCTGTTGTATCCCATCCTGCTCTATAGAGTGTCAACATGTTACTTTGGTCTACTAGATCACCAGATCTTTCTCCAATGGGCATGATTGGAACATTATTGGATGACAATGACAGCTGGATCCACAACCAGAATTAAGCAACCTTTATATTGACCGACCAAGAGCAACCGGCAGGCAATTATTCGGTACCTGTACGATACATGGAATGCACATTTGCAGGCTTGCATTTAAAATTGTGGCAGTTACATCGGTTTTTATTGCATCCTCATTTCACATTTGATATGGCTCTACTCGCGTTTACTTTAACCAGTGGTCTTGAAACTTTATTCAATTAAATATGTTACTTATACAAATGTATTACCGAAGTTTCATTAGTCGACAATATTTTTTTCTTGGTGTTGGATTTTTTCCCATGAGTGTAAAATGTACCCGAGAATATTTAAGCAGGGCTGAGAACTAGAAACGAACTTGTTTTACTTGAATCTTCTTCTTCTTCTTTAGCACGACACCCCTTGGTGGACCAAGGCTTTCCTCAGAACATCCCTCCATCTTGGGTCTCTCTCTGGATCTGTTCGAGATGGGTTTATAATTAAGGATTCTTGATGTCATAGATGAGGGATCCATTCGACAGACATGTTCCGCGAATCTCAAGCGGCATATTTTGATGTAGTTGACGATGTCAGCTTCCTTAAAGAGTCTGTTGAGTTCAAAGTTGTACCTGTGTCTCCAAATTCCGTTATCATTCACAGCCCCAAAGATCTTCCTCAGGACTTTCCTTTCGTTTTACTTGAATAGTATTCATTTATTTAAAATAAAATTTGGGGGGAAAAACTGCATGTTAAAATTTTTTTTAGGCTGTAATAATACAGATATACGGAAAAATGATGGCTAGGGCTACTACATGACTCAAATACGAGTTGCAATATCGGTTCAACATCTTTTTGTTGCACTTTGAATTTATAAATGGAATCCATAAAGCTTGGGGCCCTTCTGGCGGTGGGGGCCCCTGGCGGCCACCAGGTCCTCCACCCGCTTAATCCGCCTCTGGCTGCCTTACTAAAAATCTTTTTGTACTTTTGCTGTATAATTTTAATTAAGCAACGATCTTAATTATTATTGTTATAGAATATTTAAAATAACGAATCAATTTACATATTTTAGCCTAATAATGAAGTTTAAAAAATATTTAATCTTCAACTAGTCAATGCTTTATCTGAATCAATTTCATTCTAAACATCTGTTATAAAGCACCCCTACTTCAGTGCTGGTTTATCCACTGTGTGCTTGGGGCTGGTTCCCAAGGGCCTGGGGCCCGGATAAGCTGGAAATTAGATTTTCTGGTTATAAATTTCGATCCTCCAGTGCCAACAGGGTCTGTTGATTTTCTGTGTCCAGGGCCCGAAATGACCCTAAATAGGCACTGTCCAATTTGCTTGCTTTTGGACGTAAACTATTACCGTACTCCAGTTATTACAGATACTTTAATATTGATTGGTTCAAATATTTTTAAAATTTTTGAATGACAAAAGTTTATTATACTTTTAACTAAATCATGTGTAAAAACAATATATTTTTAATGACTTTTTTGCTCTTGTATACTTTGACTAGTGAACAATTATGCATATTTATTCTAGATATTTACTTCTTCTTTTGCTTTGTATTATTTTTAAAAATTAAAAAATGCATTTATACATAATTTTTTAAATATTTGTATTTTGCTTTTTATTTTTCAGTGTTATTAGAGGGCGGAGGAGATATTTTAAACTTTGCTGGTAATATTTCTGCATAAAGTATTCTTTTAGAACCATTGAAAAAGTATTGATATGTTGTCTTTAGAAACGTTCACGCGTGTAGGTTTATTATCTCTGAAAGAAATAGTTTTTTTCATATGCATATACATTGCTGGCCACCGTAAATGGAACACCAAGAAAGACAAGAGATAGCACAACAAAATTTATTTTGTAGATAACATGTTGACCAAGTATCAAATGATTAAATTTATAGACTTCTGTCAAGTGTGGTTCCTGCCAGAATCAGTAGCCAGAGTAGCCGCCATTGTTGGAGATCACCACTGCCACACGCCTCGGCATTGATTCAAAGAGACTTTGGATGTGTTCTTGGTGTACAGCAGACCAAGCAGCTTCCATACGTTGCCAAAGTTGATCTGGTGTGGCAGCTGGGGGTGTAATCTGGATCAATCGTTGAGCAACCATGGACCACATGTTCTCTATCGGCGAAAGATCCGGAGAGCGAGCCGGCCAGTGAAGCAATTCAATCTCATGATTGACGAAGAACACTTGGGCAATGCGTGTCACGTATGGTTGCGCATTATGCTGTTGAAATATGGCTGTGGCCAAGCCCTGAAGGTAAGGAGGGACAACTGGCTCCAACACCTCGGAGATGTAGGCCTGGCTGTTTGAAGTATCGGCAATGCGTACTAGAGGAGTGCGAGGGTGATACCCAATACCGCCCATACCATAATACCCGGTGTAGGACCAGTGTGGCGGTGCATAACACAGCTGTTCAGTATCCTCTCTCCACGGTGTCTCCAGACTCGAATCCGACCATCGTGGTGTGGCAGACAGATGCGTAACTCATCAGTAAAGACAACTTCATTCCATTCTGCCAACCACATCCTTCTTTCATCGCACCATTGGCGGCGGAGACGTCTGTGGTTCTGCGTCAAGGGTAGACCAAGCAATGGATGTCTTGCGGACAGACCACTCTGCTGTAAATGGCGTCGAATGGTACGCGCAGACACTGAATGATGCGTTACAGACTCAATGTGGTGTGCTATGGTTCGTGATGTGACTGAGCAATCCGTTACTGCCATGCGCACAATTTGCCTGTCCTCACGTGAAGTGGTGCACTGAGGTGGATGCGATCGACCACGTTGGTCCGTCGTACCCTCCTGCATCCAACGGTCACATATCCGCATTACAGTTGTTTGGTTTCGTCCCAACACGACTACCGATATTCCTGAAAGATAATCCACACTCTTGGTAGGCCACTATTCTTCCTCTGTCGAACTCGGATACTTGATCAAAAGCTGATCGCTGTTTTCTACGAGACATAACTGATCGCTTTTTGAAAAAACCACAAGAAAAACACAATTGCCGAACTTGAAATCGTCGAAATCTCCAATCCTTAAATAGCGCTTTGAGGTGGCGTCACAGGCGTGCGTGATGTGTGTATGCGCTGAAATTCTAATCATTTGCATATCTCATCTCCGCTAATACATGTTGTAAATATCATGTTATTTGCGTTCTTCCTTCAGGGTGTTGCATTTACAGTGGCCAGAAGTGTATATTACATAAAAATGATGTGGTTGATCCATGTGCGCATTGTTATATAAATCTTTTTTTAGCATTAATATAAAATAAAAGTTTTCGTATGAAGAGTCAAATTGAAATACATAAACCACATTATGTGAAAAAAATAAAGTCTAATTTATATTTTTTATAAAAAAGTTCTTTAGGAAATAATTTTAAAAATCTTAAAAATGTGTCTCGGCAAAACAAATTGAGAACAATTTATTAAAATTAAAAGGAAGCAAAAAAAGTTTTAGTAAAAAAAAAAAAAAAAACCTTTTGTGAATATTGTTGCTTTGATCGGGGTTCGTTGATTTTATGCTATCAATCCCAAAAAGCAAAACAGTTCCGTAAAAGCCTTGAAACTTATTGTAGAAAAATAATACTTAAAATGACAGCTGTAATATTCGCACAATAATTTCTAGAAGGTTTTCATACGTTACTTAGCTCTTAAATACTTTTATCAGTGTCTTAAAATACAAATACTTAATGACAAAGATTATTCGCAAGCATTCTCTCGATCGTAGTAAGTGAAGTCTGCAACAGCTGAAGTAATACCGACTCAGTTTCGGCAAGCAATCACTGCTTATAGTCCGCGCGCGGCTACCTTTCAACACTTTCTTGAAAAGTCCGCTTACATTATAGGTCTTGATGCTATAGATACACAATATAGATCTACGGAAATTTTCAGAAGCATCCACATAGTCACTGAGTCGGCGAAAATGATGCCAACTGGATTATGCGTCAATATTTTTCCAAGTTTCCATTGAAGTGCCATTATAATGTAAGGGACGGCGTTGCTTGCGAATGGTACGATTCTTATCATAAAATAAATTTAAAAAAAAGTAAAAACATGCAGCACACTATTTTAAGATGAAATTATTCGCAACAATTTTAAAACTTGCGCTCAACTGAATAAAGTATGATTTGTATTTCTGAATAAGGAAATCATAGATATCATTTTTGGAATTAAAACAAGATTTACAAGGTATTTTTCTATAGTACCGTTTAAAAACATAAAAAGAAATCATACCTTTGTAACTTCCTGGAACATTCAAATGTAGTTATATATATATGCTTTAGTTGCTTTGCTTCTCTTATATTTCTTTTTTTCTGACAACTTTCTTTTGTGTGCAATTTAAATAAATCGGAAATAATTTCTGTTGTTTTGTCAAAGCAATTAAAGTAATTTATTAAATATTTACCCTTTTAATTAATGTACTCTTATTGAAGGAGATGCTTTCTTAGTCTATTGGCCAGACACAGAAAGGTCGACTGAATATGCATTCAACTGTGCTGTTGCTTTACAAACTCATGATTGTCTTCAAACTAAGAACTTAGATGGAACTTTGAAAGTAAAAATAGGTAACTGGATTTTTTTTCTAGAACTTTGTGAAGAAAAAATATATGATAATTTCGCCTTTTTTATGTTTGATACATTTGATTTTACATGCAATTAGATTAGACTTGTCAGGTTTATTTGTTTCATTTTTCCAGTGCTTTTTACATTACATCTTATAAGCTATCCGATCCTCTTTTGTAACAAAACTTTTAATCATGTCCAACTGCTTCAACAAGGATAAATTCATTTGATCACAGCAGTTTTTTGCAAGGGTAATATTATAAACATTTTTAATTAATATTTAAACGATTGCAATGATTTATTTTAATAATTTGCATAGTATAAAAAAGGCCAAGGAAGTGAAGTATAGGTAGGTCTATTAAAACTTTGTCCAGGTAGTGACCACAGAAATTAATTCTAAATTTGAAATCACTAAGTACACTCATGGGGAATGAGAATCTATGAAAAGACTTTTGCAATGCAGTTGCAGTAATAATTTTAAGTATTTAAACTACATATATACTTCATATTCTTTAAAAAGTCTCTTGATGTTTTTTAAATTCCTTTTAAAAAGGATCCTTCTTAGGAATTTTTTAAATTCTTGAACTTAATCAAAATCACCCAGTAGTTACTTTCTGACTGCGTCAACTTGAATTCTTGTTCACTTTGCTAATGCACAATTGTTACCCTACATTATTATATCTCTTGGGTTGTTGCATCAACATCTGATATGCATACTTGTCAACAATTTGCTTTCTTGTGGCTTCAAGTTAATCCTTTGCTTGTATCAAACGGTGTACTATCTAAATTGCTATGGTACCGGTAGACTGATACTTAATATTTATAAATTTTATTCATAGTTCTTCGATCCTCTTACACAGCTTAAAGATTCATATACTCTTGCAAAGTTTTCCACATCTTTGCTAAAATTTCCAAAACCATAATCAGGCTTTATTTCTTAATTTCTCTTTCTGTTGACACTGGCAAGAATCTTGTCTGTCTCGTTCAGTAATTGTTTCCACGGATAGGTTAATTAAGCTATCGAGTCTTTTGTTATCTAGAAGAATTTCCATATTAAATTTCCACTGATGACAATTATTGAAAACATTTAATGAAAAAAGTTTAATCAATAATGGTTGATAGGAAAATGAAGGAGTTTTATCAAGAACAAAATTCCACGCTACTGCTATGCTGTAATGCTCTACTCACCTTTTTTGCTTTTGAAATGAACTGTAGAGAATTCTAACTTTATTTAACTAGCTCCATCTATTTGTGGCATTCAAATGCCGTCTGCTTTTCAATTGTTTAGACAGGGAACTGTATACCTGTCAGGGCTCTTTTTACCCTACATTTTAAAACCTTGATGTATATCAAGTCTTCTGCATAAATGTTATAAAAAGAATTGATATTCATCTCCTTAAAATTGGTGTAAACATATGCTATCATTCTTTTTTATTGATTTGGTTTTAAAAAAATCAAACTCTGCTAATATGAGGAGTGAAACCTTAAAATTATTTTAGTTGTACCTAATTTTGGTTTATGTGAATATTACACATAAAATAAGAAGTGAAATGATTAATTATTTGAATTCATTAAAAGTTTAATACTAAGTAAATTTTTATGGCAAATATAATAATTAAATAAATACGGCTAGAGGTGAGAAACGTAAAGATTCAGCACGACCGAGATAATCCCAAAGATTTTCAATGGGATTAAGGTCGGGCGAATATGCTGGCCACGCCATACGCGCAATCCCTTCACTCTCCGGGTAGTCATCAACGATGTCAGCTCTATGGGGACGTGCGTTATCGTCCATTAAAACAAAAGTAGGGCCAACTGCTGCAGCGTACAATCTCACAATGGGTTCTAGGACTTCATCTTGACACCACACAGCCGTCACATAACCCTATTTAAAGATGTGCAGGTCGGTGCGGAATCCTAATGAAATCCCTGTCCACACCATAATGCTTCCGCCTCGGAATGCGTGATGTTCGGTGATGTTTTGGGGCGGATTGTGTGTTCCTTGTTTACACCATATCCTTATACGCTTGTCATCTGGCTCCAGAGCAAATCTTGACTCATCAGTAAGCATGACATAGCCCCAGTCAGACACAGTTCGATTGCCATATTCCCGGCACCCCTTTAATCGTGCCCCTCTTTATTGGACGGATAGAGGAACACAAACTCGAGGTACCCGGGCATACAGTCCATTCATATGTAATCTTCGGCGTACAGTAGCTGTAGATATAGCCGTACCAATGGATGCTGTAACCATAGATGTTACACATGTGGAGGTCGCTTTGCGATTCCGAATTGCTACAATAGCAATATATCGATCTTCCGCGGGGGTCGTAACCTTACAGGCCTTCGTACAACTGTCTGTGTGGTTTGGAATTGTTTCCATAAACGTGAAATTACAGAATGATGATCGCCGAAGAAAAGAGCAACATCTGTGATCGACTGTCCTGCTTCAATGCGCCCCACAGCCCGCCAGCGCTCAGAATCTTCCATTCGTTTTCTGGAAGTCATAGAAACACGCATGTCTTGAAAACATATTGTACGAAAGTTTTAAACACCTTCTATCAGCACTTACAATCAACTTCTGTAACCCTTCATAAAGCTGTCTTCTTATAAGACTGCCCTTTTTGCATATTTCTTGACATGAAAGCATGATTGGCTGTTTCCTAACATATTTCCACACTTCCCTCTACCTTTGCAGCGAATTGCATCCTCTTCAATTCTGATTGGCTTCCAGAAATTAGCATTTTCCTCTCCGTGCTTAACTTTTGGAAGTGAGTGTATATGAAGTAACTTGATAAAATTCAAAATAAATTTTATTTCATGTAAAATCTATCTAAAATGTCAGCATTTAAGTTTAGATATATTCTTTTTTTTCAGTATGTATTAAAATAATTTAAAATACTAATCTAATACTTTTATGTAAGATATTTTTCACATAACTGTTAAAATTGTCCAGACCCCATGTGATTATTTTCTCATTTTACCTCTTTTGTTACCAGTGAAAAATTTATTACAGTGTTTATTTTGATGAAGGTATAGGTAAAGGGAAAGTTGTGAATTGGATTTTGGGATCTCCAGATGATTTTCTTCTCTTTGTGATGGCTGGTCATGCTATAGCTGAGGCTCATCATGCTGAAGAAATGTGTCAATCGGGTGACATCATTATTTCACAAGAGGTATTCAAGGCTCTGAAAAAAATCAGAGTAGACACATTTAAAACAACAGAATTATCAGATGGTTTTGTGAAGGTAAGATTAAATAAAAGTATTCAATTTATATTGGATCTATCCCAATTTCTTGGTGTGTTTCAGTAGTGTTTTGATTTTAGGAAATTTTTTTTTCGTGGACTAGCATACACCTATTATTTTATACACTGCTAGCTATTTTGGATTTTTTAAGATTTCATTCTAGTTTTTTTTTCAAGTTCAATCCAACATCCAATAGTGATAGACCTATGAACTTTGAATATAGTTGAGAACATGCACTGGCAAGCAACATTGTGGCTAGTTTTTGTGTTTTAATACCTAATCTAAATTTACCAAACAATATTGCATAAAATAATAGAACTGATGATTTTAAGGTCCTGGCAAAAGTGGGTGAATGACAGATTTTAATGTCGACTTGGGTTCACTATAAAACAGGGATACAATATTGTCAGGGATATTGTCAGATCAGCTGTAACACTCCATATTTGTCACTATCAATAAGTATCTCGTGCTCAATTCACACCAATAGACTAGGACCCCTGATTTTATAACAAACATCTGAGAATCAGGGCTTTGAACCCTCAAGTTTGATGACAGTGGCTTGAACGGTATGGAATTATGCGGAAGAATAGCCTTTATTAGGAAGTCTTATTTCTGTGACAACCAAGAGAGGGAAGTTTCTTGTTTTTTTTTCACACTACGGGCTCACATTTTGGACTGAGGTGTCTTTTGCACACATCTCGTGTGCCCCTCTTTATTAAACAATTCTCACACTCACCACTGAACATAAACAAAATTCTATCTGTTGAAAATTGATATTTCCCACAGATTCTACAAGGTAATACCTAGGCATGCTTGCTGTGAACTATCTTTCAGCTTTGACATCTGGGCAGGGACGTTTTAAGGCATGGGCCAACCGGGCCAGAGCCCAGGGCCTCACTCTCGGTGGGGGCCTCGTTTCGTTCTCGACTCTGTCTTAATAAGATAATGATCCAGATAATTTTAATGATCAAATATAATGCCCGTACATATTCTTTAAAAAACAAGGAATTTCATACTGCATGTCAACTGTAAAAGTGGTATGACTGTATTATTATGTGATGACCGTTGTCCATGTCTAGGCCTAGGACTAATACCATAAGCAATCATTCAACTCATTTAGTTGAAATGGGGCCATTGGTCGAGCCCGTTTGTGCATAGATTTTTAAGATTCTGAGTCGTGCTCATTTATTTGTTTCAAATTACCGTTTGAACGAGTATTTGACAATGCATGCTATATACTGTCTACTTTTAAAGATCTTAGGTAAGACCTACTTTTGTGCATGGAGGCCCAAGGCTTCAAAAAATTTTAAGATTTCTCTGGGCCCAGGACCTCAAAGAGTCTTAAGACGTTCCTGCATCTGGGACCTGATGGGAAGAAGCTTACAATTAACCTGAAATGTTAAGCTTGAGAATTAAGACAGTTTGTGAAGAAATTCCACGGGACATCATCTAGAAATTTTATCAATCTCACTTTTTAATTGCAAAAACAAAATTTAAGAATAAATCATCCTATTTTTTGTAGCTTTAAAAATTTTTTTAATTCATTGGAGTTGTACATTCATAAAGGATTATTATGTAGCAAAATCTATAGATTCTGCTAAAGAATTTTAGTTTTACTCAACAAGTCATAAATTAGTTATTTGCATTAAAATCGCTCCTAAAATTTGTGGTCATGAATTAAACTCATAAATTATTTCCTTACTTTTGTTCGCAACTTTTCTTGGTTACAAATGAACAACTCTTCATGGTGCATTGATTTTTATGTTTTAATATATATATATATATATATATATATATATATTCATTTTAAGCTTAAGGGATTGCACACTGAAGAACCTTTATATTATAGAACGGTTGAAATGAGTTTTTTAAAAAATAACATTCTGTGTAATAAAACTAAGATGCAAACACTTGTCCAAATAACATAATTTTTACCATACGTAAATAAGACCATTTGATTTGATTTTAAGAACATTAATGTATATATTTCTAGATTAGTATGGGCAAATTTGGGAATTTATACCTCTTTAACAAGCATTTAAGATCTCCTGTTTCATTTGTGTTTGAAAATTCAGCATTATTCGTTTGATTGCCACAATGCACTTTACGTGCATTTTAACTTAACACAAAATATGTTTTATTTATATTTATTTCCTTCGCCTTTTACTTTATTCTTTCAGATATCTGATTATGAAGGTGCAAGTATTAGAGAGCCCGGTATGTAGGACTTGAAAAAATTTATTTTATTGGATCATATTTTAACTTTTAGTTGATGTATTATAAAAACGGTACTAAATTTAACTCCACTTAATTCTAACAAATTCAAGAAAATAACCATTAAATTTAATTATTAAAATTTCTTAAAAAAATAAAGAAAACTTAATAAAAAGCAACATGAAATACCTAACAGACAGACAGACAAAAGTGTGGGAGTAACAAAAACAATCTTTGAGTTCATTTTATAGTCGGTAAGAATAGCTCTGTGCAATTATTAGTAAGAAAGTGCTAACTCCGAGACATTAACAATTTAGTATTGATAACTAAAAAATACTTTTTACTTTAGATCCTAAAAGATTTGACAAAATTGAGGGAATTACCGATGAACATGTTCAAATGACTAAAATTTTCTTGATTCCAAGCTTAAGAGATGTAAGTATTGTATATTCGTTAGTTATAAAGTTTTATGATTGTAAAACTTTGATAAATTCAAACATGTTGTTTTGCTGTATTATTTATCTCACATTTCCTTCTTTTACATTTTCTTTCATATCTGAAACATTATTTATCTCCCATTCTAAGTAATTTGGTAAATAATAAATTAGGGTTAAAAAAAGCTTCATTACTTTTTTTCACAAGACTGTATTACAATTTTGCAACCAAGTACAATTTATTGACTATTTTTCCTATGTTTACGACCAACACCAATTTATTTGTCATACTGTGAAATAAATTGCATGCAATCCTCCCTTGAAAAAGTTGGTGCCCAGCAATTTCGGGAAGCTCTTCACAACCTGTTGTTTCCAAAGAGACGTATGAGTATTTTTAATGCCACCTGTCTGATGGTGTCAGATCGAGGCCCACGAAGTTCATTATGGCAAGGGGCTAGGTGTACACCTGTTGTTAGCTTTGAAAACTAAGCAGGTGATAGTATGATTTGGCTTGGTTCCACCCCAATTATGAGGGAAAACACCCTGCGGATGAAAGGCTTGGAAGGAATAAAAGTTGCCAGTGCCTGAGACAGGTTGGATTTCTTACACGATAGATGGCGACACCACCTATCTCCACCTCCCCAATTTACGCATGGAACTGGAGGGGAGGAAAATATTCTCCAGCCCCCAGCACCCGTGATTTCCGCTGTGACCGCACACAAGACCTTCAGACCCACTGATTTAACGAGCACGTAATCTGTGTGTACTCGGAGGGAATTTGGTGGCATCGGGCATCGAACCCAGGCCCTCCGGTCTGGAGTTCGATGCTCTAATCACTAGGCTACGCACGGTGTTGACTTAAGGTAACAGAACACCTTCGAAGAAAATTTTTTGAATTAACCTGAATTTTGCCTGTTAATGCATATTTTATGACCTTATGGGTCTTTAAAATCAGAAAAACACCCAAGTAAAGTCTTATTAGTGCACATTTTTTCTGTGAAAGGGGTATTTTATGAAAAAATAAGCAAAAATAAGACTTTACGCAAAACATGATAACTGAAAATAAAATAAATATATTGACATTTTGTAAATTGAATAATATAGCATACAACCTTATCTAGGGAATAGACACTTATTTTGGTAATATAACCATTACGTGAGAAGCTATTGTGTTTCGAGCTTCTTAACGTTGAAATTTTCTTTAAAAGCTATTGTAATTTTCACTTTATTGCTGTATAAAAAAATTTCTACTCAACATAAAATCTTAAGAGAGGTCTATTCCCTGTATTAGTATTTAAAAAACATATATATAAAATTTTTATTTCATCCAAGCATAACTTTTTGAGATATTGTGTTTTGCGGTAAGAAAAAATGTAAAAAAACTCATTTTGAGAAAACGACAAAAATAACATTAAACTAATCTGATTACAAGAAAAACACTTACTTTCTTATTAAAATGCACCAGATTTATAATTCTCTCCATCTTTAACTTCTAAAACAATATTTCTTTTCTTTTTAAGGGCTCTTAAAATTTTCCTATGTTTCTTTGTTTTGGGGTCTGCGTTATGAATCGATTCACGGATTCTGCATTTATCTAAATGTTTATATCCCCGTAAGGTAAACACCCCAGGATTTTCAATATTCATCTTATTAAAAACTTTGAGGCACCCATTTAATCCCTCATTGAAATGTATAACAGCATCATACGACCCAAATTTAATTGTTTTGAGCGAAACAAATACTTCTTTCGGAACTTTTTGCCAGACTATTCCGTTAAAACACTCATTTGCATTTTGCGTGCGTCCATGTAAGCACTTACTTAATATCTGTTTGTCGCATAGTTCTAAATATACTGGTTTAATTTTATTTAAAACATCATTTGATAAACCAGCATATTTTGTGGTACATTTTGTTCCATTTGCCACCCCCCGCTGAAAATAACACCAGCTGTCTTTCCCTATTGGGCACTGACCATGCATCGGTTTCTTATCACTTGATGCACAGTGATATAACGCAGCAATTACATTTTGCTGCATGGCATTTAAGTTACCGACATTACTGCGTACAGCAATTCCGTAGTAATTTTGAAGTCGGTCGATAAAATTATCAGTTAATTTGCCTTTACCAGACAGTCCTTTAGTTTTTGTTTTTAGCTTTCTTAGACGCGAGCCCACTCTCTTTTGTACATGGCCAATGCACTCAAACTTTGTCACACTGTTCATTCCATAAGTGTCTTTCACACTCATGAAAGCTTTTGAGTCACCATCTCCGTAATATTGCGTGTATTGAAGTCTGCGGTTTTTTTTGAACGAAGAAATATTCGTGAAGCCCCCACAATTTCCATTTTTGACGAAGATCCCGTGAAGTTTCACTGACATATGTGGTCGGCTTTTGACGACTCATATTCAGAGTTTCTTGGCATAGTCTGAAGTCTCTTACATGTAGGACAGTAGGACGACATAACTTCTACGTCTAACACCTTACCAGTATCAACTGATATTGCGGCAACACAACCATTCATAGACGTATAGCCTCTACGCTGCCATGTGCCATCCACAGATATGCCACATTTTACAAAATCAGATGAAAAATTTTCTTTTATATCCACAATTTCAGTAGCAGCTTTTTTCATGGATTCCTCAGCTACTTCCTGGACCACTTTTAAAAGCTTTGCTTCCTGATTTTTGAAAGCAGTTTTTGTCTCAGTCGAGGCAAATTTAATGTTGAGCATAATTTAAATGCACCAGCAAAACCCTTGCCTATCTGCCGCATACCATATACTAGCCTGATATTTATGACTGGTGCATTTACAACTTTTTTTGATGAAGCAAATGCAAAGAAAAAGTCACAGCATTTACATTTTAGTGTAAAATGAGAGCATAATCCATACATGGAATCCTCAAAAAGCTCTACTTTTTCAGCAAAACATTTTGGGCAGCAAAGTTTAGAAAATGCATCCACAATAAGCTCAAGATCAATGATTCTGTTACCAAACAGAGGACCAGGCATTTCTTCTGCAGTTGACATACTCTCATTTCCCAATTTTGAAGAACTAGCAGTGCATTCAGGAACAGGTGTTGAATTGCTGTTATTTTTGGAAATTTTTGTGTATTTATTTCCAAAAAATTGTCTCTTACGCTTTCTAGCAATGCCTTTTACCATTTTCAAGTAAAAATAAAACAGAATAGAATTATTTTTTAACTTTCTACGCTGTCGATTCTTTCAGTATGAAAATCAAACATATATGTAAACAAAGTCACTAAACAACAAATTTGATGCCAGATTTCCTACATAAAAAAGGAAAAATGTATTTCCAAATACATTTATATTTATTCTGAAATATTCTATTTTAATTTCTGACAAAATATTTGTATATTAATTTTCATATTTCATGTCATATACCATGAAAGAGAAACGTAAGCAAACAATTTGGGCCACTTCCGGTTAGCAGAAAGGCATTTCCGGTCAGAGAAATTCATGATCAAGTAATATTAAAAAAGCTGTAACTTGGCTTCTAATTAAGCTAGAAACAAAATTTTTACAGATTTAGAAAGATAAAAGATTGAATTTTAATATTTGATCAAAAACGAAAAATCCATATTTTGACCGAAAATTGAGTTTTAAAGGTGTTCTGTCACCTTAATCACCAGAAAAGGATGAAAGTCTGATAGGGTGAGATTGAGACTGTAGGTAAGATGTTCAATCTCTATTATCAAAGTAGACTAACTGTTTTGCGGTGTACCTTGTTGGGTAGGATCTTGCATTATAATCCAAGAGGAAAACCTCTTAAGTGTCCTAGTCTCTTGAATCAAATGGGGAACTTTACTTTGTGTGGCAATACAGGTTTGCACTTGAGTTAGCTGGGACAGTCTGATGCTTGTCTCTATTTTTCGCATTTTGTGCTTGGGCCTTTGCACATTTGCACTTGTTCCTTCTATAGTTTTGTGGGCTCCGACTTTTTTGTTTCTTTATTGTCTTTTGCTATTGTTCTATTATTCTATAATGCAACTTCCTTGTGAAAAAATTGACACAACTTACTTTCAGAATGCCTCTTGACACACATGACCCAATGAAAAGCCATGAGCTAGCTATAATAAGATTTCTTTATCTCTTAAAATACACACACACACATATATAGTACATTGGAAACGGGTATTGTGTTTATATTATTTTACAGCTATTTGAATATGCAGATCAGCATCCATTAAAAAATACTGGGTAGGATACATTTATTTTGAATGTTTCTTGTGTAGGAACATATAAGATAATTAGCTTATTTGTCTTGGCAAATAAGGATCAAAAGCAATAAATATAAACTTTTAATTTTTTATAAAATGGAAAGCTATTGAAATTTTAAATTTGAGTTTTTGTATATTATCCCAACTACATTGACAAAGTTTGATGACCTTTTCTCGTAAGAGAAGAAGAAGAAGAATTTACACAAATGATTACAAATGAACAATTGTTGCAATGATTTACAAATCATAGAATGATTTATTTATAGCATGCATGCATTGCAGGAAATTGTGAAGCTGTTTTTAGTTTTAATTGTTTGTTGATTTACTGTTTAATATATACTCTTTTAACCCTCTCTCTGGGTAGTTATTTCATTATGTATTTCAAATCTACATATTAAATCTACATTTTAGAGTTAAAAAATACAAATTTTTGTTGTTAAAGTGTTTTAATTTTAAAATATAGACATATAATCAAAATCTGAACATAAAAACATTAATGAAAACATAAACAGGAACGGTACGGGTTGCACAATAAATAGTCAGGAGAAACGCTCGTCCGTGGATATCGCGTGATGCGCTGCAAGGTGGTTAAGAAGTGAGGTTCTGTGATCCCTTTTCAGGTGAAACTTTCCACAGAATAGATTTAAGAGTAAAGTTTCTTTTAATCGCACAACTGTGGTAATACAGCAGTTGGCTGCTTTCAAATCAACACATTTCCCCCCCCCCTTCCAAATGTGTCCATTATGATTTTAACAACCCTCTTTAATGCCTGCTTTACAAAATATAACCCGGTGGCCCTGATGATTTAAACATTTGTGCTTCTGAGGTAAAATGTTCTACTTGAAGAAACAATTTTTTTCCCCCCATTTTTGTAGGTTGTTAGAAAATTGCATATAATCTCATTTTTTTAAAAATTGAGATTAAGTTTAGAAGGAAAATTGGAAGAAAAGAAAAAGAATTAAAGATCCACCTAAGCCAAATGCAAACAAAAATAGAAAACTTGTACATAGTTGCCATGTAGTAATGACATCAAGTTACGTGCGAGAACCGTGGTACACCCCTTAACTTCGGAGATTTCCTCAAACTTAGTATTGAGATATTTTGTGATAGTAAATAAGTACCTAATTTCATAATGATTTTGCATAGTCAAATTTATGTTCTATTCCTCTTAAAAGAGCATGTATGTTTTAGCAATTTTTAAATTCCCCATGTTTTATAGAGATATTTCTTCACATATACTTTGAAAAATGTGCAATTAAATATGAAGATTAAAGAAAATAAAATAGTATGCACAAAGTTTGTCTAAAAAATGCTTTACAATAATTTTTCTTCTTTCTTTCTATTTTCGGACAAGCTACGAACTGGGGCAGAATTAAGCTATATTTCTGAGCTGACAATGGTGACCATTCTCTTCATTTCATTGATGGGCATAGATGCTGAAGAACCTGAAA
Source organism: Trichonephila clavata (assembly GCA_019973975.1). Lineage (NCBI taxonomy): Eukaryota > Metazoa > Arthropoda > Arachnida > Araneae > Nephilidae > Trichonephila > Trichonephila clavata. The sequence continues at coordinate 328,433 of BMAO01039346.1, read as the reverse complement.
CTTTGGATCAAACTTTTGACATTGTTCTTGCTTGTGCCAAATCTCAAGGAGGTAATTTTGTGTGAGATTCGAAAATAAGAGATAGTAATAAAACTTTAAAATACACCACAGACCCCTCTAAAATTGATGCTTTCAATAATTTCAGAGCAGAAAGAGAGAAAATTCAACTTATTTTTCACTTAATAAACAAAATCCTTTTTCAACAAAATATTTTGTTTTAACCTATAAAAATTTGATAGTTTTATATTTTTAATTAATATAAAGCTTTATTAATGAAATATGATAGTTTCTGTGCATTTAAAAGCCGTAATTAATGTAGGAATAAAAACAATAATAAACTGTAATCTTTGGATATTATGACTTCCTTGAATGTCCAATACTTATTATTCTATATAAAACCTCTTTTTTATCTCTAATATAATTTAAAATTAGTTTTCATTTCAGGTGTTCTCAACAAAATGCTGCTATTTGATAAGGTTAGCACATTTATATGATTTTTTTTATATCATAGGCATAAAGGTCATCATATTAAATAAAATCTAGGGAATCATGTCAAATGGATGTTTCCAAAATCTTTATAATGAGCCGTATAACAAAATTAAACTGTCATTAAAAAATTAAATAAAATTTGTTTTGCAATGATTTAGGAAACATTTTCTAGCATTTCTTACACTAAATTTATGTATATATATATAGTATACTCAATTTTTTTTTCATTCAGTAGATCCTTTTTTGGATGTTTGTGTAAAAAAGATAAGCTTGTAATGCCGAATGGTTCCTGCTTCCATCTGAAACCTCTTGTCCACCCGCAGACCCGGCTAGGTGTGTGGGAAAAACTGAATAATCACTAGACATGTTTCACTCTAATTAATTTATTGGCACCAAAATATCAATCAGACACAATAACAATCTAATTAAGATAACAGATTAGATAGTAGAGCGCGGAGCAGAGATTCAGTAGCACGGGGATAATAATACGGACTCTCAACTAATTCCACGATAACTTAAACACGCTCAATATAAATTACGTCGCACACTAATAAGCTAACTTCTAATTAAACAAGGATCATAATACCTGTACTTTTATGAAGCTGAATCTATACTTGAATCTTTGCAGGAGATCCTTATCTGGATTTAATCACTGTCGTTGGATCCACTCTCAATAATCCTTTTCCTGGACAAGCTCCAAATTCTCTTAACAATTCCACGATCCTTCACTCTTCAACTAACAAACTAACTCGAAAACTTCTTGCCAACTCTTTGCCAACCCTTCAAACTCGCGAATACCGAATTTATATAATATAATTCATTCACATAATCACGCTTCCTTACTCGGTGAAAGTTGGTTGATAAATTTTTTCCCCAGAAGAATCCCCAAGGAATTAGTAGAGTCGTGTATAGATCCGTCACCAGCTCCCTGTGGTTCCATGTTATCCAAAAACCACGCAAAATAAAATAAAGCCTGGACTATCACTCTTCTACCTGGAGGTATCCACATACATTAGGCTCTTGAATGGACACTTCCATCCAGTAATGCTATTTTGAATTAGTTACTACTTGTCAAAACTTTTTGCAGTGTTAGTTTTTTTTTACAGTATAATTTTTTTTAAAGTTCTTTATTGTTACTAGCCAAACACTGAATTATTTAATAAGAGCATTCTGCAGTAATTACATTATAGCAGTGCCCAAGGGTTGCTTTTATTTTTCAAGTATGGTAGGAATGTGAATTTGTTTGATATGTTGGTACCAAAGATTTTAATTTGTACGAGACCATTCATGTGTATAATTGTGATTTAAAAAATCATTTTCAATCAAACAAGTTTTTCTAAAAAGAAAGGCTATGTAACTTCTCCAAAATTTGTGTAAAAGCGTGTTATGTGCATATTTTAAGTATATATAAAAATGTGCTTTATTAATTATATTTTTATTTAGATTCATTTTTCTTTATTCTAAGTATTTGAATTAAAGTTTGTTTTGAAATAAAAATCTCAAAGAATATAGAGAAATAATTTTGTAGAGGATATAACACTGTGTTTTTATTCCTAATGTTTTTATTTTAACATGGTAAAACAGGATACTTTAAATAAAGTTTAACAGTTAAAAAAAGGGAGACAAAAATTGTCTGCATGATAAATTGCAATTTTCAAAAAAAAAATCTTGTTATCAAAGAAAATAAGTGTTTAGTACGTTTTTAATTTTATAAAACTTTGTATCTTTAAACATGCAAAAAACTTAAAAAGTATTTACTGTTTATTTATGCATGAATTTTATTGATAAATATTATATTTTTTTAGATCTTATACAAAAATCATTTTGAGTAATGCTTTATTTTGTTTCTCACTGATTTAGGGTTGCACCTATCTTGTTGTGTTTGGCCTTCCAGGACAAAAGCACGCTGATGATGCTGCCAGGGGCTTATTGTGTGCAAATGATATCATTAAGAAACACAGGGAAATTGATTTGTAAGCAGTTATCTAAAATTGCATGTCATAAAATACAATGTGACTTTGTGTGAAAATGCAACACCAGGAAAAAGCTGGCAGAAAATTGTGGACATCTATGGAATGCCCCATTGTGCATTCAGACTACAATGCAATGTCATGGTTTGGGAAGCCATTTCATGCAACAGTACGATACTTCGGATTTGTATACAGGTCACTATATCGTATCAAGGGTGGCACGCCCCTTTTGGGGAGGACCTCTTAACCCTTTCGTGACAGGTGTGTCGTATATGCACCAGTCTCAAACCACTCATCGGACGGCAGACCGTTCAATGCACTTTTCTGTGGGGACTGTCAATCCTGTAGAATCAGTATGAAACGTGATTCACCGGTGACATTTGGGAAGAATGCACACCTATCTCTACAATGAAAAGGTTAATAGTAGGATAATGCCCAACTGTGTGCATCAGCCTATGTGCTCTGCAAGAATGTACAGATACTTCTCTGACTATTATTCTTCCCTGCCCTCCCACACGTCTAGAATGGGATTGGACACCACTTGTTATATTTAGAACACGAGCTGTGGCAAATGGGGAACCATCCTTCCGAACACTTTTTCCTTAATTCTCTACTACTGAGATGTGTTGCTTTGTATATCGCCGTCTGCAATGGTTCTACAACCTACTGAGCTCAGTGTAATAAGCACTTAAAAATACATCAATTTTTGTTGCTGATTACTGAATTTCTTCTCTTAATGGCCTATTTTTCCTGGTGTTTGCATTTTTCAATGTTATGTTGTATACCTGAAATAAATTTTCCTGTGTAGCCATTTATTTCCTCATTCAACAGAGCGATTGGCTTTGATCCTCTTGATTCGTTTTTCATGAATGTTGGTCAATGGCTATATTGTTGTATGAAGAGGGGTTTTCTAATTAGCAGCATAATATCTGCTGTTTTGTGAGTTATGAAGAGATTTAAGGGGTTTTCATTAGAACGAATTTGTAGCTTTATTTCAGAAAACTATCTGTAGTAACTGTTGAAAATGCTTATTTTTATTTGTATGTAAATAATATTTGTTATTAAAATCTCATGCTTTAACCAGAGAACATATTTAAGTAATTTTAATAATAATTTATGAAAATGCAATTGTTCTTCCGTTTTATCTTTATAAAACTGAAAGTGTAAATGAGAACCTTTTTTTATGGGATTAACTTTTTTGTAAAACTAATTGGAGCATTTATGTTTTATTTTACTTCAAACTTGAGAAAAACAAGTGGACTTATTGCCTTATCAAGTATAAAGTAAAATGACTGAAGTGAAACAGTTACTTGCATTCAAACTAACGCTTACTAGTTGTGAATTTGGTAAATCATGTAATGATTTCATGTAAGAGATTCTAAAGGAAACATCATATAGAGGAGATATAAGGTCTATGCAGAAATGTCATGCATTTTAATGTAAAGTGAATGTACATTACATAGCCCTCAACTACTGAAGGAAAGTCAATAATCAAATGAGTTAGAGTTCTCGGTTGTCTTGGAGGATAGGAACGTGCAATTTCGTCCGCCTAGGTTACATTTTTGTATAAGTCGTGGAAAATGGAAATTTGTCAGGAACTTGGAAGAGTTTGTGAAAATAATCTTCACTTTTTGACCTTGGGGAATGAAACAGATTTTTGATTGTGACCCTGAATGGAAAGACAATTCAATGGATAGATAATTCAATTTTTTCCTTGCTTTTAATTATTTACTAAAGGGAAATAAGTTACATTTTTAAAATCTATAACTTTGAAAGAATTTTGAAAACCGGTAATCACATACTAATTTGCTTAAAAGGGCTGCACTTTTAACTATTATTAAGCTTAAAGTTGAATTTCATTGTTCTATAGAAATGCTTCCATTGGTATCGCTACTGGAACTTGTTATTGTGGTATAGTTGGTCATATTCTACGCCAAGAATATACAGGTAATTTTTTTAGAAACTAATATATTTTAATCTCTTATTTATATTCAATAGGCATAGCAATAAAATTTATGATAGTCTTTTTTATATTCAATAAAGCTAAAGTCTCAAAAAAGTTTATTTCCCCGTATACATCAATGCATTTTTCTTCATCACTATATAATAATATATCTCAGCATCAATGATGTTTGAAACTGAAATTCTTCGCACTTTTTTAAATCTGTACCTTTGAATTTCACTGATCTATATATTCTCGAGTGCAAAATTTAGAGAATTTGTAAATTGTATATTTTTACAAAAAAAAAAAAGTTTTGAATCAAAAGAAATAATTATACCATTGAAGAGAGAATGGTGCAAATGTTCAGAGTCGAATACATCAGCGTATGCGTGCTTGTCTGCGAAGCTGTGATTGTGGCACGCATATAACCACATGAAAGATTGTCGGAGATATGTATGTTCGTGCTCCTGAAAGACATTTATCGTTCTTGCAAAAAAGTTGAGTAAGTTTCATAAAGTATTAGGTATATATAAAAGGAGTAGCCACCAACGTATGGATGATGACTCGATATAAAATTGCGGTAGATTGGAGGCTTACCAATCACAACCACAGGGGCTTACAGAGCTCAGTATTTTTAGTCTGCAATTCGTGAGGATACCGGATCCACATCGAGAAGACCTAAGAAAAGTCAACTAAAATCCTCAAAAACAAATGAGGATCGTTTTTTGGGCACTTTCAGTGCAGCGACACATGACCACTACAACTTCGCAGCTCTTCCGTGAGCCGTATATGGCCACTGGAATTTGAATTTCACGGTCTACAATCCTCCGAAGACTTCATAGGAGAGGGCTGTGTTGCTGAAGACCCGTTGTTTGCTTCCCGCTCACTGCATCGCTTTAGACCAGGGGTGGCCAACGTTTTTGGGAAGCGTGTCACAATCTGATAAAAAAAAGTTACGCGTGCCACTTCCAACTTCTCGACCAAACTAAAAAATATACAAAATTGAAAATATTTTACTTATAGGTTTATTATGGACTATTTACACCAAAAACATATTTTTAAATGCATGTTTTATATAGTGAAATGTTAAAAAAAAATGGTATAACAAATGAAACAAAAGTATAAACTTATATATTTTACTGTTGATAAATTTTTACAGGATCAATCAGTTAGCTTAGATATAAAATAAAAATAAGCAACTTGAAACATTTAATTTTAAATGATTATCAAGCAGTCAGTATTTTCTTAATGCTGTTTTTGAATTTGTAGTTTTTTTACTAAATCATCTATATTTGGATTAGTTCGTAAAGATGCTAACAAAATTAGGTGCTTTAGGTGCATATCAGTTAATTTTGAGCGATATTTTGATTTAATCACGTTCATAACAGAAAACATTTCTTCACAAGCATATGTTGATCCAAACCTACAACAATGTCTGACCGCTAAATCATGTAAATTTGGAAAACTGCTTGGTGGCACAAATGTCCAAAATTCGATGTAATTCGGATCATTTGTGGTTAAAATAATTTCCTTATATTTGTTTTTCAGAGTAATATGGTACTGTATGTCAATAATTTCAATTTGTACCTGAGGTGGGTAACAATTAATGCCTTGAAGAGAAATCGAAAAAGGATTAGTGAAAAGTTCAGTATTTTTATTACCTTTAAAATCCTCAAACCTGTGTGGCACTGAAAGAATCCTGCAAAATAGATATTAAATTTTTAAATCCATCACAGTTCGGAACATTACTAACTTTGGCAGATAATTCCTGCATGTGTGAATGGGAAATGAGTTAATTTTTTCTCAACAAAATCCAGACAAAAAAAAAAGTTTGTTCACAAAAGAAAATATATGACCAACTAGGGTAGGAAAAATACAATTTTTTCCCAGTAATCTTAAATTTAAATTGTTTAAATATTCCATTATATCGGTAAGAAAAACTAAGCCCCACAGCCAGTTTTCACTCCTGAGGAGCGAGCATTCACTGGGCAGTTCATCGTTTTCTTCCAGATATTCTAAAATACAATCCCTCAAACTCCAAAATCTCGCAAGTGAACTGCCTTTAGAAAGCCAGCGCGCACTATAATGAAGGAGTAACTCGCCATTTTCTTCCGTTTCTTCAGGGAAAAGTGTACGAAATCTTCATCGATTCAGAGCACGAGCTCGTATTTTGTTGATACAGCGCACCACGGGGTCAACAACGAAAGACAAGTTTAAGTCTTTGGCACAAAGAGCTTCTTGATGAATAATACAATGATACTTGAAAACTTTTCTTCCCAAATAATTTTCAAGCAATGCAACAAAATATTTTATTGTGCCACCCGTGCAAGGCGCTCCATCTCTACAAACACTGTCTAATTTTGTCCATTCTACTTTGTTAACTTCAATTACATTTTCAAGCTCCTTAAAAATGTCTTCACCTGCTAGCTGGTGCAAATCAAGAAGTTCTTCCACGGTATCAAAATTATTGTTCGTGTAACGCACAAAGATGCTTAACTGCGCATTGCCTGTGACATCACAGCTTTCATCCAAAGTTAATGAAAAATATTTGGAATTTCGTAGTCCAGAGACAATTTGTGTTACAACATCCTGGCTCATGTCATCTATATGACGCTTGACGGTATTTTTAGACAAAGCTATTTTATCAACCATATTTTTGACATTTAGATCACCTACATTTTAGGCGAAAATTAAAAGGCTACTTTTTTATTCTCTCCTCTCCATCAGAATATGGTTTTTTCATGCGGACTAACAACAAAGAAAGTTCATAAGAAGCCTTAACCATTGTTTCCATTTCGTCATTTCTCTTCTGGAACAAAGATTGTTGGCGGCTAAAGATTTCTTTTTTTTATTGATAAATTCCGTTTGTAATTTGATCCAACAGGATATTTGATTTAAAAAAAAATAGTACAGTTGTTTGAAATGACAGTACAAGTTAAATTTTTTTGGAACTGCTATGCAAATTCCACATATCAAACAAATAGGCTTGGAAGCATTTTGATGAGTTAACACGTATTGCTCTTCCCAGACAATTTTAAAATCACGTGCTGCAATATCCTCTAGACAATTTATTTTCGATGTCGAAGGTTTACTCAAAAACATATTGAAAATAAAACATTTTAAACAACTACATTCAACGCTAAAATCTAAAAACAGTTTTAGAAAAGGAAAAAAGCTTAACGTCTTACTAAACAGGGTTTAAAATCAACTGAGTCTGACAACTAGAAAAAATCTGTCGATGTTACGTTACAAATTTTCTAGGCTCCGAATCCAGTATTTTGATTAGTTATGGATGCAAGTTCTCACTCTTTCTGCTTTATAAAGCGGCTACTTTGTGCAGATAAAATTACTTCTACCGTATCAACTGCTCTCCTAATATATTGCCGAATTACTTCTTGACATTACAGAAATCGTAAATAACCAACACCTTTGGAAAAACCTTTTTATCTGACATCACGCTGACAGCTATAAACACTAAACTTCAGAACTGCAAGGGGAAGCTGAAATTCGAATAGAAATCTCAGATGTTAAAAACTAACCACCCCCCGAGAGAGGGTGACTTTTTGGGTAGATTTGACAGTCCGAGAGAGAGAGAGAGAGAGAGAGAGAATTTATTTGTTTTCGGTCTCACGTTACTCGACACTTTTCTTGGAACGTTACAATGCTGTGGAATTGTAAGTTTTGGAGCATGATCTCATTTTTGGTGCTATACTGAAGAAAAGAAAAAAAATCTTGCTTAGCGCATTGAAAATCTCACGCTGAAAATTTCTGTTTTTTACGTATTCTATTCATGATAATGTTCTATTGTAATTCAATTAATTCAGTAATCTTTTCAAACATTTTTGTAATTTTTCAGTAAGTCTTCACGTGCCACAGTTACGACTCCTGCGTGCCACAATGTGGCACGCGTGCCGCGGGTTGGCCACCCCTGCTTTAGACAGTGCGTTTGGCATGGGTGCCGTGAACCAAACTTCAGACGAGCATCGTGCTGTTTACAGATAAGTTGAAATAGAACCTGCTCACCGATTCTCAGCGTGCCTATACCAGGACATAGCATGAAATGCAATACCATTCTTCCCTTGTCAGAATAAATTATCATTACGGTGGTGGAGGTGAAGGGTTTTGGGCATGAATTTTTAGGATGGACGACTGCCAGTGGCGTAACGGAGAATATTAGGAGCCCCCCCCCATCCCCTGCAAAGTCAGATTTTGTTCACTGAGGGGTATTTGGCGTCCGTCAGTCTTTGGGCCTCCTAGAATCCTGCCCCCCTCGTGGTTGAGGGTTGTATGTTTGCCATTGGCGACTGCATTTCTCTGCGTATTTTTGACAAAGTCTCCATGAGTGTTTTGAGGTATAGAGACCTTCCAAGAACCACCCGAATCTGAAAAAAACTCCATTACTGCAGGAGTAAGATTGACTGCTACTACTGCCTCCTGTCCAGGATCCATCACGCTGTGTGTGTATAGATACAATTCAGTATTTAAAGCTGTATGGATTTTGTCCTGATCATTGAAAGAAATTGCTTGAAACAGTAACAGCACCTTTTAATACGTAGAATGTTATATTTACTTTTATTTGCTCTCGCGCTGGAGGGATTTGCAGTGTCTGCAAAGGCTTGGTTGCCAATATGCAGCCCATCAGGGAAAGAAAATTACTGTGCAATGTCTGTCGTCCAAGATCAGGCCTATGCCTACCACCATACATCATCATTTTGTCGAAAGGTGGCAATCGGTTTATGCCCAGGATTTTGACTCACACACGTCAGTCACGCACATTCGTTTGTTATGGTTTACCGCGCACGTTTGTACTAGTATTTAACGTATTCTACTTAAAAGCGTCGCGTGGGGGCCTACTTTACATAGAAACCCAGGACTTGGGAATGTCTTACGAGGTCACTGACAAACGGTATTCGAGAACGGACTTTTACTAAAAAATAATCCTCGCAAAATTTTACAATGCATTTTTCTCTTGTAAAAATATTAATGATAGTGTAGAAGTGAATTCTATTTTACCTAATTAGTTGACAGATGTAAGGAAAACAAATTTATTTAAATTTCAGGCAGAATTTAAAATGTATGGTTCCTTTCAGTGGTCGGCCATCGGGTGAACCTAGCAGCACGCATTATGGTGAAGTACCGCAACGAGCCCATCGTCCTGGACTCGACCACCTATCACCTGAGCCGGGAATCTTTGGGGGACGACTGCTTCTATCAGCTACCCTGCCGGAAAATGAAAGGCATAGAGAGTGCAGGATACATCTACGCATTTAGGATACGCACCAAATCGTAACCTCTTTTTGAATATGCGTGGTCACGAACTCGTGGCCGGCGTTTCCTGGGTTTGAACCCTCGCGCCACTGAACACCAGCTGTGCAGAGGGAGCTAATGCACTTGAAATCTGTCAAGGTTCAAATTCCTCCAGTTGGCGTGGTGTGGTATTTAGGACAGGGGATCTAACTGTCAGCTCAGGTGTCGTCCTTGTCTCTTGACCGAGGTCCGTCACCAATAACCTTCTTGTTGCTTTTTGTGTGCCACTAATATTCACTCACTCACACTCCCCCTTGACTGTCGTTAATATAGATGGATTTCTTATTGCTTACTTATTTTGTATCTTTAGAATTTGAAGGTAATTATTTATGGGTGTGAACAGCTTTTAAAAGCATTGCATAGAAAATTGTAGTCGAGTAAAATTCCTCAAAACAGCATGTTGAGACATGTGACAGTTAAATAAGGGTTATTCGTTTAAACCACATTAACAAAAAGCGCACTATTTTCAGACAAAAAGGAAATTTTGAGCTTGAATGAAAATGAAACTATATTTTGAAATACTCTTAAGTACTTTGGTTGTTGTGACTAATACCACCTGTCTACCGTAGTCAGATCAAGGCCCACAAAATTCATCATGGCAGTGGGCTAGATTGTACACCTGTCGTTAACCGTAGCTTTGAGCACCATGCAGGTGACAGTACGATTTGGCTCGGTTCCACCCCAATTTTGAGGGAGAACACCCTGGGAGTGGTCAGGAGCCTCCCACCTCTCTTTCCCTTCCACCAACCACACGAGAGGATTTGCGGCTCGACGGCTATTTAGAGTACCCCCATGCCGCAAAGGGGCACTATACATTTGCAAACACCCATGCCTTATCCGGGATTCAAACCCAGGCCCTACGGCACAGCAGGCAGCGTCGCTAACCGCTATACCGGATGGGCGACAAGTACTTCTTGAAGTGTTGAAATTGAACCCTTCATTAGGGGATCGTGGTGCCCGAGGCTCCAAACAACGAGTCCTCAGGTGAGCGTGATGTGAAAGTTTCGAGAACAGGGTGCCAGCTCAGATGTTGTTCTCTTGACTCGACCAAGGCACAAAACAACAGAAGCCAGAGAGCGTAGTAGTCCATCCTGAGGTCTGCCTTCGTGTTGCTTCGGGGAGCGACGTCAATCATTGACCTCTTCATGGAGCCATAAAATATATGGCATCGAGATGTATTTAAGAAAATAAATTCATTTAGCTTACTATATACACATGAAATTTGATTTTTAAAGGATAACACTTTCGTTTTATTTATGCATAGGAAATGTAATTACCACCGCACGTTGTGCTACTGAAAGGCTTTATGCTTTTTATTTCTATTTTACGTTTCACTATGTGAAATTTATGAATTTTCTCTTGCAAATATTCTGCAAAAGGGATTGAAAATGATATATATTTTAGAATCATAGATTTGATCTGATTTTTTATTAACGTCGCCCTCCAAAGGTACGTGATGGCTATTGGTGATAGTTCTAACAATTCAGAATCACGATCAAGGAAGGAGGACAGCATCTGAGGTGGCATCCCATTCTCCAAACTTCTGCACCACGCCAAATGTGAAGAATTTAAACTTCACCGAGTTCATTAGCACCAGTTCCCTTGCACGACGGTCATTCAGTGTGGCATCAGGATTCAAACTCACAGCTCGCCGGATACGATAGTATATGTTGTATGTAGTAGTTGTTATTGATATGTTGTAGTATTTACAACATATTTAAGAAATATTTTCTGTAAATATACGAAAGGAATTGTTGCTATTTTTTACTAGAAGGACAGATATCGATTTATCTGAAAGAAAATCAGTATTAATGGCTCGTTGCATGGGTGTCTTTATATTTTAGGATTGTGGAGGCAGAGAGCTCTGTGCAGTTTGCAGAACCCGTGTCGGAGGCGAAGGGTGAGGACGACAAAGGGAAGCTCCTCTCATGCCTCAAAACTTTGTTCCAAGGAGAGGAAAGGTCTAAGATATTGGATGCAGGCCTAAAGCCTGTCATTGTGGTCCAAGGAATCAGCAACTCGGGCAAGAACTACTACATGTACTATGGCGTCTGTGAAGCAGAAAAAATTGGTTACAAGTAAATTTTCCTTTCTATTTTTTCATTATTTCTGTGTTAAATTTCTGTTCTTTCCTATTGATGTTTCTAACACAGCAGAGCAGAGAATGCAGGAAAATGCCTCCGCTATCAGTGGGGACATCTTAAGGCATGTGCTAACAGCAGTGGCGTAACGGAAAATAATTGGGCCCCCCGCAAGGTCAGGTCTTGGGCCCTAAGCCAGATCACATTTTTTGTCTATACTTGCTAGAAAAAGTCTGCGTTCATCTACTACTGCGTACATAAACAACGAAAAAAATTTAAAAACCAGAATTTGAAATTTTTTTTAAATGATATTTTATTTAGTTCATTCCAAGTATTGAGAATAACAAAAGTAAACTCGTTTTTTATTCATAGCTTTTAAAATAAAAACAGGTTTGTAGCTATACCAACAAGAATCAAGTAGAAAAAGTCTGCGTTCACTGTTTTAGTAGTAACTACACAAATTACTTAAAAAGGATAATGAGCAATTTAACAGCTGCAAGGGTGTAACGGAAAATAATAAGGCCCCCCTCCCCACAAGGTCAGGTTTGTGGCCCCAAGCCAGATCTTACAAATGATTACAAAACCAAACATAATGTACCTATACACATCACCTAAAAATTTTTAACATTAAACTTATAACTGAATACAAAATCAACCTGAGTCTGAATAAACGAAGTAAATTACCTTTAACATTAGAGAGTATTTATGGTATTTCTTAAAATGGAAAATCTCTCTAACAACAGTCGAAAGACAACCTGATAACTTAAATAAAAACAATAGATTAAGAAAGACACGAAAACTGTAAAATAATTTTCGTTTTCAAATTCTTGCGAAAGAAGAAAGATATCTTTTACCTTATTCTTAGTTTCTAAATCCCGGGATGAGCTTGATCTAAAGTTCGATTATATTCTAGCGTAAAAACTGCCACTCTTGAAAAAGAGAGTTCTTTGTATGATGCAAAAATGATATGATGAAAAAAGAAATAAAAAACTGATATATTCCACGTGCGCTAAGATAAAGACACAACTACTATTTCTAATACACAGACTAAAAGAACATTTGTTCCTTCAAAATCTGTATCAATATGAGCACCTAGATAAAGCACAAAATCCCTTCTATTTGAGTCGGTTTTTCTCAGTTTTCATTTTACGACTCCTTTTTTTCAGATAGAGTATCCTTATTAGCTGAAGTGTTCGAAACTGTGTTTTTCTTGTGAATTAATTTTCACTTCCATGATTTGTTCATCAGGTTTACTAGTATTATGATAACAAGAACTTGCACAACATAATGTACTTGCAGATATTAAAAATTTATCCAATTTTGCACATTCACAATGAATATTATACTCCTTCTCCTTTCGAATTTTTCGTGTTTGAGAAACACAAAGTTTTTTAAACTCCATTCATTTTAGGGCCACGTTTCTTCTTGTCTTCTTGACAAAACACCATTTTTTTAAATCGGAATATTAAATTACGATAAAAAAAAATACAGTTCTAATAATGAACGCGAGAAGTGAGATGGAAATGTTTTAATCGTAAAGGAACACACCCTAAATTTAAGCGCATTGAATATAAAAATAGAGATGTCTGTTCTAAAAGCAATTTTGTGAAACGTTTCTCATTATGCTTTATTTGATTGAATACTCATAAATCTGACCAAATTATTATTTAAATGCTTTCTATGGTTTTCCAAGTATCGTAATACTATTTCACGTGAAAAAAGCATAACAGAAGTACGTTATTTACGATTTCGCTAAATGAAAATGAAATACATGAGGGGGAACTAAAGTTGCCAAGAAGTTACTCTGCAACTTTGGTAGAAAGTAAATCATGTCATTTTTCTCTCTCTCTCAGCTAATGTAAAGTATACTATAATAATAACAGTATGAGTTTATTTATCTTCCAGCATTATATCCCCGATTCTCCATCGGACTTATATGTTATCTGTTAGTAATTTAGGCTTAAAAAGAAAACCCGCTGAAGAAAAGTGTCGCCAGGATTACAGCGAATAAAAAAATGTTTTTTGATTTGATTATTGGATCAAATATATCTAATGAGAGTAAAAATTTTGATTTTGAATGACTTTAAATCGCCGATTGCAAAATCACTAAGAATTCGAATTGAAAAATGTGAAGCGAATTTTGAGAAAATCAACGTCAATGGCGTCAGTCAGGTGTTGCCCCCCCCCGCAGTGCGGGGGTTGTGGGGGTGTACGTTACGCCACTGGCTAACAGGTACCGGGCCAAAGGTCTTTTAGAAGATGGGGGTGGAGCTCGTCTTTTTCTCGACTTAGCTTCAGTAAGATTCTAATCCGAATAATTTAATGGTAAAATATTTCCAGGTATATTCTTTGAAAAACTGGAAATTTCGAACTTAAATCCATTATTAAGTCATGTCCGTCGGCAGGATTTAGATCTAGGCGTACCACCGTCATTACTCATTAGTCTAAAAGTAAGTCAGTCGAGCCTGCATAATTACTAAATGTAATTTTAATGTAAAGATTAGAATATCTATTCAGTTGAAATGAAACTTTTCTGCAGGGAATAAAAAAGAAGACACAGTAAACTTTACAAGAGTTGCCCAAATGAAAAGTAGATAAGGTGTAAAAAACAATATTGTTATTGCGACTTTTTTTAAAAACAGAAAATGTCTTGATTGTTGTGAAAGACTGGCTCCATCGTTTCTTTTAAATGACCTGAGCAAACCTTTTTAACTTACGGAAACCGTAGAACTAGAAGGTATTTTCATGGAACCCCTGGAACTAGAAAAATATTTTCGTGGAACCCTGTTCCACACACACACTTAGAGGAATATATCTTAAATAATATTTAAAGTAAATCTACAATAGAGATCAATGTAAATGCAATTAACAAAGTATTGCATTTAGTACTAAGAAATTTTAATCTACTTTTAATATAATTTACTCATTAATAATATTAATTTGTGATTTAAGAGTGTCACTTATCCATGCATTATATTTAGTAAGGGGGATATGTGCGTGCATTTTTTCGTACAAACTGTCGAAGCCTAGGTCTGTTGAGAATAACTGCATTCGCATTACATATCCTGAGTTTCATTTGTTTCTATATTTATTTTTTATTTATACTATATTTGCTTTTGTAGCCAATCACGAAAAATATACACATCGTTCTGAATGGCATTAAAATGTTTATAACTGTGTATATTTTGCATGAATTTGTAACATTAAATTTAGGAGTTGTTCTTGCTTAAATTTAGTTTCTTAACAATGAATCTGTTAATATGTCGAAAACTTGGGCCCTCTCCTTTATGGTAAGTGTTTTCCCCTCATATACAAAAAGTATATTTTCCATTAGAAATTTATTTAGTTTTGCAAGACATTGTACTAACGAGTATAAAATTATATCGTGGAACCCAAGATAGTAATCAATAACATATTCACAATCTAGTTAGTAATATCTATATAAAGATAAAACGTTTTAATTTTCCTTTATTATCTAATATATAAAGTTCTCGTGTCACAGTGTTTGTAACAAAACTCCTCTGACCGATTCTTATGAAATTTTGTGCTTATATTCAGTAGGTCTGAGAATAGGACGTAAACTGTATTTCATTCCGATATTGCAATTAGTTGAAAAGATATTAATTAAAAACCTTAAAACACGCAATTGTTTTCTTCTTGTTTGTTGCTTATTCCACCGAGCTTCATTTCAATTTCAGCGGAGTAAAGCTCTGACTTTTACCACGTTTTTAAAATAACAGTCTAATTGTTTCTATAAAACTCAGACAAAAAATAATTACAGAATCGGAAATATCATTTATATTACCACGATATGGTATAATTTTTTTACAATTTAATAATATTTGTATTTTTAACATTTTTTAAAGAAATGAGTCATAATTGATGTTTTATGAAAATGATTTCTAAATTGTTGCGTATGAACTTATTCCCGTGTTATTAAAACAATATTCTACGAAAAGAAGTTCATGCCTTTCTTCTTTAGAATCAGTCATTTAAAAAATAAAATGCCTAAAACTTTTTTTTTACGATTTTTCCAAACATAATCAAAATTTTAACTAAATATTTAATAATTTTGTCATTTGTAAAGATAATATCACGAAATCTTTTTTTTCACGTGTAGAATAATATTATCCTAGATTTATACAAAGATTGAAAAAATTGCTCAAAAGTTAAATATTTAAAAAAAATTTTGTCTATTTCAATTTTTGCTAAAATTCATTCTCTCTCTCTCTCTCATGTTGTTTTTTTATTACATTTTATTGTTTAAAAAATTACCATTGTTTGCAATTGATGTGCGACATTTGGAAACTTTAACTTGAAAAGTAAGCCCTCAAAAAATTAAAAACTAAAATAAAAAACGCGATTTTACGGTAAGCCAATGCTTGGCGTCGAAAACAGGTTTCACGCCAGATGTGTGACTTTTCTCTGTTCCACCGTACAAATCAACCTACTCGTGGGTTACACTAGAAAAAAAGGCGTGTCTATAACAAAGCAAATATCATCAAATTTGGCAAGTAAAAAAAAAACGCGCGAGTGAAAAGTTTATTCCCCCCCCCCCATTTTTTGTACATATTTGTAATTAAAAAGTTCCTACATTACATCCGTTTATAATGCTAAAGTAACTAAAATATCTGAAAAAACTTAATCGCTCTTACTCCGCTATCATTATTTCAAGTAAGTTTATTTGCAATACATTTAAATGTATTGCTTTGAATTAATATTTTTTTAAGTTAAGGAGTATTGTGTTTTCTGTAGATCACAGTAATCGAAATTTTTCAAACGCTATGTATGGATTTCTTAAAATTATGAGAAGTAAACCGTCTGAACAAAAAAAGTTCATACTTTGCTCTCAATGATAATCAGTGATTTAATAAATTAAGTACACAAAAATACTTTTTTAACTGTTTTTCAAAAAATGCTTACAATTTTAATTCAACATTTAATAAACATGTAAAATTTTGTTAATTTAAAAATTTCTACTTGAAATCACATATTTCATTTTTGATTTAAAAAAAATCGGATTCTCTTTGATTTTAAAAACACGTACTATATTTTCAACAATTTAATAAAATTTCGGTGGTTCATGAGAAATAAAGACCTCCGTTTCGCGAGCAAAATGATTTCGTTTAGGCAATTTATTAAAAAAAATAGCCGTTAACTATTTTAATAAATGAAAAATAGGATATATGCACTCGCTTCAATTCAAAATCGTTCAACCGATCACTATGAAAATTGGCATGTATATGTATTTTTTTGTGAGGAAGGTTTTTGTGCTATCCTCTTTGTTGCAGCTCCTCACCAGGTGGCGCTACAGCATGCATCGACTTCTGCACCGTTCAATCAATCTCCAAGTTGCCAACTTGGCTCTATCGCCAACATTTTGCTATGGTTCCATTGAATCGCCATTATAATGTAAGGAACGGCGTTGCTTGCGAATATTACAATTTTAACATAAAATAAATACAACAGCAAGTATTATTAACGTATTACACATCCTATCATTACACAAAATTTGTAACAATTTGTTACTTTCATTGAGCAGAGATCAGCTTAGGAAGTTGTTTTCAAAAATCGACCCAAAAGTCAGTTACGGAGCATTATAAATAAAAAAAAATTCTTTTTATCAGCTATTAGATCTACAGTTTTAAAATTTAACGGATATGGGTTTTTCCTTCATCTGAAAAAGCTTTTTTTTTTGTTACATTTGCAATTCACGTAAAATTAATTCATTAAAAACTTCTTTATCCTGCAAGCTGTATTGTTTAATTTTTCGATTTCCCCGTTTGAAGAACGGGTATACCAGCTAGTATCCTTTATAAAATGTACTTTTTATGCCCGAAGTCGACGTTTCGTTGAAAGCGTGTGCAAACAGTTTTTCTGCTTTTTGATAAAACTTTTTTGTCTCAGGGTCTGCTGTTGTTGCACGCTGGAGACGTACCGCCAAGAGCCCTTTATGACCATCGGATTATTGATCCAGCGAATGTTAGACATGTCGCCTCAGGAGAGTGTCCAAGAGAGACAGCAAAAGATTTTGGATGCTCTGCCTGGGGGATTCGATCCTCAACTCTACCTCTTAAACCATCTGTTCCACGTTCAGGTAACCATTTGCTTCATAGCATGAATTCACTAGATGTATTGTGTAATGCAATCGTGTGGACAGAATGCAAAGTTATGTGGCTAACAGCAAGCAAGTCCAGTCATCTCATTTAACATTTAAAGTAAAGGAACATCGACTAATTTGAGAAAAAAACGAAAAATTTTGCTTATTATTTCAAGTAATATTCTCACTGTGTTCCTATTGGTTAAAACCAGGTTTCTGAAGCGTAGTGTCATTCAGGCGAACTTTAGTTTTTGTTTCCACGAAGGTCGTGTTGAGGAACATTTCACGTTTAATTCGTCATCTTTTAAAATTGTCCACGAGCGACAGTCCTTTCATTTATCTTGTTGATTATTTTAAATATCTTTGAAATCCATATTTGTTTGACTGCTATTTACAACGAATTATTAGAAAATTATTTTTAGCTAAAATGAATTATTCTTAGAATGCAAAATGGATACACAGCGTTATTCATAATTTCCTCCAGCATTTCGAAGTGCTACAGAAAAAAATATAACGAATACAGTAAAAAAAAGAACATTTGAAATAATACAGTAAAACAATTCAAGTTTTATTTGCATTCCTTACGAGTGTTCTTAGCTTGAAACCTTGGTTACAAGCGGTGCGATGCTCCAGTTCCTCACACTACTCATCATAGTACTATCAACGGTATTGACAGTACCTGTAATAATAATTTTATGCCGTTCTTGCGGCAAAGGGTATACGCGAAATCTTGTTATTATGTAAAAGACTGTTTTCGGATAACATCTGCTGTCAATAATGTTAATAGTATCGTGAGATGAGTAGAGTGGGACAGGAACTGGACAATGGCATTGATGTATGCCGTGTAATCATGGTTTAACACGTGGAACAACTGTAAGGTATGCAAATAAAACTGGAATTATCTTTCAAATGTTCTTTATTGGATGTAATGGTTTCAGTTCTTTGGAAAAAAAAGTGCTTCGAAATCCTGGAGGGAATTAACATACACCATAAATGTGATGAATATACACTGAGATGGAAGCAATTGTAGTTTTGGGAATTATTTACGAAATTATAACAGAATTCGATCGTTACAAACTGAAGAAATGATATGATTGTTGAAATGTATTTGCATTGCCTCGCGAATGGATTTGATATCATCACCGGTATATTCCAGTTTGAAAGAGATCATGCCATTACATTGAGACAGGCTGATGGGGCAATGGAATAATGGATGTGCAAATCAGATGATCAAGATCAAGGCTCCCATCGACATGACACCACCCAATCCCGAGTTTAACGTTAATTCTATGGAGTTTCTTTACTTTTTATAAGCCTTTATTTAACTTACAATGCATGTATTACAATTACAATGTATGTAAATATGTAATTTGTTCGGGTGGAATCTTGCAACTCAATTTTGAAGTTGATATCATCAACTTACTGAGCTGAAATTTTGTATACACGTTTAGTTTGGAAGACAATGCATATTTTGACCATTTATATTCCGATATTGCAATTAATTAAAAAGATATTAATTAAAAATGTTATGAAGTTTTGGGCGCCAACTTCAATAAGTCTGCATTGTTGTAATAATGTTATTGTTACAACAATGACAAATTTGGCGTCGAAAATGGGTTTTCAGCCAAATTGGAATTTCATAACGTTGCGCTATTGACTGTATTAATTTGTCTAAAAAATAATTACATTTCTACAACGTAAAAATAATCTAATTTCTACAACGCGAATGCAATTTTTTTACAAATATCTATCTATTTACTTGGATTTAAATTCAAAACAAAAAAAGTAGAGCTATTTTTCAAGTAGATTGGTACACTGTATACCTTTCTCAACGCTGCCAAGTCAAACTGAGATGGAGTATTGTAGAAATTCTTTAAAAAATTTATGTAACTTTAATCTATGAAACTCAGAAAAAAAATAATTACAGAATCGGAAAGATCATTTTTTAAAATATGTTTTAGCCATCAAAAAGAAATCCACTAGGAAAACAATAAGAGAAAAATATTATTTATAAATGCAATGTATTTTCAATTAAAAAAATAAATTTATATTAAAATGAATGAATTTTTTAAAATTTTTTTCTAATTTTAAGCCTACAAGTAAAAAATTTAAATATACCTCATTTTATCACCAGTAATCTAAACACACACTATGACATGTGTCCTTAAAAATTTAATTACAGATAGAATCTGTTAATTTTATTTAACTTACAATGTATGTATGTAGTTTGTTCGGGTGGAATCTTGCAACTCAAATTTTGAAGTTGATATCTTCAATTCATTGAGTTGAAATTTTGTATACACGTTTAGTTTGGGTGACAATGCATGTTTTGACCATTTATGTTCCAATATTGCAATTAGTTGAAAAGATATTAACTAAAAACCTTAAAACGCATAATTGTCTTATCCCTGTGCGCTGTTTATTCTGCTATGCTTGGCGACGCAAAATAAAGAACCAATAGGGGATTTTTTCTTTTCTTTTTGGAGTTTTGACGTTTTTAAAACAGCAATCTTTTTTTTAAAAAAACTTGGACAAAAAATAATTGCCGAATCGGAAAGATAATTTATTTCGCCACGATACGTACAATTTTTTTTACAAAATAATATTTGTGTTTTTTAAGATTTTTTTAAAACTGAGTCAAAATTGATACGTTTTTATGAAAAGGACGTCTAAATTGCTGCGCGTGAATTTTTTTTTTGTTTAAAGGAATCAACATTGCATACTAAAACAGCTCATGCTTTGCTATTTTAGAATCAGTCATTTAAAAAATAAAATGTCAAAAATGTTTTTTCTTAAAGATTTTTCAAAAAATTGTCAAAATTTTAATCAAACATTTAATAATTTCGTCATTTATGAAGATAACCTCACGAAACTTTTTTTTCTTGTGTAGAACAATATTACCCAAGATCTTCAGGAAGATTAAAAAAATTGCTTAAATATTACGGATTTTAAGAAAAATGTGTTTTTTTTTGTCTAATACCCTTTTTGCGAGAATTGATTCAGCTAAACCAGGGATGGCGAACAAGCGTTGAATGAGATGAACAGGCTGCAAAACCTGTCCAACGATAGCTAAAAAGTAAAAAATAAATTCAAAGTAAAAGAACTTTTTTTAAAAACAAGCCTTTATTTAAACGCGCTAAAAAGAATAAAATAAACTTTTCCTTAAAAACTTTTTTTACTATCAACTTATAACGTCATTACACAATTTATATGATATAAAAGCTTGTCGCGAGATTTACCTGGGTAGATAAACAAGTAAAATAAATAACTTGACGTGATTGATTTTAATTTTTAAAAGTTGTTAACAAAGTAAATACGAGTACTTTAATCCCGCGATAAGCTTTTATATCATATAAACTGTGTAGTGACGTTATAAGTTGATAGTAAAAAAAATTTTTAAGGAAAAGTTTATTTTATTCTTTTTAGCGCGTTTAAATAAAAGCTTGTTTTAAAAAAAGTGTTTTAACTTTTAATTTATCTATTCTCAAATTTAGGCTATTGCGTTTAACTTCATGCAATAAGATGCATCTGAAAGAGCGGGAAAGAAAGGAAAGTTTCTCTGTTTTTCTATTATTTTCCTAATTTTTACAAGTATCTTAGAATATTTGTTTAGAGATCTGATAATTCACATTCAATGCACTTAACCGATCATCAAAATATTTACAGCAGTCGGATAAATAAAAAGTAAAATGGAGAGAAACCTTCGTTTTTTTATGCTCTTTCAAATACATGTACTTATATTTTTAAATTAATTTTCTAGCGTGTAATAAGAAAAGTCGACATTGGAAATTTAGGAAGAGGAGAAAGAAAACATGAAAGTCCTCCTTTTTGTGGAGGAATGCTAGAAATTTCTTCTGTGTTCCATTAATAAATGATTTATAACTCGTTTGGCAGATTGTGAACGAGAAGTGTTCTTTCTCGGAATTTGTGGTGGTGTTCAGGGGATCTCTGGGGGGGGGGGAGCTTTATTTAAACCTCCATCGTTTCCGTAGAACATTTGACTAGCTTCTTACATAAATATCGATGGTTATTCAGTGTTTAGAAAATACTATACATTGAAGATAAGGGGAGGGGAAAGTTATCTTTCAGTCTTTATAGTAATTTAACTAAAAATATCTATAAAATACTTTAAGCAAATTAAGTTTTATTATTTACTCAAGTTAGCAGTGAGTATTATATTCGGATATACGTTATGGATATATTAGCGGAGATATAATGAATTTGTTGTTAAACAATTGAACTGCAATTTTTTACATTTAAATTTTAAGTCCAAATGTAAACGGTAGAAAAGAAACATTGCTTAAAATATACGTAAAAGCTTCAAGTCGTTATTTGTTGGTTGAGGGAATGTGCAAGAGACAACTCAGGAATTCCGTTGTTTATGTGTGATTCGCCACAAGAACATTGTTTACGATTCATTGCTTCTCGCTTGTAGTTCAGTACAGTGTTATCACTGTACATCTGGAGCTCTGGTTAACACCTTATGCTCCGAAATGATTATTTGCATTATTTTCTTCAAATAGGATGCAAGTATAGGTCTTGATTATTATGTAAAATTGTAAGTTTTGTTAACTTATGCTTCAAAAGTGGTAGATGAAACTAGTTCTCGCTTGTATTTACGTTCTTTGGATGGAACAGCCACAGTCACGATCTCGTGGCCGGCGTGTCGTGTTTTCAGATCCCGGTGCCACTGAAAACCAGCCATGCAGACTTTAAATCTGTCGAGGCTCAATGTCCTCCAGTTGGCGAGGTGTGGTTGTTAGGAGGGGGAGGGGTGCCAACATAGGTGTCATCCTCGTCACTTGACCAATGTTTAATGAAGTCCTTCGTCAATAGCCCTCGTGTTGCTTTTTGTGAGACTAACTCTCATTCACTCTAACTATTTTGGAACAAATATTTCTTCGAATGGATTCTTCTAAAATCATATAAGAGATTTGACTTCTTTTCTAATAATAATCATAGGTTTGAATTCATTACATCGTTCAGTTAATTGAATGATCCTATTTATAAACAAAATTATTTTTGCTGAGCACAGTGATGATCTAAAAACGATTTTTGCTATTTTTAACTGCATTTATAAAATAGTTTATTATTATTGTTTTGTGTCTTTTTAGTTTCCTCCTCCAGAGATGGTCAATATCGATGAAACGTATATCAGGAACGAAGCTACGAGGCTGTTAAAAATAATTTTCAAAGAGGTATTTTTAAAAAAAATATTTTTAATACTTTGACCACTGAGAGCTAAGCATGAAGCTTTCGATTGTATTAAAAAACATTCTTTTTGCCCTCCCTCTGGATTTAATAATATAAAATAATTTTTAAGTCAATTCCTACCTTGAATGGATGAATAGAAAGTATTTTATTAACGATTGAAAATTTGAACATGATATATATATATGTATATGGAGAGAGTGAACTAATAGTACTAATTGAAAAAAAAACATGATTAGTCTGAATTGTTGTAACAATGCACACCCGGTTTGGCTTAAAAACCGATTTTCGATACCAACTTGTGTCATTGTTTTAACATTTACGTTGTTACAACAATGGAGACGAATCTAAGTGGTCGTCGAAAACCGGTAATTAATGAATTAATATTTGAAAAAACTGTATTAACATTAAGTGTCAGCCACTACAAGTTTAAAAATTTATTTCAACTTGATTGGATGAATAGAAAGTATTTTATTATCCATTAAAAATTTAAAAACAAGATAAATACATATATAAATATACATTTATAGAGAAAGTGAGCTGTAGGAATTGAGAAAGGACCAGGACTGAGGAAAAGACCTGTCCTTAAGCGGAAGTGCGTTAAACAAAAGAAACATGCTTGCGAAATTTCGTTTGTTGGTGTAATAATTCAAAAATTAGTATGTCTTTTATCAATAACACCCCCTCAGTTTCTCTCCCGTTGTCTTTTTTGGAGTCGATGGGTAAGCAATGTTTTTTTTTTCAAGAGGAAGTCCAAAGGTGTTACGTCTAGAGATCTTAGTAACCACTTTTTACGAGCACATGGATTAAATTCAAGACATCCATAAGGGAGGGCAATAAACATTTATTTTTTCCACTATTATTACGCCTGGCACCTTCAAGCTGGGAGAGCTACATTCCAAAGCACAGAGTGTTTTTAAGCAAAAACAAAATTTAAAAGAAACAGCCGAAGGATGTTCAGACGCTTTCTGGCAGTTACAATGAGAATTCATTAGGGGATTCTTTACACCACTGTATTGAATCTCCTCTGTCTCATCCATCGCCCGGGAAACTTTTTTTTTTTCACTTTCATCTCCAGTTTGGTGGTGTGGCCGCGGTAGCCTAGTGGTTGAAGTAACGGACTTGTGGGCGGCGTGAGTTCGAGCTTATTACCACTTAAGACTCGCTGTGTAGGGAAGTGATGTACATTAAATCTGTTGAAGCTCTAACATCCTTCCGTTAATGTGGTGTGGAAGTTAAGAGAGGTGGGTGCCAGCTCAAGTGTTGTCCTCGTCACTTGACCATGGTTTAAAATTACGAAGTCCGTTGCCCAAAGTCGTAGCTGAATAGTGCGGCATTTGTTCACTCACCCAGTGTAGTGGTGCCCCATTTACGCTGTGCATGTGTTGCAGATTTAAATTCGGTAAATCATGCTATAACATATGGTTGTTCTTGTGGTGGAACCATTTTGAAACGAGAATGTATTAAAACGTGGAGGTTGAGCCCTCTGGTTTGGATTTTGTCAAACTAACTTTGTATTAATCTTTTCTTAATGGACATATAACATTTTAAGTGAAAATCTTTATTTTTGAAAGTGTAGCCATAATGTTCGGACACCCTTTACAATGATTGAAAGTCATGACCGAAATTGACATTATCGCATTCCGCTTGTGTCACGATCTTGCATTAGAACTCAAGTCATTGGTCAGTCAGATTACAGGAAATGCACTTCAAAATGCTGTAATAAGGAAATATAAGTCCCACCGAAGACAAAACGTGATTCTTGAAATGGAATCCTTTTAAAAGTCACGTAAGGGGTCTCAGGGGTGTTAACTTTTTCTGGAGGTCTGAAAATATAAACAATATTCAAATACATATAACTCTTTTAAATTTAAATTAAATAATTCGAATCTTTTACACATTATTTATAAGGAAATGAGGCTTCAGAAAAGTGTAAAATGTTTAAAATATAATCATAATTTTAAAAATTATAAGCATGTGAAATTAAGAAATATTTTTATAAGAAATATTAATTAAGTTTTATTGCGCGCATGCTATTTTCAAAAGTATCAGCTTTAATTTCAAGCAATAAGTTGATTTATAAAGTTAAATGCATCCTTATTACATCCTAGTAAATTTTAATAAATAGAGTAATAAATTATATTTTTAAAAAAATAAAAATAAATTATATTTTCAAATTTTTTTTTAAAAATTTCAATATTTCTCAAATATTTTGAAATACAAAAGACATATCATTCTTAATTTACTAGGGCTTAAAGTGTATGATACATTTTATAATTCTACTAGCTGTTACCCGCCCGCTTCGCTGGGTATTTCATGATGTTTTATAAATTTTTACTGCTTATATATATGTATAAATTATTGATATCTAAGTCCTAGCATTAAGAATTCGATTCAATTGAAAAATATATTATACCTGTCACCTGTTGATAAAAAAAAAGGGCAGAACTCATCTAATTTGTATTTTCTAAAAATCTCTAAAATTGAAGCATAGAATGAAGTTTGCTCTTTCGTAACTCAAAAACCAAGTGGATTCCCGCAAAACCAATTTTCGGTGGATCTCTACTCCGTAAATTGAACATGCAAGCCAAATTTCAAGTCTAAATCTAACAGAAAAAGCAAAAATTTTACTATAAATATCCCCGTAATTCCGTTGAGAGCCGTTTTCCAAAATTACTGCTCTTAGCGGATTTCAATTCAACAAAAGAAAAATGCAAACCAAATTTCATTATTATAGTCCTTGTAGCTCGAAAAAAGTAATTTTTTTTGTCAATATGTCCCAGTAACCCCCTGCAATCCCCCAGAACTTGATTTGCTTAAAATTTATTCTTAGTGGTTCCCTATTCAACAAAAGAAACATGCTTAACAAATTTCAAGTATATGGGTCTAACAATTAAAAACAGTCATTTTACTCTTTGTTAGAGGAACTCTATTTCATGAAAGGAACATGCCTACCAATTTTCAAGCAGGATGATCAAGTAGTTTAAAAATGGAAATATTTATCGATTACGCCTCTTAATCTCCCGAAATTAAACTTAGTAGTTGATATTCGCGAAACCCATTTTGTAGCGGTTCTCTACTTTACGAAAGGAATCTGCTATCAAATTTCAAGACTGTACGTCTAACAGTTTAAAAATGGGGATAATTGTCTATAACGCCACTTGAGCCCCCGCAACGCCACTTCTGGGTCCATTTTCACAAAACCCATTTTGTAGGGGAATTGCACACTATGAAAGGAATCTGCTTAGCAAAATTTGAAGACTGTGCGTCCAATTAATTAAAAATGCAAAAAAATTATTAATAACGCCCCTTGAACCCCCGCAACACCACCTAGGGGTCGATTTTCACAAAACACATTTTGCAGTGTATTTCTATCCTATGAGAGGAATCTGCTAACCAAATTTCAAGACTGTGAGTCTAATAGTTTAAAAAAAGAAATATTTATTTATATCTGCCCTTAACCCCCCGCAACACCCCTTGAGGGTCAATTTTCTCCAAACCCGTTTTGTAGCGGATATTTACTCCATGAAAGAAACATTCCTACCAATTTTCAAGCAGGTAGGTCAAATAGTTTAAAAACGAAAATATTTATCTCTTACGCCACTTCTTTCCCTGCAACGCCACTTAGAGGTCTGTTTTCACAAAACCTTCTTATAGCTGATCTCTACTCTATGAAAGAAATCTCTTTATCAAATATAAAGACTGTGCGTCTAATAGTTTAAAAATGGAAATAATTATCTATAACGCCCCTTAAGTCCCCTCAACGCCACTTGGGGGCAATTTTCACGAAACCCATTTTTAGCGTATCTCTACCCTATGAGAGGAATCTGCTTACTAAGTTTCAAGACTGTACGTCTAATAACTTAAAAATAGGAATTTATAACGCCCCTTAAACCCCCGCCCCGCAACACCCTTGGGGGTCAATTTTCCCAAAACCCATTTTGTAGCGGATATTTACTCCAGGAAAGAAACTTACCTACCAATTTTCAAGCAGGTAGGTGAAGTAGTTTAAAAACGGATATATTTATCTATTACGCCTCTTAATCCCCCGCAACGCCACTTAGAAGTCTGTTTTCACAAAACCCGTTTTGTAACTGATCATTATTCTACGAAAGGAATCTATATATATCAAATTTAAAGACAGTGCGTCAAATAGTTTAAAAATGGAAATAATTATCTATAACGCCCCTAAGCCCCTGCAACGCCACTTGGGGGTCGATTTTCAGCAAACTCATTTTGTAGCGGATCTCTACTCTCTGAAAGGAATACGCTTCCCCAATTTCAAGATTGTACATCAAGTAGTTTAAACATGGAAACAATTTTTATTAAAGCCTTTAACCCCCCGTAACGCCCCTTGCGTTTCGAATTTCGGAAAATCCTTTCTTAGCTGATGTCTACTCTATCAAAGGAACATGTCTACCAAATTTCAAGTCTGTAGGTTGAATAGTTCCAGAGATTTCGTGATTAGTCAGTCAGTCAGTCAGTCAGTCAGTGAGTCGCTTTTCTTCTTTATATATATAGACTAGCTGTTACCCGCCCGCTTCGCTGGGTATTTCATGATGTTTTATAAATTTTTACTGCTTATATATATGTATAAATTATTGATATCTAAGTCCTAGCATTAAGAATTCGATTGAATTGAAAAATATACTTATACCTGTAACTGTCACCTGTTGATAAAAAAAAAGAGCAGAACTCATCTAATTTGTGTTTTCTAAAAATCTCTAAAATTGAAGCATAGAATGATGTTTGCACTTTCGTAACTCAAAAACCAAGTGGATTCCCGCAAAACCAATTTTCGGTGGATCTCTACTCCGTAAATTGAACATGCAAGCCAAATTTCAAGTCTAAATCCAACAGAAAAAAGTAAAAGTTTTACTATAAATATCCCCGTAATCCCGTTGAGAGCCGTTTTCCAAAATTACCGCTCTTAGCGGATTTCAATTCAACAAAAGAAAAATGCAAACCAAATTTCATTATTATAGTCCTTGTAGCTCGAAAAAAGTAATTTTTTTTGTCAATATGTCCCAGTAACCCCCTGCAATCCCCCAGAACTTGATTTGCTTAAAATTTATTCTTAGTGGTTCCCTATTCAACAAAAGAAACATGCTTAACAAATTTCAAGTATATGGGTCTAACAATTAAAAACAGGAATTTTTTTCTGTAACTCCTCTTGACCCCTCGCAAAAATCTTTAGGGGTCAATTTCCATTTTACTCTTTGTTAGAGGAACTCTATTTCATGAAAGGAACATGCCTACCAATTTTCAAGCAGGATGATCAAGTAGTTTAAATTGGAAATATTTATCGATTACGCCTCTTAATCTCCCGAAATTAAACTTGGTAGTTGATATTCGCGAAACCCATTTTGTAGCGGTTCTCTACTTTACGAAAGGAATCTGCTTATCAAATTTCAAGACTGTACGTCTAACAGTTTAAAAATGGGGATAATTGTCTATAACGCCACTTGAGCCCCCGCAACGCCACTTCTGGGTCTGTTTTCACAAAACCCATTTTGTAGGGGAATTGCACTCTATGAAAGGAATCTGCTTAGCAAAATTTGAAGACTGTGCGTCCAATTAATTAAAAATGCAAAAAAATTATCAATAACGCCCCTTGAACCCCCGCAACACCACCTAGGGGTCGATTTTCACAAAACACATTTTGCAGTGTATTTCTATCCTATGAGAGGAATCTGCTAACCAAATTTCAAGACTGTGAGTCTAATAGTTTAAAAAAAGAATTAATTATTTAAATCTGCCCTTAACCCCCTGCAACACCCCTTGGGGTCAGTTTTCTCCAAACCCGTTCTGTAGCAGATATTTACACCATGAAAGAAACATTCCTACCAATTTTCAAGCAGGTAGGTCAAATAGTTTAAAAACGAAAATATTTATCTCTTACGCCACTTCTTTCCCTGCAACGCCACTTAGAGGTCTGTTTTCACAAAACCTTCTTATAGCTGATCTCTACTCTATGAAAGAAATCTCTTTATCAAATATAAAGATTGTGCGTCTAATAGTTTAAAAATGGAAATAATTATCTATAACGCCCCTTAAGTCCCCTCAACGCCACTTGGGGGCAATTTTCACGAAACCCATTTTTAGCGTATCTCTATCCTATGAGAGGAATCTGCTTACTAAGTTTCAAGACTGTACGCCTAATAACTTAAAAATAGGAATTTATAACGCCCCTTAAACCCCCCGCCCCCGTAACACCCTTGGGGGTCAATTTTCCCAAAACCCATTTTGTAGCGGATATTTACTCCAGGAAAGAAACTTACCTACCCATTTTCAAGCAGGTAGGTGAAGTAGTTTAAAAACGGATATATTTATCTATTACGCCCCTTAAACCCCCGCAACGCCACTTAGAAGTCTGTTTTCACAAAACCCGTTTTGTAACTGATCATTATTCTATGAAAGGAATCTGTATATATATATATATATATCAAATTTAAAGACAGTGCATCAAATAGTTTAAAAATGGATATAATTATCTATAACGCCCCCTATGCCCCTGCAACGCCACTTGGGGGTCGATTTTCAGCAAACTCATTTTGTAGCGGATCTCTACTCTCTGAAAGGAATCCACTTCCCCAATTTCAAGATTGTACATCAAGTAGTTTAAACATGGAAACAATTATTATTAAAGCCCTTAACCCCCGTAACGCCCCTTGCGTTTCGAATTTCGGAAAATCCTTTCTTAGCTGATGTCTACTCTATCAAAGGAACATGTCTACCAAATTTCAAGTCTGTAGGTTGAATAGTTCCAGAGATTTCGTGATTAGTCAGTCAGTCAGTCAGTGAGTCGCTTTTCTCCTTTATATATATAGATAAAGTTTTATGCATCAAAGCCTATTATTTTAGAAAATAGCGTGCGCGCAGTAAAACTTAATCAATATTTCTTATAAAAACCGTAAGCTATTGTGAAAGAGTCAAAGTGTTCAGATGAAGTGTAGGGGCACGCATTTGTATTTTCTGCATAGCTATTACAATGAAAGAGGATTTAAATAGAACATGACATGGGTTACATGCGATTAAAAAAATCATCGTGGTGACAAAAATACGAACTTATCTGTTTTGTTGGTGACGCGCGATCGTTGCTATCGGTTCATAGAAAACAATATGTGATTTCGCGAGCTTGAGGTTACATTTAGATGCGCAGTTGCATTCTTGAACCGAAAGCATGAATACTCATCACAAAATTAGGTGAGGTGGAAGGACAGAACCGAATTCAACGCCTCAGCACGTGTTCCTCAGATGTGATACACGAACAGTTGCTTTCGCAACGAAATGTGATCGCGGTGGTTATGTTCACGAACTCAAGGTTGAGAAAACAGTTAGAGCCACAGAACACCCACCGTCTCTGTAGACAGGTAGGCTCAAACGTCTTCCTGTTGGCGTGGTGTGTTAGTTAGGTGAGAGAGGTGTCAACCTCGTCACTTGACCGAGGCTCAAAAGGACATGGTCCGTCACCAATTGCTCTCGTGTTGCCTTATAAAGTGACGTGAAGGCTGTCTACGACCCGAACTTGGAATAGATACAAAAGTATTCCAACATAAATATTACGAGGGTTGATCAGGAAAAAAGGTTACAAGTCGAATAAAGAAATATTTATTAACAATAGACAGAAAATACAAAAGAGAATTAAGAGGCATACGCGCCTATCACATTTTGACATAATCACCACGTCTATTTAGGCATTTGTCAGAACGTAGAAACAACTTGTTTAACCCGTCTTGGTAGAAATCAGACCCCTGTTCATCCTGAGCCAGGTCTCGGTGGATGTTTTCACAGCACTGTCTTGGAATATCGTAGCAGACCAGAAACGATATGCTACACGCTACCACAGCTCAGTCTCAGCTCTGTGAAGTTTTCATTTAGTTACCCGTCGATCATTTTGAATCATTTCTTCAATTCGTGCCGTGCTGATTTCCGTCATTGAAGAACTTGGTCGGCTGCTTCCTGCCATATTGCGGTTTTCGACATCCTGTCTGCCTGATTGAAAAGAGTGACACCATTTCGCTACATGTTGTCTGCTCATTGCTTCTTCACCATGAACTTCCACGATCTGACTAGGAAAGTCACATGTGGGGGGACACATTCTTTTCCTATAAAAATCGAATCAAGGCTCGCATTTCCAAACGAGATCAATTACCTAAGCTCTTGCCATTTCAATCGTCCTGAACCGTCTGGGAACTTTCACTACCTACCCTCAAACCAGCTGTATGACAAGTAACGCCATTTGTCTCCACTCTGGGAAAATAAAATTTCTCCACAATACGTAGTTTTCAAATGATGTGATTTGTAGCCTTTTTTTCTGATCATCCCTCGTATATTCCAGCTTCGCTATCCTGTAGAAAGCAGCATATTTTATCGTACAACTCACTTTTTTTTCTGAGCTGACCCGTTTTTTTCTGGCATTAAATGTTTTGATTTTTTTTTCACCTGCACAGTAATGCTAAATGAGTATTCTCTTTAGATGTTGAAAGGAAAAAATAATTATTTATAAAATATTTGGAAATTTTAAAATCATCATTGAATAAACAAATCCATGAGTTACAACGTTGCAAATATTCTCGAAAATTCACGTTTAGTTCTGTCACTCGTAACATTTGGTGAAATATAACTCTCACTCGTTTCCGTAAGAATTTGAGTTCAAAAAAGTGTATCAAAGGCTTGTTTAAGCAGGTCAATGCGAGCTTATAATAAAATGCCACCGAGGGAGCAAGATAGGTTTCTCTTTGGTTGTATTTTAGCGTTCAAATGTTTTTGTTAAGATCTATAACTAAGGTAAATTACTAGAAAAGCATCAAAACACTTCCAAAAATGGAAAAGCAAAAAATATACTTAAAACTTTTATAAACATTTTTTTTTTTTTTTGGCTATTTACAGATACCCAGTGAAGGTACACTCATGGACAAAAAAATTAGAGCATCAAGAAGGAGTCGTCAAAACGAAACGAAATTTTACATACTTAATGACTACTTTGATATAAGTAAATGATTAGAAAATCAAAGAAAAAGGATAACTTATTTCAGAGAAAAAGACAACAACAACAACAAAAAAACGGAGGATTTAATATCCTTTTGAACCCCCTCTAGCGCGAATGCACGATGCGATACGATCGGGCATTGAGGCATACAAGTTCTGTATGATGCCTTGAGACATTTCGATCCATATTTGCTGTAACCTTGCCTCTGGTTCGTTCAAACTCGTGGGATGCCCAACTCGTCGTCCCAAATGGTCCCAGATATGCTCGATTGAAGATAAATCTGGAGATTGAGCAGGCCAAGGAAGGGTAGTAACAGTGTGGAGATAGTCTTGTGACACCCTTGCTGTGTGAGGCTGAGCATTGTCTTGTTGAAAAATGGCTCCTGGGAGCCGTTGCATGAGTGGCAACACATGTGGTTTCAGGATGTCATGGACATACCACTGAGCTGTCATGGTACCACGATTCAATACTAGGGGTGACCGTGTATTGTAGACAATGGCACCCCCTACCATCACACCAGCTGTGGGAGCGGTGTGTCGCTGTAAAGCAAAGGCAGGATTGAGGCGTTCACCACGGGGTCTCCACACACACGAACACGATTGGCATCACTACTGAGATTGAATCTGGATTCGTCGCTAAAGACGACCTGGTTCCATTCCGCTGCAGTCCAGTTTCCTCGTGCGCGGCACCACTCCAAACGGAGGCATCGATGGGTGGGCGTCAAGGGCAGCACATGTAATGGGCACCGCGATCCCAAATGTCCTTCAGACAGGCCCCTTCGTATGGTTCGAGAAGACTCAGGGGCCCCTAGTGAATGTGCTATGTGTGCCTAGATGGCGGCCGATGAAGCAGTTGGCTGTACGCGTGCATCTCTTACGATGTGGCGTTCTTCTCGACGACTGGTCTGTCGATGGCGTCCTGAGCCTGGTCTTCGTGTAAATGACATGTCTCGAATCCACTGGTCCCAACACCTCCTCACAACACAGTTAGAGTGGCCTAATTGACGAGCTACTAGCCTAGCTGACCACCCAGCTTCCATCGTGACGATGATTCTCCCCCTCTCAAACTGCGCCAGCTGATCATATTGCCTTCAAAAACGGCGTAATGGCATGTCTACCTCAGATATTTCTTTGTAAACGATTCAGCACACTCAAACAAGCTGTGGTTACCTGTTTTATACTCCACGGAGAACGACGTTAAACGCCCTCTACCGGCTACACGTAATGCGCAATCACGCTTCATTTCTAATCATTTGCATATCTCCCCGACATGTACCTTCATGCTAAGTTTCGTTACAATCTCGCAATTATTTCTTGGTGTACTAATTTTTTTGTCCATGAATGTATCTACATAATCCCGGCAGTCCACTTTTGAGAAAAATATATTTTCTTGGGATTAACATCATGCTCAAAATGGGCGAATGATCGAAAACAGGGAAATCAAAGTGATTGCAAGACGGGAGGCGTAAACTCCATGTATATCTTACCGCAAAAGTGGAGAAATCAGTTAATCTGCATTGCTAGGTAACATATAGATTTTTTTTCTTTCAATGACTACTTGAAATCGGAAACATCTCTTTTCGAATGCAGTTTGGGCAGGGCACCACCGTACTGATTGCCATTGACGAGGCTGAATCGATGGACGATGACTCGTGGCTGTTGATCCGACAACTGACGGAGGAGGGCACCTTCGTGATAATGCTGAGCATATCCGAAGATTTCAAGCGTCCTTCCATCTCAGCGTGCATGGTCCTTCTCAAAATGTACACCTGCATCAGAATCAAGGATTCAGTGGAGGATTATTTTGCATCCATCGTGTGCTGGTTCTTGGGGGTCAAGGCCGTGGAAAAAGAACTATATCGGTGAGTCTGTTACTCATAAAGGAGATTTTTTTTATGTTCGCGTAAGTCCCCAAGAGATATTTAATTAAGCATCTAATTCTAGTGTTTACAAAACTTCTGCCACCCATCCGGTATAGCGGTTAATGACGCTGACTGGGCTTGAGTTCGAATCCCGGAAAAAGCATGGAAGTTTGTAAATGTACAGTGCTTGCGCGGCATGGAGGCACTCTAAATATATGTCGAGTCGCAAGTCCTTTCGTGACGTTGGGGGAAGTGGAAGAGAAGTGAGAGGTCCCTGACTAGCCCCGAAGGTGTTACTCCTCGAAATAGGGGGGGGGAGCCAAATCACACTGTCACCCGTATGGAGCTCAAAGCTGCGGCTGACGACAATTGGTTATTTATGCTTTTTGTAATGTCAAAAGAAGTATGGAGGCAATGGAAGAAAAATAAAATACGCCATATTTTGTAAATTGGAGCCCTTTGAAAATTTTATACATTAAACTAGAAGTTTTATTTCATAGCTCATGCCCTTGAAAAACGCGCAACAAGGCGGAAAAGAGCTACAATCGTTAAAATTTGCAAAGTAATTGAATGATGTCTGAAATTAAAATGACCTGTTTGGAACCAATGCACGCGACCACACACCCTGTAGTCGCTCTGCGATTAGGAAGTGAGTCATATGAAACGGCTCATGGTGAAAGATTCAAACGCAACGATTACATTCCGACTCGAGCAGGAGTTAAGTAAGATCAAAGAATTGTGCTGCAAGCACTCGTGTACCCCACGGTGTCTTGTTCCACGATACGATCCGATTTAGGGCTGCCAATTGTTCAACAAACCTTTTCTAGGCGCCTTGGGGAAGTGAATCCCCAATCCAAGCTCCTTTTTCATACATTGCTTTTAACATCGAAATATCACTGACTCTGTAGACGAAGTCACCGATGTCAAGCCAGAGAGACGTGGAATGCCACAGATTGGTAAAATCTGGTATTTAGAGACAAATGCCGGCTTGGAACTGATTACTGCGTAAGGATATGCAGGCTCCCTGGTGAATGGCGTAATTCCACCCAAGTTATCACGCTATTCATAGCTAACGTAATGATCGAGGAGGCGCATAGACTGTGATATCCACTGCTTTTATAATTGTAGCCCGTGAAACGTTCATGTGGATCAGAGTTATTTTGATAAATTTCTACGTTTCCACGTGGGACCTTTCCTAAATGGACTTCCAGGGGAAATCTTTCAGCAAGATAATGCTCATCGTCATTTTTACACTTCGGACGATATCCGACGTCTAATCAACTTAATGCCGGACAGAGTTGCGGTATGTATTGCAACAGGAGGTGGTTCGACGCTCTATTGAAGTTGCACTGAAGTTTGTCTAACTACACGCACTGTATTTGTTTTATGTACTAAATTCATGACGATCACATAAATTCAACCACGTGGCTCTCCAGTGAATTCGAAAGAAACTTATATTAAACTTGTATTTGTTGATCAACTTGTGAAATTTAAATTTCAAATTTGACAATGATGGTAAACTGGTAAAGATGTTCAAATGTTAAAATCCTTCAAAAAAGTTGTTCAAAATTTTAAAATATATACTACACGTCAACTTTTAAATCAAGTGCATTTGTTTTATCTATGTTCGACAGATACGTACTTTTTAAAAGCAAGCAATAGTTGGTAACAGCTAAGCGCAAGAGCTGATTGGTCGATAACAGGCGATTACTGTTATCATGTGACTATGACGTCACATGAATTTATCCCATTGTCTTTATTTTTGGGATTTCTCATTAATATCATTATTTGTATTAAATTTCATTTCAAACCGAAACCTCCTCCTTGACGAGCTGTGCTTGCCCCTTTCTCAAAGTGAAACATATTTCCTCTTCTAGCTACCTGAAGAAGAAGACCCAAGACAGCACCCAGCTCTTACATGAGGTGCTTCTATCACCCGCCGTCTTGGAATTCACAATGCTCGTCCCTTTCGACAATCTGGGCTCCCACGAGAAGAAATTCTTCATCAGCGAGTTTCCCGTACCTCCAGACCAAGAAAAAGAAACGGTGAGTTCTTTGATTCCTTTTAAATATTGAAAAACAAGCTGGTACTTCCCGGTTGCAATGCATCCACAAGTCATCCGATCTTTCACAAATATTATCGTTTCAGATGCTTTTAGTTATTTGGTGAAGAAATTAATGGCTGTTCTTGGCGATGGATCAGAAGGGCTAAATTCATCACCAATAAACGTCGTGTAGATCTAGAACACAGTGATACTCAAATTTCTGTGCCATCTTGTTTCGCGTGGTTTGTAACGAATGTATTTTTTCCCTTTTCACACAGTTCTTTGTAGATTTGTATGTGCTGTTAATCCTTTACACAGTTCCTTTCACACCTCTTTAAAACTATCTGTGCAAATCTAGCTTAAGAGCCAGTGCTGCGCTCTGCGGCACAGATTACTAAGTTTATTTGCAATTGCGTTTACTTTTTGCTGCCTAAAATCTCTGGAAACGATATCAGCATAACCCATTAGAACTTGCTGCTCGATGTGTATTCCAGTGTATTTGTAAGAAAGTTTTCCAATGCCTCTTGATCTAAGGTCTGTTTATGTGACACATAACTCTTTTTGACATGTTTAGCAAGAATAATCTTTTTTTTTAGACAAGGATGTTGACGAGCTCATCCTGGTTACTTTGACAAGAATTGCTGTCCACACTAAGAGCAGACAACTGTACGCTGTTGGTATCGGCAAATATCTTAATGGTTCAATAACTGAATAAAGGTTTAAGATCCTTTTAAAAATTACCGACGGGCTCTTCCTTTTTTTATTATTACAAGCTTTTATTTAACTTACAATGTATGTATGTATGTATGTATGTATGTATGTATGTATGTATGTATGTATGTATGTATGTATGTATGTATGTATGTAATTTGTTCGGGTGGAATCTTGCAACTCAATTTTCAAGCTGATATCTTCACTTCATTGAGCTGAAATTTTGTATACACGTTCAGTTTGGATGACAATGCATGTTTTGACAATTTATATTTCGATATTGCAATTAATTAAAAAGATATTAATTAAAAACATTTAATTAGTTTTGGGCGCCAACTTTGATACATCTGCATTGTTGTAATAATGTTATTTTTACAACAATGACAAAAGTTGGCGTCGAAAATCGGTTTTCAGCCAAACTAAAATTTCATAACGTTGCGCTATTCACTGTATTTATTAACTTTGTCTAAAAAATAATTAAATTTCTACAACGTAAAAATAATCTAATTTCTGCAACGTATGCAATTTTTTTACAAATTTCTATCTATTTTCTTGGATTTAAATTCAAAACAAAAAAAAGTCGAGCTATTTTTCAAGTAGATTGGTACATTGTATATTTTTCTCAACGCTGCCAAGTTAAACTGAGATGGAGTATTGTAGAAATTAATTTAAAAAAATTATCTAACTTTAATTTATGAAACTCAGACAAAAAATAATTACAGAATTGGAAGGATCATTTTTTTTATATATCTTACCCATCAAAAAGGAATCCGCTAGGAAAACAATAAGAGAAAAATATTATCCAGAAATGCAATGTATTTTCAATTAAAAAATAATTTTATATTAAAATAAATGAATTTTTTAAAGAAATTTTTTAATTTTAAGCCTACAAGTAATTTAAATATACCTCATTTTTATCACCAGTAATCTAAACACACACTGCGACATGTGTCCTTAAATTTAATTACAAATAGTATCTGTTAATTTTATTTGAAAAATTACGGCAATTTTGTTTCTCTAGATGAGTTAGGTACATTGTAAAACTAGCTCATGGTTATTGATATCCATAAAATGTGCCAAAAGAGAATAATTTGCACATTTTAAAAATAAAGAGAGAAAAAAAATCGAATCTGAGAAGAAAAATTTCGTTAAATAGGAAATGCACTTCGCTATTTGGAGTTATTTTACGAAGAAAAGAGTAATATGTGCTTGGGTCCAGGAAAAAGTTCTTAAAATAGAGAAATTCCCAAAATAGAGGTTCATTACATGGAGGTTTGACTGTATAAAAATAATAGGATGGTTAGTTATTTTTTCAAAATCAAGTTTCTAAAGATGACCTGAGCAATTAAAAAAATAGATTCTTACGTAGAAGATATCCAATGTCCAGCAAAATATTATCATTAGTTGAGAAAACTTTCATTTTTGATTACAACATGCGTTTTGAATTTTAAGCATTTTATTGATTAATACAAATATTTAAATGCTTTTTTGAATTTTTTTAATAAATAACTAGATTTTTCTTCTAATATGTGAGAGAAATATATCCCTTACCTTCAAAATATTTCAAATAAATAATATATTCTTTAAGATTTTTCAAAAAATAATCACAATTTTAATTAAACATTTTATAACTTCGTCATTTATTAAGATAATTTCACGAAACCTTTTATTCGTGTGTAGAACAATATTACCCAAGATCTGCACGAAGATTGACAAAAATACGGATTTAAAAAAAATTGTGTTTTTCGTCTAATACCCTTTTTGCGAGAATTGATTCAGCTAAATCAGGGATGGTGAACCAGCGTTGAAAGAGTTGAACAGGCTGAGAAACCTGTCCAGCGATAACTAAAAAGTAAAAAATAAATTAAAAATAAAAAAAACTTTTTTAAGCACAAGCTTTTATTTAAACGCTCTAAAAAGAATAAAATAAACTTTTCCTTCAAAACTTATTTTACTGTCAACTTATAACGTCATTATACAATTTATATGATATAAAAGCTTGTCGCGAGATTTACCTGTGTAGATAAACAAGTAAAATAAATAACTTGACCTCAATGATTTTAATTTTTAAAAATTTAAACTAAGTGAATACGAGTACTTAAATCTCGCGACAAGCTTTTATATCATATAAATTGTATAATGACGTTATAAGTTGACAGTAAAATAAGTTTTGAAGGAAAAGTTTATTTTATTCTTTTTAGAGCGTTTAAATAAAAGCTTGTGCTTAAAAAAAGTTTTTTTTTTATTTTTGATTTATTTTTTCTCTTTTTGATAGAGAGAAACATCTGCTGTATGCTTGTGTTGAAAGTGTAAAATTCCTGACTAAGTTCGAACAACATGTGCCAAAGACAAAAATTACCTGAAAAATCTTACGACTGAACTAAAATCGTTTACTGCATTTGAGTCTCAGCAGAAGATATGAATTTTTCTATCACAATTTAATGCATGACTAGGTTTATGAAAATATAGGTAAATTTGTTTAATAGTTTATTAAAAAGAGAAAAAGAAACAAATTTTAGTTGGCATAATTATCTTTTAATAATACCTAGAGGCAAAAGAGGCTGGGACTGACGACCCCGGTTCTAGATTCAAAGCCGTGAACGATATCGCACCGTGTTGTCAGTTGCAAGTGAATTCAAATAAATTCCGCGCGCTTATGCTGAATTATCGACACTTTAAAAAAACATTTAGAAATTGTGTCTGACTATCATCATGGATCCTTAAAAACTTATACAAATTTGTTTTTAAAATTTGTGAAAATTTTCAAAATGTTCTTTTTTATATATTTTAAGTGATTTGACCAATTTGGAGAATTTTTGTTATCCCTCTTTCCATCGCCTCCCCTGATATTCTTTACTTTTATTGACCCTTAAAGTTTTCCTTGATTTGTGTTTTCATTTTCTTAAATTTCCGTCATAGCATGTGTTTGGTTTTGAAATGTGTCCCAGAAAAAGAAGTACTTTGTTACTTTTTCAGTTTCTGTGTGTTATTTCTTAAGATTGACTTGAAAACTCCTTCCGTATCCTAACGGAGCTGTTTTCTACTTTTATAATGTATTTCTTAATTTGAAATTCCCTTTCTGTCGTGTAAGTTTTTATCCTAATCAATACTGATACCATTGACCAGGTTCTTGCGTGTGCCAAAAAGCCAGGAGTCAAGCTCCGTGATATGAAAGTACCGACAAATATTAATGGTGAGTGTCCTTTCATTTAACACACGTTCCAGAAGTAAGACTCTTTTCACAGAAATTCTACATTACTAAATACACTCTTTTGACCATTTTTACTGATAGTAGCCACTGACAGTGAAATACATTAAAAAAACCCCACCTCCTTCGGTGCCTCTTCATTGGTTCCGAAATGACACCTCAAAAATGTTGGCATCAATATGTGAAAGGTTACAGATCGGGACTGTAGACCGGAGGATTCAGTCTCTTCCATTACAGACAACGAATGTGTTTTACAGTGTTCGTTGCTGTTTTGTATTGTTATCCAATTACAGGATCCCTGAATTAAAGTGTCAAAGTCTCTTTTATCGAATGGCGTACTTCAGTTTCTTTGCCACCGTACCTCCTCCTCATGTTGGTGGAGGAGGAAGTCACGACGCTTTTTACCAGATTCTCGGAGGATTCGAATGCTGTCGTGATTGAGTCGCCGTTGACTCAGACACGTAAAGATGATATTCACTTTTATTAATCTAACGTTAAACCTGATTACGCTATATGCAGAGAAGATAAATGGGAACTTATCTTTAATGAGATGCAACCTCTGAACTCGTCTGAGAGAACAGGAATAATTTAATATAATTCCGGCATCATCATCGTCCACATAAATCTACTCTCTATCTCACTGAGTGTCTATTTAGTAATGTCGTTCGTTTGAGGAGTGGAGTTGCTCTATCTGAAAGTGCCAATTGGGTTGGATGGAATAAACCTTAGTTAGGGAGGATAGGTCTTGTGGATTGTTCCGTGCTCATTCTGGTTTGCACTCGTCTGAGCATCGGCATATGAGTCAGGCACTTTGCTCTCGCCTTACCCGTTTTGAATTTAGAGGAAATTATCTTTTGCTATGGTGTATCGTGTGTGGCTACACCATGTATTTTTTTCATTTTGTGATACAATTTCTTTGTGAAAAAAACCTGAGTGAAACTTACTTGATTCGAATATTCCTCTTAATCGGGTATTTTAATTTCTTACACCATAGAAACCAGGGCTTTTCGATTTGAAAGATTAATGTATAATGACATTGTAAATACTAAGTAGTAAAAAAACTAAATTGATATTCCGAATTAACAGTTAATTTTTTGCTGTTACTTGAATTAATTTCTTTTCTAGCGGATCGTATAAAGTTCGAAACTATTTTTCCTCTTTGCTTTTATGTATGAAACCTAACTGCACTACCTGAATTTAGACAAGAGATGTAATAAATTACTTAATTAAAGCATGAAATATTAGAAGTTAAATTTTTTATTAATTATAGCCATTCTTCCTTGTCAAATAGTTTAAATTGAAGAATTTTAATAATACCGTTACAAGAGAATAAAAATAACCAC
Organism: Trichonephila clavata; assembly: GCA_019973975.1. Lineage (NCBI taxonomy): Eukaryota > Metazoa > Arthropoda > Arachnida > Araneae > Nephilidae > Trichonephila > Trichonephila clavata. The sequence continues at coordinate 287,173 of BMAO01039346.1, read as the reverse complement.
TTTTTTAAATCAATAATTTGTTTACTTCCGTTATATTCTAAGATTAACTTATGAAAAACTGCAATTAAGAAATGCAATTTATGAAAACTCAAACTAAGTTCCTGTAGGCCTAAGTCTATAAAAAATCCAGGCTAAACATTTCAATTGCATCAACTTCAAAGGACGGCGTTATAAGATGTCTTGCTTGTGAAGAGGAATATTGTGACCCTCCAACAGAAGAATGGATCCAGTGCTGTGAATGCCAAGAGTGGTGGCATGAGAAATGTTCAATTATGAAAATGGCATTTTCATTGGTGACTATTTTGTTAGCTGCACAACTAAACACTTCATCATTACGTTACAATGCATTACGCTTAGTTTTATAAGATGAGAAAACACAATTATCATTTGTTAAATTATGTAACATATTCAAAAGATAAAATATGTTCAACCTTTTTCAGTGCTATCATCTTGTCCCGGTCTCGGGGCAAGATGACGATTTGTTAAGGTTATGGAAAAATAAAATTATTCTTTACTTCTTTTAATTGAAAAATTAAATGGTAATATTTTTTAATATTACAAAAGACTACTTTAACATTTCATGTAAAATTAATTTTACTATTTTTAAAAATAATTTAATAAACAACAAAAAATTGTTAACATAGTCATCTTGCCCCGGTCTCCCCCTACAATGGTAAAACACCAATCCGCAGCCTCATTAGAAATTTAAAAAAAACAATTGACCAAAAAACTTTTGCAACTTAAATGTCCACTGTAGGACAAGAATGGGGGTGAAACCCGTAAAAGCTAGAGAGACAGAATTTTCATCGAAAGGCAGCAGTCTTTGGCCTCCTGGTTCATCATTCCGCTCTCCAATTCGGCCGTATTGCGCATGCTCATACAGTCGTATCTAGAATTCTTGATCAATCAACAATTTTAAGAAAGTGCTTCATTTTTTTCACGAACTCAATTCAAAAAGGAAATAATTCTCAGTGTCATTATGCATTTTTAAAAGTTGTTAGTTATACTGGTGAAAGCAAGTATGATCACACACACCACACACTTTATTCTTTACATGTCAAATTTGAGCCTCTTTTTGCAATGTAGAATTCATTAAATTTTAAGTTATTTTATCTTCGTTTCATAAAACAAAGCAACATTTCGAGCATTTAAAACTGGTGACACCTAATTCGCTGCTGCACCTAATTCGCCTCTTTTTGTATCATTTTCCAGATGCCGTGAAAAACAGTTTCCATTTTCTTACAGTCCAAGATCGCTTGTTACTGAAGCGGGCGGCCATCTTGGGACCTGTATTCGATCAACATGTCCTGGAAGTTGTGAGTCATGGGATCCCGACCGAGCAAGTACGTCATTGGATCACTCGTTGCGATAATTATTACCTGAATAGTGATAATCTTTTGATTGGACATTGGGTCCATAGATCCCTGGAGGTCCGTCATCTAATGTTAAGATTTTCCTCTTTTACAGACTCTAAAAGACCTCGTGGAAAAATTGAAAGATGTGTCGTTCTACACTACATCACTAAGTTGTTTCCAATAAAAATATTTACTGGAACATATATTTCGATGAAGAGCATTAATTCAGTTTTTTTATTCTTTACACCTTCATAGCCATTACTAAAATGGAATTTTAAAAAATATATATATAGTAGAAACACAAATGCAAAGATTAAGGATTAAATTCACTTAGCGCGCCAATATGAAAACGATTGTATCCATCTTGATTTCCTGATCGAATTGCTTCTGTATTAATCATTTATTTGTATCTACATTATTTTTTATTTGAAATTAGAGAGAGTATTTTGCAATATTTTTATATACATTTATAATTTGATGTTTACTATTTTCTTAAAGGAAAAAAAAGTTTTAAAACAGTTTGTATAGATAGCAGATGCAGTGATATGACTATTAAGGAACCGTTAAATCACTCATCCATGTGTTCAGAATTTCGGGGGCCCACTATGTCAGGCTGATATACAAAGGCACCGTTACTGAAAGTTTAAGAGTTGCTGCCTTAAAACATTCATAGTAAAAAAAAAGAGGAGGGAAGAGAAGAATTTAAAAAAAAGATGAAAGGACTCTTGGTTTTAGCCTAATTAACTTTAGGGATAGTGTACACTTACTACAGATGATGAAAATCCATAGGTTCCCAAAGTGAGCACTGAAGGGGCAGGATTAAAAGGAAAATACTAGGTATGTTAAATGAGCGACTCTTACACAATCCACATTATTCTGCAAAGTTTTTCAAAGGAATATGGCAAAGGAACTGACTGGCTGTATTCTATTAAGAGGAGCAATTTAGGAATATGGCATCTCTCCTTGATATGAAAGGGAGGTTTTTGATTTTTTTGTAAGTTCAAAGTAAAGCAATTACTAGAACATTTGATGGTGTTTTAATTATTGCAACACGATTCTTATTACCTCTTACTATTTAGGACGAATTTTCATATTAAACTCTTTTTTACATCGTTACGAGGTTTCGGATGAAGATGCGAAGGATGTAATTCTAGGATATATCTAGTTTTTTTTTATTACATATATGAGGAGGGATCATAATGTTTTAATTATTCTTTGAATTAACCAAGACGGAAAATTGTGTTATTCTTAAAACCTCTCCTACATTGTAACCTTCCAAAGCTACACGTTTTTCTCAGAGCTTCTTGGCCTTTGGGAAGCCATCATTGTAGAGCAGAACAGATTTCATAAAAAAAAAAAGAATTATTCTTCAAACCCTTGTACGACATCATTTATATTCTCAACGCAATGAAATATTGAATTCTGGAAATAAGAATAAGCCTCTTGATCCAAGATCTGGAAAATAGGTCAGGTGGGGCAAATCATTCCTGGCGACAGACATGCGTCCGTTTTTGGTGAATTCCATTAACCCTTTTACTGGCACCGGCGTATATAACCGTCTCACTCAACCAGTGCATTAAATGCCCGTCCGAAATAAGATTCTTTCCTTAGCGTTGTTATCAGTAAAACTATCCCGAGGCTTCGGAAGGATGTAAAATGACCTTGACAACTTTTTCAAAGGATGTACTTATTTCAGAAAAAAATTTGCTTGTTCGCGTCTTTCTTTTTCCGCCAATACTCCGCGTACGTGCGCCTATATGAAAACCGGTGGCTCTGGGGAGCGAATCTCGTAGCTTTTAATCGGCAGCTAAGCGATTAGTTACCACCTTGTAAAACAATGGGCGAGAGAATTGTTCGTTACATCGAATATAATGGCTTGAGAGTTAAATGGTTCGTAAGTTGCCCATGATTGAAAATGATGTATTCCATGGCTTGGATTTGAGATCTCAATTTGATTACTGCTGTTTGATTAAACGATTTTATCTGAAATCCATTACGTGTAACCCCAGTGTACTTCAACCCCCGTTTCCTTCGACACAGGTGTCGAAGTCCATCAACAACCTTCTGATGAAAAGCATTCTCTCCTTCGCGTGCACTTCGGGCATCATTCTGGAGAAGTTACCCGCCACGGATCCCTTTAAGAAGCTCGCCTGCTACAATGTCTGCTTCTGTTCCAAAGCGACGGGAAAGTCTATCTTCAGGAACTGCCAAGTGCCCCACGAACACGCCGGACCCTACCGCAGGCTCAAGTTCCGAACAAAAGTGTTCAGGTAAGTGGCTCCGAAAATTTTCAGGAAATTAAGGGCACGAATCCACCATGCTGTTAACAAATGACTACAGTACCAGTTTCGAACAAAACTTTTGATTATGATATTTCACTTTGAAAACTCAGTTTGAGATTTATCTTAACAATAGTAATACGTAGTTACGTTTTTGTGGAGCTTATTTATATTGTAGTTAGGTAAAAATATAGATTACGATTTAAAGTAGGTATTATTTTTACCATTTGCCAAAATATGCTTTTTCGTAGATTGGGGCTCGTGGACAAAAAACAAAACAGCTCTTCAAGAGCGATGAAATTTACTGTCAAAAATAATCCTTAAAATACAGAATAAACAGCAGTAAAATTCGTACAATAAGATTCAGAAAGTTCTCACGTCTTCTACAACACAACTCTAAGTGTCTAAAAATACAGTCACAAAATGATAAAAGCTATCCGCCAGCAACCTCTCGGTCCTAGGTAGATACAACAAAGTGCTTCTTCAGCGGCTGAAGAAGGACTGACTTTCAGTTTCAGGAAGCAACCGCTATTTACAGTCTCTTCCACCGTTTTCTCGAACATCCACTTACGTCATAGGTCACAGACTTCTCAATTTCGGGAAACATCCATCGGGAACATCTCCTGTGTAGGAGATATATGGCTGTTATCATTGAAACATCATTATAATAAAACGGATGGCGTTGCTTGCATATAATAAAGTTTCTATGATAAATAAATTCAACAAAAAGTAATAATTAAGCTTGCTGATTTAAATTATTCACACTATCTATACAAATAAATAAAATTGAAGTGTCTGTTTTTAATTTCAAATTAGCAGCTTTTTACTAAATGCATTTAAAGGTATATACCGTACTTATATCAAAAATCAATTTTTAAAATTTTTGTCTGTCTGTCTGTTTGTTCCGGCTAATCTCGGGAACTTTTAGTCCGATTTTAAAAATTCTTTCACCAATAGAAAGCTATATTATCAGTGAGTAACATAAGATATATTTTATCTCCATATTCCTACGGGAACGGGAATTATGTGGATAAAACGTTGACGTTGCTTACTCCCCGTCAAGTTGGCGCAAAATTATGCATTTGATCAATAATGGAAATTTTAATAAAAATTTTCTCACATTTGTAGCAAATAACTGAAACATAGTGTAATTTAGCATCTTAACAAAAAGCAATTTTTAAATGTTTTTTTATTAAACGTCTAACGTTTATTGCGTTACGTTTGTTAAATGTCAAACTCAAACTTTCAGAAATATCGCCAAGTTGGCTAAAAAGTTCTCAATTCCGACAATCCCAGATATTTTAATGCAAATTTTCTCCCACTTTTTAAAGAGGGAAACGAAATAAAAATTTAGCGAATTGCGTACGCGTGATATTGAAAATTCTATGATAATATTAATTGAAAGTTTCATAAAAAGTTTTGATTACTTTAGTAGTTTTGATTAGTTTGAATAGTTTTGAAAGAATTTATTACTTTGAATTTTTGGAATAAGTACAAAAACTACATAGCGGAAGATACTTAGCTACGAAAACCAATGAAATATGCATTTCAATGAACACATCTACAACGAAACGCAATAAAGGTTTTCGGATTGGTTAGGAGAAAGCTACATGATTTTGGAATGATTAGCTCTAGATGTGTCGACGGAAATGGCTTCGATATTGAAATTACTTGAGAATTAAACTACGATTTTATAGCATTGAAACATCAAGTAACAGAATTTATCCCTCAATTAACTCCAGAACAAAGTCACGTTTTCCAACAAGTGTTACGCAAAATAGAATCCGGCAGTGGTGCACTCTTTTTTTCTCGAAGCCCCTGGAGGAACAGGAAAAACGTTTTTGCTAAACTTATTATTAATGGCCACCAGAAAAACCTAGAAAATAGCAGTTGCTATTGCTTCTTCTGGTATAGCCGTGATTTTACTGACCAATGGTCGTACTGCACATTCCATTTTAAAATTATCGCTTAATCTTGCCTTTGAAGATTCCCTCATCTGAAATTTCAGAAAAAATAGCTCTCAAGGCTTCCACAATGTAATCTTTTAGTGTGGAATGAAAGTACGATGTCTCACAAGAAAGCTATAGAAGCGTTAAATCGGACTCTTCAGGATTTACGAGATAGTACAGATATTTTAGGAGGAATGGTAGCTTTATTATATATTGGCTGGTGAATTCAAGCTTATGGGGAAAATTTAAAAAATTCAGTTTGAAAACGAATATGAGAGTGCATCTTCATAATGACATAGATTCGGAACATTATGCAGTGACGAAATTAAAAATCGGTTATGGTTTTGGGCTGGAGTTTTAATAAGACTTTCAGAGAATTTTGTAATGTAGAAGAAAATAATGTAAATCTCATTGCTCAAATTTACCCGGGCTTGCAACAAAATTTAATTTGGGATCAGTGGTTGCGTGCAGGATCAATATTGGCGCATAACTATGACAATGTCCATAAAATCAACATTGAATATTTAAGCGACGTGCGGGGAAGGGGTAGAATTGAAGAAATATTTATCAATGAATACAATCATGGATAAAGAACAAAGTACTTCATATCCCACAGAGTTCTTAAATTCACTTGAACTTTCGGGTGTACCCTCACACAAACTTCAATTAAAAGTAAATGTACCAGTTATGCAAAATCTCGATGCTCCTCAACTATGTAAAGGAACGAGGCCTTGCATCACAAATCTGATGCAGAATATACACTGGTGTGCAAAAATTAAGGACGGGACGGTTTTTTCAATATAACTTTGTACAAAAGCATTCCAAATCAACACATTTAATACCGTAAGATTCCCAATACGTAAGGACATGAGTAATGTAAGCAGCACTTACTAAAAGAGAAATCAGAGGGATAAAAAGAAGCTTTATTGAAAAAGTAGCATGGAGCGCAATGCGACTGAAGGTCGAAACATCCCTGTGATGGGTGTCCAGCAAGAAATATCCGGTCTTTAGTAGGGGATATGATCTCCCCTGACTGCTAGGCAGGTTTCACAGCGTCTGCCCATGCTGAGAATGAGGGTGTCAATGAGTTGTTGAGGCATTGCTGCCCATTCGTCTTGCAGCGCCAATCGAAGCTCCGGAATCGTTACTGGTTGTAAGGTACGAGCTGCCAAGCGTCAGCCTAGAAAATCCCATACATGCTCGATGGGATTGAGATCCGGAGATCGTGCCGGCCAATCCATACGTTCAATATCCTCACTCTCTAAGAGCTGTTCGGCAGCTACTGTGCGATGACATGGTGCATTGTCGTCCATGAAAAGGAACTGCGGACCCATAGAGCCTCTAAAAAGACGCACATATGGAAGAAGAATCTCGTTACAATAACGGGTCCCGTTGACTGAACCTGCGTCGAAGATGTGAAGGTCTGTACGACTACCAAGCATGATGCCTCCCCAAACGAGAACACCGCCACCTCCATACCTGTCCCTTTCAATGATGTTCGAGGGATGATTGCGGCTTCCCCGCTCTCTCCAGATGAGTATGCGATGAGAATCGCTACTCAGACTGAATCTGCTCTCATCTGTAAAGAGTACTCGTCCCCATTCATTGTCTCTCCAATTCCGGTATTCTTGGCACCACAGAGAACGCCTTCTCCGATGGGCATGCGTTAGAGGTACACACCGTACAGGGCGTCATGCAAACAGACCACTACCGTGCAGTCTTCTGGCCACGGTAAAACGCGATATTGGTCGTCCAGTCGCCTGTGTCGTGTGTCTAGCGATTTCTCCCGCTGTCTGCCGCCTGTTTCTTCTGGCCTGTAAGGCAATATACCGGTCATCTGCGGCTGTGGTTCCTCGTGGACGACCACTACTGAACCCCCGAATAGCTGTTCCTGTAGTTTGAAATTGTCTCCAAAGTCGTGAAACGAAGCTGTGAGCAATTCCGAACTCTGCAGCCACACTTGTCACACTGCGACCTTCCTCCAACTTCCTAATGATTCGACCTCGGGTAAAAGCATCCAGATGTCGTCTAACAGATTGATTATTCGCCATTTCTCGCTGAGGCAGCAACTCGGTGTGATTTTAACTGCTATACGGTATGCAATCTCTTTGCCAGAAATACTAATCTTACACCGACAACATGCTTTACTACTCAGACCCTCCCCCATTACGTCTACCTGCATATCTGCGCATGTGCTACCGTACATTACCTCACTTAATCTCCTGATTGGTCTTTCTGTCCGCTCTGCCTCTTCGTTCAGCTGATATGCTAATTTTTTGACTTCGTCCTTAATTTTTGCACACCAGTGTACTTGGTGCCAATATTTCAACATATGTCATGAAAAGGGATAATATTATCATAACTCGAATTCCAAGTATTCCCACTGACCTACTATTTCAATTCAAAAAAGTTCAATTTTCAGTTTTACTGTTGCTATTAACAAAGCTAACATTTCAGGTAGCAGGGTGCATTTTGAAAAGCAATGTTTTTCCCATGGCCATTACGAGATAGTACAGATATTTTAGGAGGAATGGTAGCTTTATTATATATTGGCTGGTGAATTCAAGCTTATGGGGAAAATTTGAAAAATTCAGTCTGAAAACGAATATGAGAGTGTATCTTCATAATGACATAGATTCGGAACATTATGCAGAGACGCAATTAAAAACCGGTCATGGTTTTCGGCTGGAGGTTTTATTTTACTTTCAGAGAATTTTGTAATGTAGAAGAAAATAATGTAAATATGTAGCCTATAGTAGGTGTGTCCAATGCCCACATATTTGCAACTGACGGAAGAACATGTAATATCAGTAATGTGCACAGTAGCATCTTAGAATAATATTCTGTTTTGAGTTCTTTTAAAGAGGAATTATATATTAAACGTAGATACTTTTGATTTTTAAAAATATTAATAGTTAAAGTTATTGAATATTTGTTCTTAATTATTTTAATAAATTATGTTTTCAGTTTTTTTAACTAAGCTCAATTTTATAATTTTTAAATTTTATTGGTTCCAGTCAAGCAATAAAAAAATTACCATATTATTTACTTTCTAATGATAATGATTTTGACTTTGACAGTTATTTAAAGACATCAACGCGAGCGGAGCCGTGGGTAAAAGCTAGTATTAAGATAAAATTAAACAATGATTACTCAAAATTTTCGTAACATTGCAATTTTACAAATCTGTTGTCGGAGTAGCTAAACTCCCTGGAAAGTGGGATCGGCTTCACAGAAGTTTAAAGCAGGACTGAGTTTTCACAATTTTAAAGAGTTCCATATTCCTTTCTTAACTTTAGATAGGTTAGACGAAATATTCTTTCAGTTTTATCAAGCTTATCTAAAATTAAGCCATAAAAATATTTTTTACAATTCCTAATATGTATTCATGTACAGTTTTTCACGAGTAGTTATTCAGAGTTATGCGAAAGAGACGGCTTGTTTTTTTGTATTTATTAACTTGGTAAATAAAGCCGTGACAGGGAGCAGAAATTTGTTCTCATTACAGATTCAACGCCGCCCATCCGGTATAGTGGTCAGTGAAGCTGACTGCGGTGCCGCAGGGACTGGGTTCGAATCCCGGAGAAGGCATGGATGTTTGTGTTGTTATCCTTTCTTCTGTCTGTGTTGTTTACCCCCGTGTTATACGTTCGGTGGTGCACGGGGTTTATAAATGTTAAAAAAAAAATTACAGATTCAACCAAATATTGCAGAACAAATACATCTGGCTGTTTTTCTTTCCTTTATTTTGTATTTCCCGAAACTCAAATGAAAAACAAACCTTAAGAATTTCAGCTTTAGGTTTGCAAGAAATCTTTTTAGAGTCGTTTACTAATATGGTTCCAAAGAGAAAAGAAGTGCATGAATCATGCATACATAGTTGATTTCTTTTTGGGAAAAGAAATTCATTCTGTCAAAGTGACTGATTACCACTCGTCTAGTGCATAAAAGGCAGACCGGATGACATTCCCAGCATTAGGTTTTGAGGATAAATTCAAAAATTTATTTCCGAAGACTTCAAACAAACCCACATCAGATTTTTTTGCGATTTTATTTCCGTTCCCAACTTGGACTTCCTAAGATCTATAGCTGAAGTTACTATTTTAGCTTTAGCCAATCTCCATAGAAAATCGATTAGTGTGATTTTTGGAGAGAATTGGCCAATGAGAAAGAATAAATAAAAATATCTCACTTCTGTGTGTAAAGAAATTCACCAGAACTGACAATTTCAGTATTTTTTAGTTACTATTAATGCACACTAATATCTTATTTATGATTCCTATGTCTTAAGTTTAAATTTCCTTATAGATTGTAAATGAAGCAAGCACTGATAATTTTTTCCTTCAGATATGATGTTTATTTCAAATTTTCTTAGATATCCGTCTATTGACATAACTGCCCAACCAAGATAAAAGTAAACAGTGTCCTTTTTTCGATTTTATCGAAGTAAAATTTTGTTATTTTAAAGTTTCTTAATCAACAATCTATTCGCTGTAAAGATTTTAAAAAATCAAAATACGGCTTCATCCTAGTCTTGCTTTTTTTTATTCCCTTCATCTAAAAAATGCGATGGTTAAGAGATCGCGCTCAGGTCTCGACCATCGCCCACAGCCCTCGTGTTGTTTCATGGTGCGATGCCTTTCTCTCCGCAGGTTATGCATCTTGTCGTACATGACGACGGAGCAGTACAACACCATGCGACGAGAGATAGTGAGCGAACTGGAGTACAGCGGTCTCATCTGCGTCTCCTGCAAGAGCAAGACATCGGAGAGCGTCCAGGCGGAGCTCGACCTGGGAGACATGCGAGTGTAAGTGTTTCGTTGGTTTCACCCAACTCTTACGGGTTCCAATCTGTGAAGTTTGAATGATTATATCCAAACTTGCCTACCATTAAGAAAAAATTGCAGTAAAGTAAAATATGATAATTAAACTTAATAGAATAAGTTCAATAAAAAATAAATTTGAGGTGTTGTAAAATTAAGTTAAAAACGGTGAAATATACACTGTGAAAACCTGCTATTTATTGATCAGGAGGGTGGAGGGGATTAAACGGGGACAATAAGGATGCAGTAAAATTTAGAAAAAGTTTGTACGTGAAATCTAGAGGAAGGTCCCTGATGGGTCGGAACGGATCTGTCCCGACGCAAGAGCTGTAGGAGAAATTCAACAGGGAATCGAACCCTAGTCGATGTGAAGCTAATCTGGTTATCTACCGCTGGACCAGAAAGTGAATATTGAATTAAATAAAATTTTAAAGAAAAAAGGAAACAATGGATCTATTAAAATTTAAATTTGGGGTATATTTTTCAATACCCGAGATGGTGGGATTCATGGAATTATAATTTTGTCAAATAAAAAAATTAATGGCTAATTTTTAAAAAAAATAATTTTTCTTATAGTAAATGTTTTACTCTCAAAACACGGAGGTCTTTGTTTCTCATGAAACCAGCAAGCATTTAGTATTTGTCGGAGAATAATATTTTGTGATGTTTCTAAAAGATTAATATGAGTCTTATCTGCATCGTCCTAAAGTGGAGCGGCATAGGTCAGTACTGCTCCGAGGATCGGTGAGCATGAAAGCATTTTGTTTTCTCGACTAAGAGATTATTTTCTAGAAATTGAGGGGTATTGCAAAAATTTATTTCTGATATGATGCATAAAAAGGAGATATCACCTAGGTATTTTAACTTTAAATAAATTTTAAAATGGGAAGATAGCCCCTTCAAACTCACAATCTTTCAGAGAAAAAGTAACAGAGCTGCTTTTGTTGGTCTCATTTTTTTAACCTAAACTAAGCGTAAGTATCCTCAGCTGTGAGAAAATATTCGACAATCGCAAACGCTAAGGGTGTGATAGCGCCATCCATCAATTTCACGTTGGTTATCAGCTAAAAAATTTTAGTGAAAAAAAAGTACGCGACAAATAGCTTTATAAACTTACTAGCTGTTACCCGCCCGCTTCGCTGGGTATTTCATGATGTTTTATAAATTTTTACTGCTTATATATATATGTATAAATTATGGATATCTAAGTCCTAGCATTAAGAATTCGATTGAATTGAAAAATATACTTATACCTGTAACTGTCACCTGTTGATAAAAAAAAAGGGCAGAACTCATCTAATTTGTATTTTCTAAAAATCTCTAAAATTGAAGCATAGAATGATGTTTGCTCTTTCGTAACTCAAAAACCAAGTGGATTCCCGCAAAACCAATTTTCGGTGGATCTCTACTCCGTAAATTGAACATGCAAGCCAAATTTCAAGTCTAAATCTAACAGAAAAAAGCAAAAGTTTTACTATAAATATCCCCGTAATCCCGTTGAGAGCCGTTTTCCAAAATTACCGCTCTTAGCGGATTTCAATTCAACAAAAGAAAAATGCAAACCAAATTCCATTATTATAGTCCTTGTAGCTCAAAAAAAGTAATTTTTTTTGTCAATACGTCCCAGTAACCCCCTGCAACCCCCCAGAACTTGATTTGCTTAAAATTTATTCTTAGTGGATCCCTATTCAACAAAATAAACATGCTTAACAAATTTCAAGTATATGGGTCTAACAATTAAAAACAGGAATTTTTTTCTGTAACTCCTCTTGACCCCTCGCAAACATCTTTGGGGGTCAATTTTCATTTTACTCTTTGTTAGAGAAACTCTATTTCATGAAAGGAACATGCCTACCAATTTTCAAGCAGGATGATCAAGTAGTTTAAAAATGGAAATATTTATCGATTACGCCTCTTAATCTCCCGAAATTAAACTTAGTAGTTGATATTCGCGAAACCCATTTTGTAGCGGTTCTCTACTTTATGAAAGGAATCTGCTGATCAAATTTCAAGACTGTACGTCTAACAGTTTAAAAATGGGGATAATTGTCTATAACGCCACTTGAGCCCCCGCAACGCCACTTCTGGGTCTGTTTTCACAAAACCCATTTTGTAGGGGAATTCCACTCTATGAAAGGAATCTGCTTAGCAAAATTTGAAGACTGTGCGTCCAATTAATTAAAAATGCAAAAAAATTATCAATAACGCCCCTTGAACCCCCGTAACACCACCTAGGGGTCGATTTTCACAAAACACATTTTGCAGTGTATTTCTATCCTATGAGGGGAATCTGCTAACCAAATTTCAAGACTGAGTCTAATAGTTTAAAAAAAGAAATAATTATTTATATCTTCCCTTAACCCCCCGCAACACCCCTTGGGGGTCAATTTTCTCCAAACCCGTTTTGTAGCGGATATTTACTCCATGAAAGAAACATTCCTACCAATTTTCAAGCAGGTAGGTCAAATAGTTTAAAAACGAAAATATTTATTTCTTACGCCACTTCTTTCCCTGCAACGCCACTTAGAGGTCTGTTTTCACAAAACCTTCTTATAGCTGATCTCTACTCTATGAAAGAAATCTCTTTATCAAATATAAAGACTGTGCGTCTAATAGTTTAAAAATGGAAATAATTATCTATAACGCCCCTTAAGTCCCCTCAACACCACTTGGGGGCAATTTTCACGAAACCCATTTTTAGCGTATCTCTACCCTATGAGAGGAATCTGCTTACTAAGTTTCAAGACTGTACGTCTAATAACTTAAAAATAGGAATTTATAACGCCCCTTAAACCCCCCCGCCCCGCAACACCCCTTGGGGGTCAATTTTCCCAAAACCCATTTTGTAGCGGATATTTACTCCAGGAAAGAAACTTACCTACCAATTTTCAAGCAGGTAGGTGAAGTAGTTTAAAAACGGATATATTTATCTATTACGCCCCTTAATCCCCCGCAACGCCACTTAGAAGTCTGTTTTCACAAAATCCGTTTTGTAACTGATCATTATTCTACGAAAGGAATCTATATATCAAATTTAAAGACAGTGCGTCAAATAGTTTAAAAATGGAAATAATTATCTATAACGCCCCCTAAGCCCCTGCAACGCCACTTGGGGGTCGATTTTCAGCAAACTCATTTTGTAGCGGATCTCTACTCTCTGAAAGGAATCCGCTTACCCAATTTCAAGATTGTATATCAAGTAGTTTAAACATGGAAACAATTAGTATTAAAGCCCTTAACCCCCCGTAACACCCCTTGCGTTTCGAATTTCGGAAAATCCTTTCTTAGCTGATGTCTACTCTATCAAAGGAACATGTCTACCAAATTTCAAGTCTGTAGGTTGAATAGTTCCAGAGATTTCGTGATTAGTCAGTCAGTCAGTGAGTGAGTCGCTTTTCTCCTTTATATATATAGATTTATTATTGCAGTAACGAATTATTAAACAGCGAACGAACGAATTATTTCAACAGCGGAGAATTATTTTTATTAGTTTACATTAGAAAAAATTGAATTTTTTTTCAAATAGATATCAGTCTTGTCCAGAACAGCAAAAGATTTTCTTGTTTGCAGCAAATTTCAACAGGAAAGGGTCCAACCTATTATTAGATTTAACAGGTACGGATGAGTCATGAGTGTAGTTTTATCACGTGAGTTTTGAATAGAACAAGAAATTCCTTTATCTTAACCCACTCTACAACGCAGGTGATATATTAAGAATTTTTACCATTTTTCTCCTTCTAGAACTGAGGTTTATAATAAGTAAGGTTTTGCAGAAAATTTTGTTTTTGAAAATTTTTTGATTTGAAAGATTTTTGGAATGTAAAAACTGATATATAATGAAACTCTTATCTAAACTATTGCATGCTCTAATGCTTTATATTGTTTTGAAATTGTGAAAACATACTTTTTGCTGCAGGATATAAAATGACGCAGTGTTTTCTTCTCTGCATAAAGTCGAAAAAGAACTGTTTCGAGTCAGGAATCAATAAGATTGTTAAACATTTATTAGTCAGTATTTTAAAGTTAAAAATTAACTGATGCGCATTAATTCGATTTTATAGTATTTTTATATAGTATTTGTTTATTTTATTTTTTTATTCGATTACAGAATTTCCAAAAGATAAGTGCAAAAAAAATTGTATTTCCTTTCTCTTTGTTTCCGTCCACGAATTAACGAATAAAATGCTTGGTCCCGATAAATTCATGAAATCGGAGTCCGATTGTTCCTTCTTTTTTCCAGAACCCCCCTGCAGACGGATGTGAAACAATGCGCATGTCTGGAAAAGCGCCCAGAAACTTACAACCGCCTGGCCTACATCCAGCAATCTCACGGAAACAAAATCCTCGCCATCCAGTATATTCAGAGGAAATGCCAGGCAGCCATCGATATCGGATATCCCATGCAGGCGAGTATTCTCGGCACCGATTGATTGCAATCAGTGAAGAATTCCAGAAGCCCTCTCTAAAGTAGACCCCTCCTGCAGTAGTTGTGTCAAATATACTAGTACAAACGGTAAGCCGTAACAAAGGAATGTGCGTGATTGACAAACCTGGGCACACAAACGGACTTGATATAAGCCTAGACACAGACTATGGTCATAACATAATAATGCAGCTTTTCACTGTTGCCATACAGTTCGAAATTTCCAATTCTTTGGAGAATATGTCCGAAAATAACATTTGACGATTAAATTTTTTTTTTGGATCATCATCTTCTTGAGGCCAAGGTGATTCCAGGCCTCTCTCTGGTACAGGTCTGGAGGATTTTCCTTTCCATTCCTTGTCATTTGTAAACTGTGTAAAATGGCAAGCTTCTCAACTATTATAAAAATTCGTGAAATATGAAAACGTGGACAATTTTTAAGTGGATTTTTCTGTAATCCAAAAGATAAACGGGAAAAATATTGTAATAAAGCACTTTAGTCAGGTAAAATAAACATCACGCAGCTATTGTTTGTCGCTCTTTTATAATCCCTCTATTGGATACTTTAAGGTTTCACATCTGGCTTTTTACAAACTTTCAAGGAAAATAATAGTGTTGATTTGCTTGATTAACGTGAGTTTAGAAACAAAATTCAACAGAATATTTTTTTTGTGTGTGTACAAGTAATTTCTTTATTCTTTTCATTATTCAATATTGTTTTCTGAATGTATTTCAGTACGTGTTGCTAAATACATTCTCGATACGTATACTTCTTCTACATATTTATTTTAAATTTACCCTCTAGATGTTACAGTGATGCTGACTGTTGTGCTTAGGTTCGAACCTTGGAGAAGATATGGATGTCTGTAAATATTTAGTGCATGTGCAGCGTGGGCCCAAAATATACTGTCACCTGGATGGTGCTCAAAGCTGCGGATAACGACAGACGTAAACTAGCCTCTTGCCATTATGACTTTCTTTGGACACGATCTGACACAGTGGCTACAAGCCATCCGATCGGTGACTTAAAAAAAAGATATTTAAAATACTCCACAAACTTCTTTACAAGAAAACGATATGAATAGAGTTTTAATTCCGGTGTGCATGTTGCATGTGTATTGTATAAAAGGTAAACTGTTGAATAAATTTGTATCCCCAGAGAAGTAGTGTGTATAAAAAACAAGGAGTTCGAGGGAGTAGAATTGGGAGGACTTACAAGGTTTTCCTTTGCATTAATCGCGTAATAAAAGTTGTTTGTTGAAAGTGTTAAAATTGATTAAATTAATGAAACAAGTTGATAATTGAGATCCTATATTACCTATGATTTACATGTTATTTTCCTTAAACCAGGGATTGATATATTCATCTCAGGCGCTTAAGCTCCTCCCTCAAGATCCGGACGATCCCACGCTCCAACCAAATGACGAGGAGGAGAAAGACATTGACCTCGTCATCCTTCGATCTTCCATCGTCCGAATGAAGGCCCTCGTAAGCACCAATTTCTGTCTTTTTTCGCATCGATCCCATTGAGCTTCTCTTGTTCTTGATACAAAGACGCGGTGAGTTATTTTGGCCAGGGGTGAGCAAATAGCGCCCCTTCAAAACAGTCAAAAAACCAAATCTGGAAAAAATGTTCACTATATTTGTGAGCAAAGTTTTCTTGCATGAAGATTGTCGCGACCCGGAGGTCGTGGCTGTAAGAGGGTTCGGGTGAAGAAACAGACACGATTTTAAAGATAGGTACTTTTATTCTATCTTTAACACTTTACGAATAATACACAGCTAAACTCTGGGAGCTATCTGAAATCCTAACACTTAATCTGATTTATAAGCTTATTGAAAATCACTTAATTTCAGTCGGAGCTCCTTGTGACGATCCTTCTCGAACCCCAATAGCTCGGTCAGCTCCAAGGTTATTTATTTCCACAACTGCAACGAATATTAATTTCAAGACGCGCAACCCTTTAGCAGTTCACCTCCTCTTATTCTTAGATTTCACGATTAACGATCAATGATTGACCATTAACCTCACATACCCAACGTCAGAGTTAGAGTAGCAATTACATTCGCATAAAACCAAGTAATCTCTACGAAAAGTGGTTTTTAAACTAAAATCACAATTAAACAATAGTTTCCACAAGACGATTAGTAGAATAACCCGAATAGTACCCGTTACAAGATCAACAACAGTAAATAGAGATACACTAACTGGCAGGCTGTGATGAGAATTTCAACAAAAAAACCACCTCACTGCTGTTTTTTTAAAAAAAAATTGTTGAAGGTGTCGCGACCAGGTAAAATTAGGGGCTCCGAAAGAACATCCATTGTTATAAATATAACTAAGTTTATTTGTTTATCGATTTACTACCAAACAAGATTATAAACTGAGGGAGCTACACTCAATTCCTAATTAAGCACCTAACTAAGTGGGAACACTTACCCGGATCAACTAGGTATTCCCGTCTGAAGCTTCTTTTCATCAAGGCTGCCGAAAGTCACTTCCTTTATCTCACTTTAATAGCAGTATAATGACTAACATTAACTTTGCTAGGGTTTAAGTGGCACTCAAATAAGCGTAAAGTCAAGTTTTCTCTACTGAATTCGGTTTTAAACTCAAACAACAGTTGAAGAAATATTTTAACCCAAGAGGATTAGTAAAAGGGCGTGAATAGAACCTGTCACAAAGGTTGCGATGGAAGTCCCCTGACATCCGACAGTTATTGGGTGTTAGAATGAAGAGAAACCAGAATCAAAGAGCAAATCAATTTTATTATTCTATTAATCAATTCAAATTACTCAGGGTAGAAAATACACTTATATTAAAGTATTGGAGAAAAAGCGAGGTAGACGAGATATTTAATATTTAATTATGAGTAGAATCGCATACTTTTGGAACGTTTGGTAATCTACGTTCTAAATAATCGTAATTCCTTTTTCAGATAATCGACTTCTGGTCGATTTGATTCTAATTCAAATACCTTATTGACTAAACCGATAAGTAACAATCTTATATATTAATTAATTAATCAACGAGTCACTCTCGTCTAGCTTTAAACTACTTTACGTTAATCAATTACTTCTATCATCTAACTCCTGACCTCTTTCTCTTTCTCGAACCTAAAAGTTAATGCTTAAATACACGACATGATTTGCATGAACCGCATCTTCTTCTTCGGGAGAAAGTTTTCAATAGAACAATTTTTAAAGAGATAGATTTTTCCCAAGAGGATTAGTAAGAGGCTCACGAATAGACCCGTTACAAGGTTTATCTCATTAAGTTAAATGAGCTTGAAGCTATAAGCAATATGAAATTAGAACAATAAACAAATTGAATAAAACTGCCACTATTTTATTATTATTTTTTATAATGAATGCAATCCTAAAAAAGATGCGACCTTCCAGTACTCTCTGCTTCCACAGTGGGACCTGTGAGCCAAAACAATTGCTCTCCCTTGGTTTAGGCTATGAATTTATTCCTGATTTTATGTATCTTGATACAATGGAAAAGTAAACAGATTTTTCATCCGGAATTATCAATGGTTTCTAAGATCAACCACTCATGACAAAAAAACAAAAACTAAACATTACTATATCTTACTTAGAATAATTCATCCGAAAAGTGTCGTTTTGAATAGCTTCTCTGTGAATGTGTGGAACACTTTTTCCCCTTCTTTTATTATTATGGCAGAATTTCCAAAGAAAAAGAAAACTTGCCAGCTACTTTTGCCATTCCGTATGTACGATTTTCAAACCTTCTTTCTGTTCAGCTAAGGCTTTGACCAGTGGCGTAACGTACACCCCCGCTACCTCCACATTGGGGAAACAGGGACTCTAGGGGGTCCAAAGCGTGACTGACACCAAGTACGTATTTGGGGTTGGGGCCAAAACCTGAGTTTGCAGGGGGGCGTAATATTCTCCGTTACGCCACTGGCTCTGACTTCGATATACAAAATGATATACTGATAGCTATGGCTTGATTATAATAACCAAGTTCTTATTTTTGGTCAGTCCTTTTGTGAAAAAATACCAGAGGTAGGAAACCCATGGCTTTCATAAAAAAAAAAGCTAGCTCTTTTAATAATTAATATTTAATTATATAGATTACAACAGTTTGTAAGCAATGGAATTAAATAAAGGGTGGCATGAATGTGGAAATAGTCAATTGCACATTTCAAATGTTGCAACATAGTAACTCTACTACACATGCTCTTGGAGAGGAATAATTAAGACTTTACGTTATGAAGTTTCATCCAAATATTTATGTATGCTTAAATAAATAAAAATACCAACAGTAGAAAAGTTCCAATAATATTAAAAAAATTAATAAATTTATAGAAAAATAATAATCAATGTGAATGTTATAGCAAGTTTTTACCCTTATATGAATACAAAAATATTTTATATTATAACTTTTTATGTCAAATAATAAATAAATAAGGATTTAATTTTTTTAAATAATATTACTATATAATGCACAAAATTGTTAAATCTATAGAAAAATTATAATAATTTCAGAAAAGTCACATTTATAGGTACCTAAACCTATGCGGCCTCCTGTATTACTATTTAATCTAACATGCGGCCTCTAATGTTAAAAAGGTTTCCCTCTCATTTCAGTCAGCACTCCTCTTGGGAAACTATTATTATGCTGGCTACTTCCTTCAACGTTCATTAACTCTGTTGGGGATGGACACGATTTACTTCCACGGAGTGCTCAGACCCAGAGAACTCAAGGACATCCTTACAAAGTACAGTATCTCTCTTCCTTAAAAATATAGAATATACAGAGGGGGATTTTTTTTTATTCAGAGCCACGTGTAGCTCGATATAATTAACTAAATAGCACCAAATAAACTTGGCATGGAGACTAAGAATGACATAGGGAAGAAGTAAGAATCCGTAAAAAAAAAAGAAAAAAAAAGAGTTTTAGTTTCATAAAAATCACCGGTAGTGGCATTCATGGCCCTTTTGTAGCTTACCAATCAGCATTAATCACAGGTATGAAACAAAAGATCCAAGTTCATGCTTATATTTGCAGACAGATCCAAAAAATAGTACTCTGAAGTGAAGTGAGCGTACAACTCGCTTGACCAGAATGCGCTTCGTTAAAGTCGCATTATCTTAATTAGCTACAGTTTTTCGGGAACTTAGATCCCGACAGATGCCATGTCAGGGGGCTTGAGGCTTTGAAAGAAACGATTAAGAAGACGATTCACCCAGCAGAGGACGTAAACTTGTGTCAGAAGAGATGATACTACAACTGAAAATCGTCGACGGATCACAGGGAATCATTGTTGGTACACAAAGCACAGACAGTGTGGAATATTCCTTGTGAAATGTTGCGTATGCCCGTAAGAAATGCACAGAGATGTCTGTGAGAAAGGCGATCATGTTGTAAGTGGTCGAAATTCTTGCTGAAGAAATAAGTGAATTTAATGACTAAAGCTTAATTTTTAAATTCCTCATATTAATTCACTCTCTCCCTCCTGTTCAAATTTTCAATTGTTAATAAAATACTTTCTATTCAACCATTCAAGTTCAAATACATTTTTGTAAACTTGTAGTGGATGATACTTGATGTTAATACAGCTTTTTCAATTGTTATTCATTAATTAAATTTTATTTTTAATTTTAAATTTATTCTGCGTCATTTCTGTCATATTTACAACTAGTTGCAACAGATGGCTCCAGTACGTTTTTCTAACGAAGTACGAATTGACGTTAAAAAATTATATTACTTCTTCACCATTAAAGCATTTTTTCCCTTCTTTAACACTTTCTGCATTGTACAGCACCATAAATACCCCATCGGCAATTTTTACCACTGGTTTCTTTCCCCCTAATTTTACTTCCTTTGTAATTATTTGTCTCCGTATACAGAATTTGGTTCTAGTGTGGCTGTTAGATAAAACTCCAGGTGCCCCTGAATAGCGTCAGTTTTTTATAAAAACACCCTGTATATATGTGAAATATATTTTATAAACGTGTAACCTTTGCTTTCGAAATTGTCATCTTTTAGTTTCTTTTAAGAGCAGAGTGAGTTAATCTTAAGTACACTCTGCAATATCACTTACAATTAATTATGAGACTCAATGTGGAAATAGTGTAGAAATATTTTTAGCTCGGTTTTATACTGCTTTGAGACTTAATACTACCTTAAGATTTTATATTGAGACTTGAGTACCTTCACTGCCTTTATAGAGGCACTTTTCATTTCACTGTCCATCAACGTAGTATTTAGTGCTTCCCTGTAGCCGATACAATAGTCTGTTATTAAAAACCGTTAATATTATTTTACATTATTGCAGTGTTTCATGAAAAAGTGTAATCATGCCATGGAAAATAAAAATAAAAAAGGGACAAAAAAAGACATGAAAAGGAGAAAAAGCTTTGCTTATTTGCAACATTGCTGCTAAGTGCCTCTTTATAGCAATGTTTATAATAAATGCTCAGAACTATATGATCATATTAATATTAATACAAACTTGGTGGCATCGATAAAGTGATAGACCATCGATTTCACTGATGTTAGGCAAACGAGTGTGACCTGTACAATTGGTGTTCTGCTAATAATTCTTATTGCAGATTGCTTCGCAACTAAATTCCCCAGTTCATGCACAGATAAGGTTATTTTTTCGCATGAAAATGTTTGCAACGTATACCCTTAAGTAGACAGCAGTAAATTCAAATGCTGTGCATCCTCATACATTCCGACAACATGATGTTCGTGGGGGAGAGGCAATTGTGAGCGATTTCTTCATAGACTCGTTTCTCCTAACAATACAACTCTAATTGGTCAATATTATTGCATTTTTCTGGTAAAAAATTTAACCTTAATTGCAGTCAAGTTATCCGGTTGTTGTTCATTGTCAAAGGTGTTTTTAACATTTTGAAATGCTTTCTGCGATTACTTGGATGCCTTTTAAAATACGTTGTATTGATCATGTTGGACCAATGCTGTTGCACAACAATATATGTACCGGGCGACAGCAGAAAAGGAACTTCAGTAGTACTTTCATTGTGGCGATTATCTTTGGTTATACACCACTGGTGTATGTGTTTTCTGTGATGCATTGGACCTTAAACATGGCCAAAGGAGTAACACGCAATTTTCTCATCGATAAATCATGATACTTCCTGCATCACGATGATTTTGTCCTGTTCTTCTTGCGCCTCAGCGAGAGATTAGCACGGTTTTTTCTTTTACGCATTGCCATATTGGTGTTCTACAATAATAATCCAATAAGTATTACCTTTACACACGCATTTTACATTTTTAATAGTTCGGAGCCTATTGTCGTTTCTCACCTTCAAGGTGTGCGAATGACATAACACTCAGTCATGCTTCATTATCTACATGTTTACACTACAGTTTCAGTGCAATTATTCTTCTGATTTGTCAGTCATTGAATACATGGCGTCCGATGATTGACAAACGATTGATCAAGCATTTACAACCTACTTCTTCACCAAATGAACTTTGGCAACGTGTGGAAGTAGTATGGCTGACATACCCTAAGAATACATCCAATGTTTCTTTCTTTCAATGCCGAGGCGTATCTCAATAATTGTTGCCGATACTAGCGTGTCCACAAAATACTGATTTCTTTGTGTTCAGGAAGATGAATGTGTGGGTTGTTATTTCAGTTGTTCCACTTTTTTCCTGTAATTTTTATTTTTTCATTCTCTTGATCATTATATTGCATTTTAGATGGCCAGTATTAATATACTCTCTCTCTCTATATATATATATAAGGGGGGGGATGACGCACCAAGAAGAAGTTGCCCGATTGTAATGAATTTTGTACGGAAAGACATTTGCACCGAACAATCAAATGATTAAAATTTAGTGTTCAATGAATGAATAGTGGAAGCTATTGCGCATCGGAACTGCGCATCCATCTGGTGTCTGTAAGAAGCGATTCTTCATCTGATGGTCAAAATTTCTGTTGCATTGTAATTTATTATACGTTTCAACGACTGAAAAAATGCCTTGCAGCAAGATTCGAGCTCATTAGGAGCAACTGTAAGAGTTTGAAAGAGATCGTATCATTAGATTAAAAGAGGCAGGCTGGGCAAATCGGGGAATCACTCGTCATGTGGGTCGAAGTGATGAAGCCATTAAAAGATATTGGCAAGAATGGATAGACAATGACAGATTTCAGCGTCATGATGGTGGCGGTCTACCTAGAGCCACAGAAAATTGGGAGGACAGATTGATTGTCAGATCAGTTGTCACAGCACCTGATTCATTGTTATTAACCATCAGATGTGCGGCCCGCACACAAGTGTAAACCCTGACCATTCACAGACGATTTACAGAATTAAATTTACGCTCGTACCAACCATTACGCCACCTTCCACTCACGCCTGCACACTCTTGAGCCACATTACAGTTATGCTTGGCCCAATCAGGTTGGAATCATGCTAACTGGAAAAGGAATCCCCAGTTTAGGGACGAATTTCGCTTTTTAATTGCCTCCTGACGATTCTCGAAGATGTGTCTGGAAATGCCCAAGGCAGCGTGCCGATCCTGCTTTCACTATTGACCACAGCATAGGCCCTCAACCAGGAGTTATGGTCTGGGGTGCCATTTCTTTTGACAGCCGAACCCCTTTGGTCGTTATTAGAGGCATATTTATAGCATAACGGTACGTCAACGAAATTCAGAGAACTGTTTTGTTACCGTCCCGTTTGAAGGACCCTGGCCTTTTTTTTCAGCAAGATAATGCCAGACCACATACTGCACGTGTTGCTATGAATTGTCTTACAGCTTGACAAACACTTCCCTGCTCAGCCAGATCTCTCTCCAATCGAGCATGTCTGGGATATGATGGGAAAGCGACTGCATCTACTAGGGAATGTTGATGACCTGACCCGACAATTGGAGCAGATTTGGCAAGAAATATCGCAGGAGACTATCAGGGTGTTTTATCACTCTGTGCCACGTCGTGTGGTAGCTTGCATCCACACTAGAGGTGGGTCAACTCATTATAGAGCTCATTTGTAACATTGTAACTCTGAAGTAAATCATTCAATTTTTCTGAAATTTTAATTATTTTCTATTCTATACATAATCATTCTACCAACCAATCTTTATCTCTATCGGACAACTCGTTCTTTATGCGTCGTTTTCTTTTTTTTTTTGTTATAGAATGTTTATGTATATTGTTCATACTGAACCTGTATACTCAGTTACACTTTCCTCTGGATTCCCCGGGTTGGAAACTGAAATAACACCTGTAATCACAAGAAATCTGATGTGGGTTTTGTTGAGGTCTGGAAAATGAAGCCTACACCTTATCCTAAAATTTTTGTGCTGCAAATGCCATCCGGTCTGCCAATTATCGGGGAATGCACATGAAATCGGTTGCTTAAGTGTGATTCTTCGCAGATAATGAAAACTCTGTTCACTGAGGTGTTTATATTTGGATGTTTCAAACATTCAACAGGCCTAAAACGAGACTAATTTTCGATATTATTGGACGTGTTCAAATGAAAGTGATTCGAAGCATCGCATACGAACAATTTTCATTGTATTTTCGTGAAACAAACGCGATAGTGAGGGTGATTGTACCACGCACGTGCATGCCCAAGCAGATTTGCGATAACTGCATACTCAAGTGGGTGGCATTCCTTTAAAAATGGCTGGTATGGATGCAACTACGTCTAAAACGTATCAGCGAACTGTATAAGGAACGGGGCGATTCACATAGGTCCCCAAAAATTCAAAGTTCAGCTGTCAGCCGAAAAAGGGATGTTGACGGCATTTTTTGACATACAGGAACCCCCTATTACTGTAGTTTAAGGAGCCATACGTCTTCATCCATGCCCAACGGTCACGCAAACACTTCAAAAGCAGCATAAGGTTATCAAAAACAAAAGTCCAGGTATGCTGTAGTCAGGTGTTATCATTCTGCACGACCATGCAAGGCCGTATATCTCGAGGCACTGACCCGTCAAAAGTGGGAAGTCCTGGAACATCCAGCTTACAGTCCAGATCTGTCGCCTTGTGACTATCACATTTTCGTACCGCTAAAGAAAGGCCTAATGGATCAACGATTTCACTCCGAGGATGATGTAAAGGCTCAGTTCTGAACTGGTTCCATGATCAACCGACATCATTCTTCGCGGACGGAATTCGTAACCTTCCAAAACAATGGTTCGCCTGCCTAAACGCCATGGGTGATTTTTTTAACAAACTTTGTATGCATTTTACTCATTGTTTTTTTTTTATCTACGTCTCTTTTGTGTCCCAATGCATCTCAGAGATACACACCTGAAATTACTGTCATTTGAATAATACCCTTTATGTATCGAAATATTTGCATGAGTGATATAAGTAGCAAAAATGGTAGTGTTTAGCATAAAAAGTTCATTATTCGTATGAAAATTGATAAAATTTTCCCCTTTTATTTCAGTTATGTATCAGATTATTTTCTTTAAATATGGACAAGATAAAATCCCCATTTCCTATTAAGAGGACATTTCCTATTGGAACATTTACTTGTATTTAAAATATTTCATTTGTAATTTATTTTTTCAGAATTCCACTGCTTCATGCTGAATCGATTACTGAAAGCATCGGAGTGTTATCTCGGACGTACGTTGCAGCGGGGAAATATGAATTGGCCTTAAAAATGCTAAAAGTAGAATTCTTCGCCCTCAGTTATTTCCCAATTGACTTTTTACAGGTATGAAGGCTTTTTTCAAAATCTCTTCCAAAAATCCTTTTTTCGTACATCCGTCAAATATTTCTGTCGATTTTCAACACAATCATTTGTGGTGTTGTGTGCTCTGACTGGCAATGTTTAGTTGAATTATTGTTTTACTAAACTGAATTTTGACAAAAAAATTAAAAGCAATATTTCAGTTATTCACTTGAAATAAGATGCACACTCATTATCTTACAAATTTATACATACTCATTCACATGCAAATTTATATATGGTAGTTAACTTAAAACTAGTTGAATGGTTCATAAATTTATACCAGAACACAAGCCAAGAGAGAATAATCATTTAACACCTTGCAATCACAATTGTCGAGAAACGCGTCTATATCAGCTTCTGAGGTTGTTTTTTTTTTTTGAAGATTATTTGTCGCCGTTGAAAGAGGGTTCGGAGAAGAAGCAGACACGATTTTAAAAATAATAATTACTTTTATTTTGGATCTAACACTTTGTGAACAATTTATTCCTTAATTTTGGAAGTTATTTTCTAAATCTAAATTATTCAAAAAGACTTGTCTTTGCAACTGCTGGTAGTTTTCTTGACGATTCCTTCTCGACCATCGATAGCTTGCCACCAATACATTTCTATTTTCCTTCCAACACTCCGGGTGGATGCTAAGATGAATATTAATGTCAGCCTGCACGAGTTCCTTGTCACAAATCACTTTCTACTTATCCGAGATTTCATGATTAACTTCATACACCCCAATGCCAGGGTTTAAATAGCCTTTTTACATTAGCATAAAATTAAGTCATCCCCACGGAAATCAATTTTTAAACTAAAATCATAGTTAAAGAATAGTTTACCCAAAAGGATTAAAAGAAGTTCCCTGGATAGAACCAGTCACATATTTTTGATCGAAAATGCGCAATGTACTGTGACCATCATTATTGGAAATCATCATCTTCTGAATGATTATATTTGGTAGAAATAGATTTTTATGAGCAGGCGTAAGAGCCCATGCTTCGTACTCGATGTTTTTATTTTGTGGATAAACTAGCTGAAACAAAGAAGTGGACCAGGTAGGTGACGAAAGCCATAAAAGTGTTTGTCATGTAATATTTATACGTTTCTTTGACAGCGAGCAAGTCAAAGGAGCTTAGTGACTTTGAAAAGTAGGAAGCCACTTTTGTGGATAATCAATTAGTGAAATTTCGGACATTCACTGAAACGCACATCCAATGTGAGTGATGTCATTGTGAAGTGGAAACAAGATTCCGTTATTTCCACTTCGCGATAACATTTCTGTGGAAATTCCCTGAAAACGGGAATAACATCGATAAGATCTGGCGCGGATGTGCTTGAAATCTCTGGAATGCCGCAAATGTCTTCTTACGGACCAGCAGCGGATTAACCGTCTCCTTTGTACGAATGTGAAGGGACACCTTACAGAAAAACCGTTGTTTTAGTGCGATTTACCACAAAAGACTCGGTTGGGTAAATCATTCAGGTTGAAAAAGCTAATTTGCGTAATTGATAATGTTTGTAATTTATGCGAAATTTTGTGTTATTTAACATTCTTCAACATATATTAATGAAATGTTTGGATTAGAGCACAATCAGACTCCGATTTAAGGAGCCTCTATTTAACGAATTTTTCTCTTTCCCCAATTAAAAGGAAGGCAAACCCCTCTGATTCCACGAATACCAAACCCCAAATTAACGAATTATTTCAGCAGCTGTGACAATATTCTTTTTATTAGCTTGTAGTAGAAAAAAGATTTTTCTCTTTCCCCAATTAAAAGGAAGGCAAACCCCTCCGATTTCACGAATACCAAACCCCAAATTAACGAATTATTTCAGCAGCTGACAATATTCTTTTTATCAGCTTGTAGTAGAAAAAAGATTTTTCTCTTTCCCAATTAAAAGAAGGCAAACCTCCTATTTCACGAATACCAAACCCCAAATTAACGAATTATTTCAGCAGCTGACAATATTCTTTTTATCAGCTTGTAGTAGAAAAAAGATTTTTCTCTTTCCCCAATTAAAAGGAAGGCAAACCCCTCCTATTTCACGAATACCAAACCCCAAATTAACGAATTATTTCAGCAGCTGACAATATTCTTTTTATCAGCTTGTAGTAGAAAAAAGATTTTTCTCTTTCCCCACTTAAAAAGAAGGCAAACCCCTCCTATTTCACGAATACCAAACCCCAAATTAACGAATTATTTCAGCAGCTGACAATATTCTTTTTATCAGCTTGTAGTAGAAAAAAGATTTTTCTCTTTCCCCAATTAAAAGGAAGGCAAACCCCTCCTATTTCACGAATACCAAACCCCAAATTAACGAATTATTTCAGCAGCGGACAATATTCTTTTTATCAGCTTGTAGTAGAAAAAAGATTTTTCTCTTTCCCCAATTAAAAGGAAGGCAAACCCCTCCTATTTCACGAATACCAAACCCCAAATTAACGAATTATTTCAGCAGCTGTGACAATATTCTTTTTATTAGCTTGTAGTAGAAAAAAGATTTTTCTCTTTCCCCAATTAAAAGGAAGGCAAACCCCTCCGATTTCACGAATACCAAACCCCAAATTAACGAATTATTTCAGCAGCTGACAATATTCTTTTTATTAGCTTGTAGTAGAAAAAGATTTTTCTCTTTCCCCAATTAAAAGGAAGGCAAACCCCTCCTATTTCACGAATACCAAACCCCAAATTAACGAATTATTTCAGCAGCTGACAATATTCGTTTTATTAGCTTGTAGTAGAAAAAAGATTTTTTTTTCTTTCCACAATTAAAAGGAAGGCAAACTCCTCCTATTTCACGAATACCAAACCCCAAATTAACGAATTATTTCAGCAGCTGACAATATTCTTTTTATTAGCTTGTAGTAGAAAAATTGGATTTTTTTTTTCAAATTCCTTTTTGTCCGAAATAGAAAAGGCCTTTTCTCGTAAGCAGCAAATTTCAACGGGAAAGGGTGAAGACTACAAATGAAGATGAGTCATTAGTGTAATCTATCGTGGGAGTCTTGAGTAGGAAAGAAAATCCCAATTCACAAAGCAGGGGATATTTTAATCATTGTGATGCATTTGATGACGGACTGCCTATCTGTTCAACTGAAGTTGTGGAAATAGTTGATTTGTCGCTGCCAATGAATAGCGATTCTAATGCAGAAATTAAAAATGTGAAACTCCCATCAAAGCTGTTATATTTTCTAATGCCTTATATTTTGCTTGAAAATTGTGAAAATATACTTTATGTAGTAGAATGTAAAAGTCATGGTATTTTCTACTCTACAAAAGGTCGAAAAAGAACTCTTTCGTGTTAGGAATGAAAAAGATTTTCAAACATCTACAAGTTAATATTTTTAAATTTTCAATTAACGTGCGTAATATATCGCTAATAGTATTTTTAACTATTGAATAAAAAGTGAGTAATTCCTGAATACGAATATTTTTTGTGTAGTTACTTATAAAATTTTCAAATGTGCAAAAAATTTGTATTTTTTTGGATCCCGATATAACGAATGATCCCGAATTAACGAACAAAATCTTCGGTCCCGATGAATTTGTAAAATTGGATTCCGACTTTATTTAACAGATCTTTTTAGTTTTCCCTTAAAGCAAAGACATCTACTAATTTTTAGTAATATTGTCTTTCTGAAAACGGACATTAAATATATAAATGGCATGTTATAAGTGTTTTAAAGCTTTAGTTACTGTGAAAATTTCACAACTTGATACTACTCAAAAAGTTAGATCCTCAAAGCGTAATGATTGAATGCTCATTTTTGACCGGATAGTAATAAGGCCTTTGATTTTTAGATTCTTAAATTTATGATGTCACTTTACGAATGTCAACGACAGTTAAAACCCCAAAAGAGATTTAAAAAGCTGGAGCATAATCTCCTTAAAATGTAAGTACTAGATACATTTTTTTTTCATTCTTTGAACCATCCCTCATATTATATGAAATTCTCTGTTATTTTTAATTAATCAAAGAAGTTGATTCATTTATGAAATGGTTTGAAATGAAAAAATAAACACAGAAATGCAGAAAAAGTTTTACATTCTATTTAAATGTTATATAATACAGTATTTACTTTATAACAGCATAGTGTAACATAACACAGATAGCTGTGATAATGGATAGAAATTATTTTTCTTGACAAAAATAATTGTTCTTTTGGCTTCACCTGTACGAGCCACAAAGCACACAGGAGAAATTAGATGCCCTTTTCCCCCACTCCCGTCGCCAATTATCTCGCAAATCCGTTAAAGGCGCCCTTTTAACACAAAAAATAAGATGGAAATCGACGGGTGCGCGTTGTAGGGCGGATATTGAAATGCAAAGGTTTTTCTTGACAGATACAAGAAACTGCGTACCCTACAGGTTTAGAAGGATGCTATTTTTTCAAAAGCCTCGGACTTAAAGAGCAATGCAATTCAAGTCTCTTCGTATAAAAGGGGGTGTGCGTTGTATCAATGTAACTTGAAAGTATAGTTACGTGTTATACACCGGATTTTACGGTATATTGCGATGAACCCTATCTTCCTCTTAAGAATTTTCCAGATATTCTCTACAATTGTGGTCTTCAAACAGTGTACTACGAGGTATAAGGCATACCTAGGAATTGATCATGTGGATTTCCAACTAAAAAGATGACCTCTTGGATTTTATTCGTCCCATGACGAATGAGTGAATTCGTTTCACAACGTTACAACCTAAAGGCTAGAACTGAGTGTTTTGGAAAATTCATGTATCTTGTGTCACAGAACAACGATGAATAATCTTAGAATACAATGTCTGCATGCACAATTCAAATAAAATCTTTCTAAATACGAAGAGGGTGGGTCGAATTTGAACTGGACTTGAATACTTTCCTTGTCATAGGTTGCTGCAGTCTCTGAACTTTTCTATTTCCAAGTCATGAAATTATGGTTGTCTTCTTCTATCGGCTCTCCTTCTATTTATTTTATTGTTCGTTCCCTCAAGTCGAGATTTACTTTTTTTATTCCTTTCAGACTGAAGTATTATAGCATTGCTTAATTAATGGACTTTCGAATTCTTAGTGTGCCTCGTAGGGTTTGGGGAGTTAGAATCTTCGAAAATTTGTAGGGTTAAAAAATTAGCCAGTCTACGCAGATTTTTCGGTAATATGAAATTAAAGAATAAAAAAAGGTTCTAGAGAGAGAGAGAGAAAGTCGAAGAAAATTACATTCCGGAAAGTCTTTCCCATCGGTATAAAATATAAACTTTTCTGTACAGCTGCCGCCAACGACTGCAAAAATACGATGTGACCTTGCACAAGCTGGACATTCGATGCGTGGGGGCGGCATACGTCTTGGTCATCGAGATGAACTTGAACAGAGGACGTCTGGCCAGAGCTGAACAACTAGGTATGTATAATATTTCACTTGGACCATCTACTCTGCATAAAGATCTACAAACTAGTACATTAATTGGTAATCCGAAGAGGAATTATACTTCAAAATCTGAAGCGGTTTTAAATGAAACTATACAGATGATTTTCTAAGCAATAATGGCGATGAGTTCGGTTAGACTTGCGAACTAGTTCCGCTCCAACGAATTAATTGGAAGTAGTATTTTTATTTTTCGTGAATTATTGCATTCAAACGGGTTATAAAAATTCATCTGTATATATATATAAGGTGATTAAAATTAAAAGTTCCACTTTCAAAATGCTATAAAAAAAGAACACGGCTCAGAATGACTTCAAATTTAGAGTGAATATGCACTGGTGTCCAAAATTAAGGTTATAAATACAAAAAATGCAATATCTTTGCATGTAGTGTTTTATTGGTGATAGTTTTTCTTGTATACGTTCCTCATACGAGGTATCTACAATCGGCTTCTCCGTCCTATGGGTGGTTGCTAATAATGTTACAATTAATATTTACACTGATAGTTTATCATCCATTATTTTCCTTAAAAGTCCTAACAATAAATTTGCTTACCTTAATTTAATTAAGAATAAACTCTCTATGTACCGCAACTTTTATAATATTTTCTGGGTTAAGGTTCCAAATAAAAATTTTTTTAATGATATTGCAGATAATTTTGCTAAAGTAGCTACTACAAATGGTGTTGAGGTGAGTAGCCCCTCGCTCGCATGTCATCAAAATCCTTCAAAACAAATTAATTGAGGACTGGGAGAGTTGGTGGTCAAACTCTAATACTGGCTTACGAGTCAAATCCTCCTTCTTTCCCAAACCCACTTCCTTCAACCCCATTCCAGTTACGTTACCCAATTTTTAACAAACTATGGCCCATTTGTTTCTTATTTGCATCACTTCAAATTAAAAGCTACTCCCAATTGTCTTTGTGGTTCTGTGGGGACGCTGACTATTATGTATCCGCATGTCCTCTGACTAAGGATTTCCATTTGTCTCTCCATCTGAAAAAGCTAAAAAAGCCTGGTTCCAATCTATCATTAAAAATCCCTCCATTCACTCTAAACTAAAATCATGTATTAAAATTGTCTCTACAATCTGGGATCAAATTCCTTAGGTAGGATTAGATCGGTATTCTTTTGTGGTCACAAGCGGGTTTTTTTTTTCTCCTCTCCTTCCCCAAATGTTTCCTGCCTTTTTTCCCCTCCTTCCTCTTTTTTTTCCTTCTGAATCTTTAAACCCTATTTTTATTTCTCACACAATATATATTGCAGGTTCCTGGTTTAACTCTTGGTTAACAATTTTATTATACTTTGAGGTTAATTTCTTGGAGTATTTTTGGCAAAAAAATGTCTCCAATAAAATATATCTTCCCTCTTCCTATTTTTCTCTCTTTATTTATTTTTCATTGCTGCTGTCTCTTTTTATGTTTCTTTTTTTAAAAAAAGGGGGTAGAGATGGGGGAGAAGATCTAAAAAAAAAAGTAATCCTCCCGGTGCTGTGAATCATTTTTTCCCATTAAACTGAAGGACTGAAGGAAGAAGAAAAAACATCAACAAGAAGTGGTGGCGTCAACTGAAAATTTCATTGGAAAGAAACATTTTTTTAGTATTATTATTATTTATGCTTCCTGTCTTTTTTTTCTCGTCTTTATGGTGCATTTGCTTTGGATAACTTTATTATTTTTTTACGTATTTGTAAGAAAGTTGGAATTGAGTAAAATGTGCGCAAAATTTGATTTTTTTACAATAAAGACTGGACATGAAGGTGGTTGTTTCCCGAGGGATCGGATTGTAGCTCCAAACCCCCTTCGTATGAGCTCGGTTCCTTTGGGCATTCACCATCATCTCGCTTCTATTAGTGCAGGCAGTATTTAACGTCTGCCGCGTGTTTGGAGGGTATTGACATCGAGCAGTGGCTTTTCGTTAAGCATTCCAAGCATGCTCGATAGGATTTACATCAGGAGATTATACTGTCCATTCCTCTGGAAAATACCCTATTCCTCAAAAAAGTCCTCGGCAAGATTATCTCTGAGCGGCCTCGCATTATTGTCCATAAAAAATAACATCTTGGCCAATTGCTCTTCAAAACAGTCTCTTATGAGGTTCAAAAGCTTCACCTTTATATCGCTAAAAAGTAACAGAACCCGCATCAAAAGTGTGAAGGGGTGCACTGTTGTCTAGCATATGGCCTCCCGAAACTAGAATTCCACACCCACCCAATCAATTAGGTTCTCTTACGTTAGAAGGATCATAGCAAGACCCAGGCTTTCTCCAAATGACTACAATCATTACTGGTACTGAACCTGGACTCATCAGTGTACAGTACACGGCTCCACTCTTCATTTGCCCAAGACATATTTTCTTCTTTCCATAAAATGCGAACTCTTTTCTGTGTTGGGTTAAGAGGGACGCGTACCACAGGCCGTCGGGAATGAAGGGGCCTTCTGAGCAAAGTGTCCGTAAAACACAGTTTGTCCAGAAATTGTCCTTCCGGTAGCAACAGCAAAGTCGTGAGCAAGCTCCTTAGCTGCCATGTAAATGTGGCGACGTGCATTTATTGTCAATTATCAATTTTCCGTGGTTGTTGTAGCTTTTGCTCGACCTTGTTCCAGGTCTCCTAACAACAGTACCACTTGTTTAAAATTGGTTTCCACAGTCTGGGTATATCACCAGTCGAGGAACACTTAGGCTTCGGGCGACTTCTGCTCGAGACATCCCGCCTTCAATCCACCCAAAGCCTCTCCATCTTAAATCCTCATCTAAGCAATTGTGGGAACATATTTGAACACAATTAACCCAAATTTGTGCTTATCACAGTGAGATACACAAATCCAAACGCAAAATTCAAGGCTGTACTGTAAAAAGGGTTTTAGCGTTTTTCATTTAAAACGGTCATTAAAAAAAATTTATGAGTCAAAACTCACAAAATTAGCATGTAATGCTTTGTTTTGAACACTTTATATATGATGTAATTTTTAGAAGAAATAGTTGAAATAATAGGAAATGTATGGTTGTAACGTTAATTTTGGACACCAGTGTACTTGAAAAAGAGGAAAACGCAGGGAAAAAATACATTGACTTTTTTATTGTGGCTTTTATTCAATGTGGTACGCGCGAACTCGCCGTAGTGGATGAGCTTATGAAAAACAGTACAACTGTTTAATGACTTGGAAATGTTTTTTAAGTCAAAAAAACCGAAACAATATAAAACACATTGTGTAATGTGTTTAATGTGTAGTTCCTGCCGAAGACGCCTGATTTAAAATGCATCTAGTTTGCTGAATTCAAATTCGTTA
The DNA here is from genome assembly GCA_019973975.1 of Trichonephila clavata. Taxonomy (NCBI): domain Eukaryota; kingdom Metazoa; phylum Arthropoda; class Arachnida; order Araneae; family Nephilidae; genus Trichonephila; species Trichonephila clavata. The sequence continues at coordinate 252,953 of BMAO01039346.1, read as the reverse complement.
TGCTGCTTAAAGCGCTATCTATTGATTTTTCCTTATGTCGTGCCGTTTTCAAGTATGTTCAGCCCTAATTGGAAGTCATTCGGAACTGTGGTTCTTTTTTACGGCATTTTGAAAGTGGAACTTTGTTCACATAACCTCCTTGTATTATTACAGTACATGATAAATATTTTGTTGTGTGTAACATTGATCTCGCAGCGTTGTTATCTTTATTTGCCATGTTTATTCATCTACATCCCCGTGTTATTAAAGCATACTAAGACTAAGATACGTGAGCGTTGGAGAATCGAATTAAACTTTTTTTGTTTTAAATTTCAGCGAATAACGTGATCGATTAATTTTTTTATCGTATTTATTTGAAAAACATTTGAAGTTAATCAAAATTGTTATCCACTAGTGAATTCAATAACTAATTTTAAAAAATATTAGAGGTTTTTTCTACTTCTTGCGCATTAAACTAATCCATTTATTTTAATTTCACAGCCAAAGAATCACTAAAGCTTTTGGAATACATAAACGACCAAAGAACTATTCCCACCATTTATATTAACCTGCTAGAGATACATTTTCATAACAAGAGGTAAGTTTTCCAACCACTCATTTACGATACATTTTCAGATGACATTCAGCACGATCTGCAAAAATTACGGTTGATCTCTGCGGTTGATTGTGAGTGTAATCGCAGAAAAGGTCACCTGTAAACTGGTTTTTAAAATTGAAAGGAATGGTTGTGTGTGTGCGTTAGTATTTAGTCAGCTAAGTAAAATATGTGGTAAAAAGTACTTCAAATGTCTTGTTTCTTTTTTTCTTTCGCATGTTTTGTAATATGTTATTGTTGTTCATTACATTATAATTATAAAAGAAAGCATTTAATATCCACCTTCTTTTTTAAATCTATATTCGGGATTCTGTTTAAGTAATTTCTACAACATACTATGGAGTCTGATGGGCTACTTTAAGACGAAACAGAGTCGTTTGTTCAAAAGGTTATAATTTCGGAAATAAAATGCAATTTATTTGAGCATTAAAGACGGAAGTAAACATTAAAATATGAATTTGAGAAACAACTAGTGACATAAAATGAGTTCTGGAACATTTTTACAACGCACTGAGTGCTATGTTGTTCCTCGCCAGATTCATCGCAGTCTCTTGACACTCGCATTGAAATAGGCCTAAGTGTCATTGACTCTGGCCCTGGCTGTAGTTACCGGAAGATATGGGTTATTATATTTGTTTAATAAATCAAATTACTTTTCCATTTTTGATTGAAACCACTCTAGTTTTATTTTCTTGGCCTGGAAAAGGTACAGTCAATGTTCCACTGCAAAAGAAATTTGAAATCAGAGGAAGGACCGTCTCACCCATATGAAGACCTGAAGTAGACGTTGTCCGTTTTGAGCCATCTGTTCCAGAAATGTGGATTAAGTGCCTGAGTGAGGCTTCATCTTTTTGAATAGAGCATTTTATAGTCAGCAGAAATGTAGTATAACTACACTCTCAAAAATGAATTGAATATAAACAAAGATTTATCTTACAGTTCTTTACGTCTCATAAAGGAAAGATTAAAGTTTCTGTTTTATGAAATGCAAACTAGATTGTACAATGTCCACGGTGTGAAATATTCTCGTTTGAAAATGGCTTCGCCACAAGAACAAACGTAAGTTGTAGAAGGGTTTATCGAATTTAAATTTGCAACACATTTACAGAGTAAATGAAGAATTACCACACTATAATTTGGAAGTGAGAAAAAGTTACAAGGGCAATGGAGGGAAAAAAGAAGTCGCCACCTAGATCTCTACTCCTGACACCTTTGGGTATTTTTGTAGAGATACGTGAAAAACATTGTTCAATTCGTAGCACTGATGAATTAAAAAGTCGAATTGAAGCGGCCATTCATAATGTTGATCCTGCATTGTTTCATAGAACTTTGTCAGAAATTTAGGATAAACTCGATGTTTTGCTCGCAACTATGCGCACATTGAAATCCTGCAATAAAACGTAAAAAATATTGTGGTAAATTTTTTTGCAAAAAACCGTAAGTAAATATCTTTACTAGTTTATTTTTTTAAATTTTTTAAAATTTTTTTTTAACATTTATAAACCCCGTGCACCACCGAACGTATAACACGGGGGGTAAACAACACAGACAGAAGAAAGGATTACAACACAAGCATCCATGCCTTCTCCGGGATTCGAACCCAGTCCCTGCGGCACCGCAGTCAGCTTCACTGACCACTATACCGGATGGGCGGCTACTTGTTTATTTGTAATTAAAAATTGAAAATGTAGACATTTTGTTATCGGACACTAGGTATATTCAGAAATTTTTAAAATTGAGGAATGCAGAATTGAAGGTGTCAAAGCATACAAATCTGAAGGATCGGAATAAAAACGGGTGAGAATGAATACAAACTTCTATTTGTCATAATACTGTGGACATTTCAAAATTTAGTAAGGCTGATTTAAATGAGATGATGTTTTCCTTTTTTAATTGAAGCTTCTTTTAGTCCCCCTAAATCGCGAAAATTATAGCGGATTGAAATAATAAATTATAAGTTTACCTGTGTGTATGAGCAGATATCTTGAAATAGCAAAATTTTGTACATTGATGAATTTGCTGCTCCTTTGAAATTTATTCTTTTATCGGAATGGATGTCCGTAGGTCAACGGGGGGGATGGGGGGGGAACAAAGAGATTTTTCTGTAGCCCAACAAAACAATCGGGTACATTTCTCTCATTAAACTGATCCTAAAATTAAAAGTGTTTGTGCAGCGATAGATGATATGAAGTTAGCACAATATATAAATTGAATAGAACTGCCGCTATTTCATTTAACATGTATTTATTGATTTTTATGCTACAATTTATACCTTTTCTGAGATGCAAAGTGAACTAATAAATGCACTCCTCTTCCACAATGGGTCAAAACAATTGATGTAGGCAAATCTCTGCGACTGATGAAATCTTCGAAAAGTTGCCAGAAGAACGTCAAAGTTTAGGTTAGAAGGGTGAACAGCTTTTGCATATAAAAAGATTAAAAGGCTTTTAGAAGCTTTAGTTTTCGTTGCACATCTTCTATGTTTGGTTTTTATAAAAATCGGTCTGGCGAAATCGATTTCTATTTTGTAAAAGATCTTCTTAAAATGATTCAATACAGGCTTAACATTCAATTTTAAAAAAATTTTCAGCTCTTTAATACCTTGTCTAACAACAGAAGTACCTCAAAGAATCCAGAATTTCTCAAAGGTAAAAGCAAGTACGAGCTGTGGACCAGTGAGTGCATAGCTGATTCTTTTGTCAAACAAGAATGATTTTCTTCTTAGATTAAAATGATTATTTTCGTGAATGGAAGATTATTTTGAGTTTGTCAGCCCATTTTAAGGGAAAATGTAGCCTTTTACTCAAGACAGTACTATTTTGAAAATAGAATATGTTTTATACAATGGTCGTTCCGGAAAAAAAATTCTGCATTTTTTTTTTTTTTTACACAAAGAAACTTTATTGCCTGAAAAAATTGAACCTTGCACTATTTTTCGAACATAATCCCCTCCGGCATTCACTCATTTATCTTTGCAAAGAGTTTGAAGAAACCACTGTAGGGTAAAAAATTTGGTGCCGTGCGATGCAAGGAGTTTTTGCACAGCATTCTCTATCTCAGCACTGTTTTGTAAGGACTTTTTCTTCCCTGAGGAACTTGGATAATTCCACGTCATTAAGGTGCTCCATGTCCTGTACTCTAGTAATGTTGTTTGCATTTCTGGATCCCTCCCATTTCTATCTTCATCCTCCACATTCTGCCTTCCTTCATTGAACGTGCAACACCAGTGACCAAATATTTGACCTCTTCACCCTGGACGTACACACTACTCTTACGCATCCATTCATACCCCAGCACGCTCTTAGATTGGTGATCACGTTGTCTACATACTACTGTTTACCATCGTGATTTGAACTCAAATTGCCTCGGGCACACCTTTTTCTGCTATTTTCGTCGCTCTGCGTCATCATACCGCCAATGACGCTCCTTCCGTCGTTTAACCAGCAGGGAATGGAGTTTCTTGCGGTGGATTGCTTCTCCCGGTGTACTACATATTTAAAAAAATGATGAAACTTAATTTCGGAACGCCCCTTGTATAAAACACGCACGAAAACATTAAAATATCATTTGAGGAACAACTAATGGCCTGTGAATTATGAGATATTTTTACAACACAAAGAGCGCTCTGTTACTCATCGTCAATAGCATAAATGTAACAGTTTGTTGTCACCCCCACTGACTCCCTCTTATTTTATAAGCATGCATCGGCAAACCCCATGTATCCTGATCAGCATTTCTTTGTCAGATAATTTATAAAAGATTTTTTTATTTCCTGTTAAGTATTGATTTAAAATTACTATATTTTACTCCTCATTCTTTGTTTGATTATATATGTTTTTAGTTCGTATATTTTGTCATAATTTTTCGTAACTGTATAGCTTTACGTAAAAAAAATTTTCAATGCATTTACAAAGGTACTGATGAAAAAAGTTTAAGTATAATAATGACTAAATGTAAGAAAACAATTAATTTCTTTAATAAGCGTATGTAACTGTTATTGTTTTCTGGATATAATTTTTTTCCATCAACATAATTTTTTAAGTCAAAAATTACTTACACTTTTCATTTTACATCTCTCTTAAGCAAATACTGGTCATGCTGGGCTTGTGCATCTTCGGTTATGTGTGGGGAATTGAATCATAATCGCGCCTGTCTAGCTACAACAGTATAAGCACGTCAGCTCCGCTAACAGACTGGGGGGGGGGGCACGAAGAGGAGTGATCCAGGTGTGTGTGAAAGGTATTGAAATTCACCGGTAAAAGTGCTTTACCTCACAAAAGCGGTTTTTGTGTATCGAAATGCATAAAAGTGGCCGACCGAGCGTAACACAAAGAGATACTGACGACAAAATTGAGTAAGCTTGAGAGAAGCCTACAGCAGATAGGTGAGTTGCAATAGTCACGGTTTTGCCTATCAAATTATCCATGACGAATTCCGTAGTGTGCTCGATGGGTACCCCGAATACTTACCGCAGTAATCAACAGACAGGGTTTTGAAATCCTAGAACGCCCTCCCTACAGACCAGATCTCACTTCTTTAAACATTCACATCTTTGAGAGGCAGTCAATCCGCCTCAAATGTAACTTCCCGACCGATTGAAAACTTTCCACCAGGAAGGAATATGAAAGCTGTACCAAGTGCATTGCTCAATATGAAGACTATATTGAAAAATAGTGCACCTGTTGTGCAGCCAACTTTGTCAAAATTGTAGAACGAAAAGTATAAGTAGTTTTTGACTTACCCTTGTATTAAGCCGATTTGCACCCACCAATATTTTTCTCGATCTGGAATGCACTATAGTAAGGTTTGGATTTTCTGGTCTACGGAAACGCCCAATTCCAGACAAAGTAGGGAAGAAGGGAGTTTTCGTAGCAATAATATACTATTGGGTTAATAGATAAAAATATGAGTAAATCTTTTGAGGAAATTTTACATACACAGGAAAAGTAAAATTCGTATATACACTGCTGTTTTTAAAAAATGTAACACCATGAAGGAATCATCAGAATAAAATGAGCTTTGCAGCAAATTTCAATTATAGGATGTTTCCTAAAATAGTAAAATTTCAGTGCCACAGCTCATGCGTGGCGTGCGCAGCACCCTCTGAACTGATGCTGAAAGAGTATAGATAGAGAGCTGTAGCGGGACGTTGAAAATAGTTAATAATTCTTTTTTTGTGCGAACGTTTAGTGAGACCTAAATATGCCTCCACGACGAAATAAGGAGAAATTCCAACAACTTACGGAGTTTGAACGGGGGGGTGCTATCGGCCTTCGAGAAGAAGGATTTTCCTATCACGCAATAGGAGCTCGTGTGCAGCGTAACGGTTCCACAGTGATGCGAGTTGAGTTTGGAAGCAGTGGACCGACAAGCACCGAACAACTCGAAAAACTGGCAGCGAATGACGGAAGGTGACGTTAGCACGTGACGATCGACAGCTGCTCTGCATGGCGGTGAATGACCGTACAGCTTCCTCCAAGCAGTTGGCAGTACTTTGGTCTATTGCTACAGGTGTACTAATGTCGACTTTGTCAATTCGTCGACGTCTGCTGCACCGTGGATTGCGTACAAGGGTGCCTTTATAGAGGATCCTCCTCACGGCTTACCATTGACGGCTGCGTCTGAAACGGGCTCAGGAGCACAGAGCCTGACAAGCTCATTAGCACCAAGTTGTCTCCAGATGAATCACACTCCAATTTGTGAGACAATGATGGCCGCATTCGTGTTGGACGCAATGCCGGTGAACGCTGCCTTCCAAAGTGCGTTATCGAACACCATAGTGGCCTAACACTCGGATTTATGGTTTGGGGTGCGATTTCCTATCATGGACGATCCAATTTGCTACGAATTGAGGGTAATCTCAGTAGCAACAGGTACGTCCATGAAGTGCTACAGTTCGAAGTTGTTCCCTTCCTTCAAGGCATCCCAGGAGCTATCTTTCAGCAGGATAATTCACGCTCATATGTTGCAAAGACTGTCCGAGACTTCTGTTCAGCCCAACGCATGCAACTTCTTCCTTGGCCTGCTTATTCGCCGGATATGCCGCCTATTGAGCACGTGTGGGATTTGGTTGGTCGGCGTCTCGCTCGTGATCCGCATCCTGCAGCTTCAAAAGACGAACTGAACTTTTGCAGCGCATACTAGCAATGTATGGAGTTCTCTTCCACAAGCAGACATTCAAAATCTGTTTGACTCCATGCCACGTCGTATAACAGCACTTATTGCAGGGTGGGGTGGCTACACCAAATACTGATTTCGGACACTTAATATAGTTTTTTTTTTTTTTTGCTTTGAAAATTTCGTAATTTATTTGTGCTAATACAAGTCGTTTGTGCATTAAATTTTATTTAATTCTGATGATTCCTTCATGGTGTTGCATTTTTTACAAACAGCAGTTTATAATTCTATTTTGTGTCTCATAGAATTATGGATTGCTTTCCGATTCTGGATGATTTGAAAGAGATTGTGGATGCATGTTCTCCAGAAGTTTGGGCTCTTACCTACTGCGCCATTTTCATTTCCATGATGCATAAATTCAAAGGTAAGCGAGATTCCTATTATGTGGAGCACGATCCTGCATTTCTTACAATCAGTCACGAGGTTATTTTCCCCGAAAATTAAGCATAAATTGTAGAAGAGAGATGTAACTGGGCCCTTGCCTCGGCTTCGGGGTGCCTCATATCGTTCTAGAATCGACCTCAGTAACATCATTATCCAAATAATTTTAATCGTCATATGCTATTCCCAGACATATTCTCCTAAAATTAAGGTAAATTTCTCCTATTTATATGTGACCTGACAACAGTGTCAGGACTACATTATTATGACATGTTCGTCGTTCTCATTTAATCGAATGATGGCAGTCGCGGGTTAGGTTTGTGGAGTCATGTATATTTATTTGAATTGAGTTACCGTTCGTGTGTCAGTTAGTGCTGTCAACTTAAAAGGATCACAGGTGCGGCCTTCATTTGCATAAGGACTCAGGGCCACTGGTAATGTTGGAAATCGGTCTGCAGAATTATAGGAATATAGTGTCAAATGCCCATTCGGCAATGACAATGGGGATTTTTTGTTGTAACAGTGCTTGGGGATTAGTAATTATTTTCCTGTAGATGTTTTGACTGAGCTGAATCTTTACTCGTGAGACACCCTTTGTTAAAGCAAGAGCATTAAAGTGTATAAGTATTTCAGCTGTTCTTAGATGCATTTTTTCAGAATTCAGTCATAGATATAAGGAATGACTGGGTTGTGTGATTTTCAAAAAGCGTTTAAATGAATACATTTTTTTAAATATTTGCTGTCTCCTAAATTAGAAAATAGAAATGAAATATATTGTTTTAAGAATAGTGTTACAATAAAAAAAATCATGAAAATTATTTAAATTGAATTTTTTTTATGAAAAGTGTATCTATAACAACAATATTTTGCGTTGGTTCGGTGACCTAGAGGCAGGGTGCCCACCTCATAAGCCCATGGGGGCAGATTCGATTCCAACTGGAGTCGATAGATTTTCTGGATGCTAAAATCGTAGGCACGCATGTCATATGATTGTGTGGCATGTAAAAAAATCCCAAGAGTGTCAATTTGGCTCTGGTACTCATGGCAATGTTTATAATCCTACAAGAGTTTAAACTGAATAAAATCAAGCGTCAAAACTTTGGTAGCGGGAGCCGCCATTAGATGGTGCTACCAATGAAATAGCTCTTACATGTAGCATAGGCAAAATGCAGCCTATTTGAAAGAGAAAAAAAAAGAGTAAAAGTATTTTTTTCCTATATATAGTTAAGATTACTGTACAGAGTCTGAACTAGGAGGTTTGAAAAATTCACGTTATTTTGAGAATTACTATCACTATTACGCGGGAGAAAATATGTGTGTGAAAATACTTTTTATAAAAACTTATTCCGTATTTATATTAGATTTATTTTAATCCCCCAACTTGCGCTAGGAATAATATCCGATACACACTTGCTCAGATTCTCACTACATTCAAATAAAACTTTTCTACCCTATAATCAAATTAAAATTGGATTTTTCTACCGGCTTATCGGAAGATTGCACGATCTGAACAACGAATTGGACTAAGCTCGTGGAAATCATGATTTATATAACATACGTATTTATTTAAATTTTCCATTCTCTTTTCACTCATGTGACGACCTGTTTTTTAAGCATTTTGAGAGAATTTTTTTTTCTTTGACGACCAGTAAAAGGATCAAACTTTAAGTTTTTTTTCATTTATTTAAATGTATTTTAAGAGTATGATATAAATGTGTAGCCAAAAATGTTCAATAGAACGTGAGTTATAGCGCTCTGAACACACCCGCCTCGAAAAAAGGGACTCTCACTTCTTCCACGATTTTTGCTGATTGGCTTACCTGAAATTTAAAAAAATTAATGGTGTTTTAATTTATAAGCTTGGATGCATAGAATAAACTATACTCAATTGAAAATATCAAAAATTGGATTTTTGGTAGACCTCTGAAGAAAAAGTTTCGAATTTTATTGGGGGGGGGGGGTTGTTATGTTTTTGTTATAAAAAATAGAAATATTTTGAATTTTTGAATGATCGTAGTCCATTTGGTGCGTATATATTTGCTGAATCTACCCTATAAATTTGAAATCATTCGGTCAAACCATTCTTGAGACTGAAAACAAAGTTTTGAGAAAAACGCGTTTAAAGTTTCAAATCCAATAAAAATAATGAAAATCTTAACTTACTCTCAATCGGCGCAGCCTGGTGGCGAAGACTAAAACAAGTGCGACGATAGATTCAATAACTATAGATATTTCCCTTTAAACCTCTACAAACTTGTCTATACTTGTATGAACAATTATCTGCATAGAAGGGTCAATGGTATCAAACCGACTGTACACAATAGGCGCTCCAACTCAAAGCTCCTAACAGCTGCTCTTCTAACACTTGCTGCTTTATAACGACTTCGAATTTTCAAAAATCACTTTACCACCGTATTCTAGACATGTTAATGGCCGCGGTAGCCATGTGGTCAAGGTATCGGATCGTGGCTCTCATGTCACCAGTTCAAGCCCAGTACCATTAAAGATCCGCCGTGTAAGGGCGCGATGCACGTTAAATCTGTCGAGAGCTCAATCGTCCTCCCGTTGGTGTGGTAGTTAGGAGAGGGGGAGGGGGTGCCAGCTCGGGTGTCGTCCGCGTCACTTGACCATGGTTCAAAATGACGAGGTTCGTCTCCAAAAGCCCTCGTGTAGCTGAACAGTGCGACGTTAATATTCACTCACTCACTCTAGACATGTTAAGGAAGTAATTTATGATGGGGGGAAAAATTTGATTTTTTTTTGTACCCATTACATGGGTGAACCCCCTTAAATAATAATCGATGTTGTTTTTTTTCTCCTTATGTTAAATTTTTTATACTTTCATATATTAAAATATGAATTAATCCATTTCTAAATTATGCATTATTTTCAAAATCTTGGTTCAGGCTCTGTACAGAAGTCTTGGCTATTTATAAGCAAAATGTGATTATTAAAGAAGTGTAACAATGATGGCACTGCTAGCTGGTATACATTAGGATTTCTTTACAGACATCACTGCACAAGTAAAGAAATGCGCGCAGGATTTTATCACAGCTGCTGTTAATCCTAGGATTAGGATTATATATAAACTAAGAATCTGGCTGCTTCTCGTTCTAGGATTAGAATGAGAGTCTCTTTCTGAGTCCGCTAGAGAGCGTTACTGGATCCGTTACAGGAGTATTTTTCATAAAAGGAGAATATTTTGAAAACAAGTCATTCTATCTTTTTTTACTAAGAAATTTAATTTAAATAATTTTTATTGCATTACTATTCTCTTGAAGCAGTTATGTTTGTATATTCCAATTCAAATATAGTAAATAACAAAAAACAATCATTCATTTATACGCATTTTAAAAACCATAGTTCCGAACCCATTCGAACACCTTAATTTCAAACGCGATTGGAATGTTGGATGGGTAGAGATAGTCGGCGGATTTTCGATTTGTGGGTCGATTCCCTTCTGTTTGTAATCTCTCAAAAACTTTCAGTTAGAAAAAAGTTATTTTCCATTTGAAAAAATGTGTGAGTTTCTGATTTACCGAACACGGAAATATTTTCTCTTAGCTGTATTATTCTCAAGTATAAGCAACACTTTTTGGAAAATTTAATAGTTCTGGAATATTATCAATAAATTTATATTTTCTGCATTTCAAAAGGATAATCGTTTTCCTTTCGAGGGTCTGATATTACATGATCAATATAGGTATTGCAAATTAGAAAAACAGCTGTATACATGTAGAGAGAGAGAGAGGGTCATAATTTGATCGCCCTTTAAAATTGTTATGAATGACAATTCGGCTTTCATTTGAAGTGACTTTCCAGATCATAATTCCCGCACTGGGTGGCGGGTGACAATTACAAATTAATTTGCTGCCGTTGTTACTGTTCCAGTCGTCAATTTTACTTCAGTCTCATGAATACGGACCCTCTTTTCAGCGGCACTAGTACGGGTTCCTTGGGGGACATGAGCTGATAAAATCCTGAAAACATTCTAGGTTTTTTTTTTCGTTTTAAGTACAGTCATGTGTACATACACTGAAAAATAAAGCATTCCATGCACTTAGAAAAAACGCACCTCCCCCTACAATCGTTCCAGTCATACCATTTGAAGATTAGTTTATAGGCTTCTCTTCCTCGCTTCCAAAAAATTAAGATTCTCCCCCACATAGAACAAATATTTTCAAAATAATCTGCATGCACTTGGACTCCCGAATACTTTGCATTTTGAATTTGTAAAATTCTATTTTCCTCCTCAATTCTGCAATTATGCATCGATTTGGAATGAGCAAAAAATAATCGTGTTTTTCTCTTTTTTTTTCCCAGTAGAGTTTAAGAAGCCTATTTAAATCTTCATTATTTTTTGCTCTTTCGGATGCACTTTGTTACTTTCAAATGAATGTATCTGCGTAGTCTAACTCGAGTTTTCTTCCATCCAGCCAAAAGTTGGCACTTTAATCTAGAACAACTCCTCATCGAACTGAACACGTCACTACCAAATAGTACATGAATAGTCAGGGCTAGGAGATGTTGGGGACAGTAGAGTTTAGTTTTTCCCAGTAGAGTTTAAGAAGCCTATTTAAATCTTCATTATTTTTTGCTCTTTCGGATGCACTTTGTTACTTTCAAATCAATGTATCTGCGTAGTCTAACTCGAGTTTTCTTCCATCCAGCCAAGTTGGCACTTTAATCTAGAACAACTCCTCTTCGAACTGAACACGTCACTACCAAATAGTACATGAATAGTCAGGGCTAGGAGATGTTGGGGACAATATTGCCACACTAGCGAGTTCCTGGTTCAAAATGGCTCTGACCACTTTGAAGTCAGAAGATGTCGGAATACTTCTCTTTAGCAAGTTTCGGAGGTTGCCTCTAAGAAATAAGTATCCGTTATTTCTTACCCTTGAGTTTGTTTTGTCTCGTACTCAGTTCTAGTGTTTAAATTAATAAAAGTAAATTATTGTGAATATCTGTTTGCAATCCTTTTGTGTCCGATTTAGTCGCTTTCTAATCCATGCTGCGTTCGAACCCCCGGGGAACCCCAAAAGACGGCGAGATCTCCCCCTCAACCAACAGGAGGATGTTCTGTGACACATTATTCTAGGCATGAGGAGAAAAATAGAATTTCCAGAAGTGTTTTAATGCAGAGCTTTTGTTTTCCTCCAGAGATGGGTCAAGTTCCCGAGGAAGACGAACCGATCATCCAGCAATGTCGAGAGTTCCTGACTAAGTGGCTCAAGCACTGGGCACCCCTCTTGAAAGCGGACATATGCTTTTACGTCGCTGTCATCGCAGCTACCTGGTGAGAAAATTATTTCTCTTTTACCTCAGTTTCCCTGGGGGAAACTGTACTTCTTTTTCGTACCTTTCAAATACTTATTTCTAAAATATAATTATTCGGATTATTCATTTGAAAGTACTACAATTTCAATTGTTTTAAAAAATTTGATTCTACGAATAACAAAGCATGTCATTCTGTTTAAAATCTATCTTGAAAATCCAAGAAATATGTATATAAGACATTTCACTGGCTGGTTTATCAGAATTTAAAGAAATTGCTGTTAAATAAGTAAAATCACTTAAACTATTTTCACACGATTTAAAATTATAATTTCAAACAATATTGTAATTATTTCCAAGATGAAAGATTAGTTTACCCGGCAAGTTGGAAAATGAGTTCAAAGCTTTTATAATTCTTTAAGGAAAGGAAATTGTCCATATTTCTGCTAAATTTTTGAGGCTTAAGATGCTACGAATTGGGCAATTTTGAAGCTAAATTTAGAGCGATCAGAATTTGAGGTGTGCAAATAAAGCCGAAACTTTGGATGAATCAGAAGTGAAACTTAAAAGGTTTTTTGTATTTAAAGATAGCATTTATAAAATTAATTAAAAATTTTTCCAAACTTACACACACACATAGGCATACATACTAAAAAGTTATTGCATTGCGACTTCTTGTTTATTAGGAATTTAAAGGGCTACCTTTTGCCCTTTAAACTTCCAGTAACAATGATTCGATAGGTAGTCTGAGGTATCTAATACCAGTGACTCACCTTTTAGTCCTTACACATTGTGAAATTATATCATGGCTGCACGAATCCACAAATGAGTGATTGTACTAATTTAGGTTAATTCAAAAGCTAAGACGGGAAATCTTTCCTCCTTCAGCCCTTGTGACATACTGCATTTATGATGTTGGTAAACGCATTCAACCACCAGGAAAGGATGCACCTGGTCAACATTGATGGTTACAGAACGCACAAACGGTTGGGGACGCCCCATAAAAATATTGCTAGTTAGTGAGTAGTTAGTTGTAAATGAAGTTGTTATTAGAGAATGTTAGTTATTGTAGTTAGTAGCGTTGTCAGTACATTTTTGGTGTCAAACAGAAGTGTTGAAATGTCAAGTTGTTGAGGTAAATCTTATTTTCTTGATCTGTTGTTGTGCTTCTCGATTATTTTTGTATGCCTTTTAGTGTTTAATATGTCGGAAATTGAAAAATTGAGGATTAAACGTAAAGTAAAAAGAAAAGTAAAGTTACTAAATTAATAAGCAAAATAGAAAATTGTATGGATGAACCAAGTAATGAAACCTCTCAAAATAAAGTAAATTGTTTAAAAGAGTTTAAAGAACAATTAATTGAAAAAGAAAACAATCTCAAAAGTTTAAATAATACCTCGAGTTGTAATTTTAAAAAACTCCCTCGGGTGAACGAAAACGACCAATTCATAAACTGTGTGTGCTGCCAATATTGAGAATTAAATATAAAACTGTAAAATATTTGATTTTTTTTTTCTTTACTTGTTATTTAGTTTGCTTAATATTTAGTTGCTATTTTGAGTGTTAATCTCGAAATATTAATTAGTATTGTAAATGTATGTTTAATATGCAGTGCTTAGAATTTTTTGAAAAACCATAAATTATAAAACTGATTTTCCCTTTAGATGGTTTGAATTGTGATGTATAAATTTTAATGTTGTGTACTAAATGTTATTATTTTATTTATTATTAATATTTCCTTTTTCTATTTTGAAAAATATTTGTCTTTTTATTTTGGTTATATTGAAGCTATGATTTCTCAATAAAATATTATATAAAGTTCATTTCAAATTTTGATGTCCTGTACGGTCATCGGCTGGCACTATATTAAGGTTATAGATGGCGCAGCTTCAATAGCGGCGTTGTGTATCTCCGGTAGTGGAGAGTTTCGCGTGTGAGGTGTGAGATACAATTGGTAAAGAATAAGATGTGAGTAGTTAGTTGTTATTAGAGAGTGGTAGTAAAAGTGTAGTTAGTGGCGTCGTCAGTTCAAAAGCATAGTGGAGGACACTTTCTATAATCCAATAGATCAATAATCAGCATTCTGACATAGGAGCGTAAAGAAAATGAAATATGGGGATAACACTTTGTACTAACTCTAAATGTATAAAGAAGCAACATATGCTTTTTCAGTGGTGGAATAAAAGTTTTAAATCTTTAAAATATACTTTCTGATATGAAAAAAAAATACACATCTATACTGATATAATTTATATGCAACATCTGGCGAAATGACATCATCAAAAATAAAAGCTTCATTCTGGGATCCTATAACCAAATAAAAGAAGCATTTTGTTTTAATTTCTGTAATCCCATGAGAGATTTTTTTTATTACGTTTCTTTTCAAAGCTAAAATACGACTCTTTCTGAGAAAAAACATAACCACAGATCCCTGTCTAAAAGATGCATACAAGAAAAAGTTAAACATGCTATTTGTGTCGATCACCAAAGGCCATATAACTACAATAACTTGAACAAAATATTACAGTTTTGCCTGCAAATAACATTCCTGTAAATATTAGTGAAAGTGTCTGTGATTTGCGTAGTGTATAAAGGACATGCACATTTGACCTTGACAAAGAAAACAATAATTATGCTATTACTTAAAAGTAATTTACTATATAAAATTACTTTAAAGTAACAGAAACATAATTTAATACGCATCTTGTTAATTTGTACGGTTTATAATAAAGATCGTATTGTAGTTTTAGCGTCAAAGGGCATTATATTTGCATTCAATACATTATTACTGTATAAGCGGGAGGGGGCGATCAAAATTATGATTGAAAATTGGATCGCCAGTATTGAAAGTTTTAGAAGCACTGTGAGATAAAGCCATCTATTGGCAGAAAATAATATTAATTTTAGCCTTAAGTAGAAGTGCTGTGGCAAATATTTTTCAGAAAACTAGTGAATTAATGATAATCCAAGATGGCGTTGAAAAAGAGTGATTACACGTAATGAATTCGAGAAAGTTTAAAGAATCGGGAAATGGAGTTTTCTGATGCAAACAGGGATGATGAAACAAGGTCTACCTAAAATTCTTGAAAAGCCCTCCTCCGAAAGTCTTAAATAAATGGTAGGACAAGAGAATTTTTCTGCTTATAGGTGTTGTTTTCCATTCCTGTACGGCCGCGATGGCCTAGCGGTTAATGGTCGAACTTGTGTCCGATGCGTCGTGAATTCGAGTCCTGATGCCACTGAAGACCCGATGCACGTTGAATCTGCCGAGGCTCCCCCCTGTTGATGCGGTGCGGTAGTTAGGAGAGGGGCTCGGGTGTCGTCACTTGACTGTTGCTTAAGAGTGAACCGTTAATACAATTCTCGCTCTCACTCCAATATTCGACAAGTCGCAAAAAGGATTTGACGAAAAATCGTGACTCAACCATGCTTTTAAAAAAGAATTATCTTTTCTATCCAAAAGGAATTTTTAATTAAACTTTGAACGAGGGGGAGGGGGGAATCACTTTATATCTTCATACAAATAATTAAAAAAAGTATTCGTCGAATTTTTTTTTTCTTTTTTAAAACTCCGTATGAGTTTTGGGAATTGATAATTTGGAAAAAAGTATTTTTCATTTAATTTTTGAATTCTTCATTAAAACCCCGCATTTTTTGTTTTGTTTCACATGGTAAAATTAAACTTAACTATTAAAACTTTTCTTTCTAGAAAGCAATATTTATTGCTTTCGAGAAGGAAAAGTTTAATTGTTCAGTAAGTCACGTGTAAGCTGTTAAGATATCCTTTTTCTAGGAATCGCAAATTAATCAGTCAAAATCAAGGTCTAATCTTTTTAACGATAATCCGAGAATACATCTGTCAAAATATGTAGGTTTTAATTCTTTTAATGCGAAATGAAAAGAGATTTATGTTTCGTAATAGAGTATTCATTATTATGAAATAGAGAAAAAATAATTAAAACACACACAAATTTTAATTAATACTAGCTGACTCGCATTGCTGTGGTTGACGTTGATTCAATACTATTCTAAATTATTCAATGCAGTCAAATTAATCTACACTCATAATTTCTAAGAGCTGAAATGAAGCATAAAACAACGTAATATTTTTTATTTTGCGTCTTTTTCATTTCATATTTTACAGTATAATATATGAATTACTCACAATTTTGTTAAGTAAAACATACGAAGATTTTATTTCATAAATGAGGTAAAGGATGTTGATTTTTAACAATTTAATATTATTTTAACATTTTAATTTGAAGCAATTTATTTTTTCAATTGATCGTTAATCGATGCACAATATTTTTCGTCAACCTATCATTTGTAAACACAAATAGATTCGACGGTTTCCAACACAAGAATATGCAACATATGGTTGCCAAAGCGAGAAAAAATGGACTTTCTAAGTCCAAGCCGTAAGCGGACATTATTTGGCCTTGATATTTATTTATGGTCATCGCGAAAGTCAAACGAATCTGGAATTGAGAAAATTGGAACACGTGTCAACTGTGCGATTTCTCCTTTAAAACTTTCCAATCAAAATAGTTGCTCCAAGAACATTTCCGGTAATTCTTTTGATGATCAAACGTGTACCCAGGGCCGCCGCGTGGGGGTGGCAAAATTGTTCACCGCACAAGGGCGCCTGGGGCAGCGGGCGCCAAAATTTATAGTAATGCAGGGGTGTTTGTGCTCCGGGGAAACCCCGGAATTCCGGGGATTTTGAACTTCGATCCCCGGAATTTCCGGGCATCGTCGTTCAAAAGGAAGTAGGAATAATAATGAATTATTTATTTTGATCTGGGTAATTTTGTTTGCTTTGAAAGCAGAAAACGCAAGGTCAGTGTGTGTGGTGAAAACTTTTCCTTTCTTTCTCCAATGGCAGTTATAATGCGTGAAAAGGGGGGAAAACTTCGTACTTCAATACTTCATAATTGTAATTTTTCATTTCTCCCCCCCCCCTTTCTCGAAACTCCAAAATGTCGGTAGTAAGTCCTTAAAAGTTTCAGGGGATTTTTTGGGGTCCCACAAACACCCCTGGTAATGTTACTTACAAAATGTTGTTAGTAAAAAACTTAAAATTTTGCATGCTTTATATTTTTTAGCAATTAAATAACATTTTATTTTTTTGAATTTTATATTTTAATTTAATTTTGTTTTCGTTTCTGCGGATTGTTTTCGTTTGTGTAAAACGAAATTTGATTTCCGATACCAAAAATAAAAACACGTTCCGTGTGGAATTCGCGCTATTATACGGAATGTGCTCAAAATCTAAGAATTTGTAACATGTAACAACAGGAATAGGAATGATTTGTATCGGCATAAATTTTTTTCATTTTATGCTGAGAAGATGTTGTGGCTCAACGTATTTGTTTTGTTTGTGCAATGATAATATATGTAAATTTTTAAAATTATGTAAATCGCTTGGTTTTTCTTCTCCAAATCATATTTTGCTTCATGTGTACTGTTATTAAATTGTTCTCGAAATAAAATCTTTATCGCAGCGTTTCTCAAACTGTGGGGCGCGCCCTCCAGAAGGGCGTGATAACCCTACTTGGGGGCGCGAACGTATCGCGAAAAATCGAAAACAAAAGATTTAAAATAATTATCAATTTGATAAAATAATTTACAATTTAAAATAATTACAAAGTAAAATACATTCTTATATAATAAAAAATGAAATACATATTCAAACTGATATAATACGCACTACTTATAAATGTATGAGTTCTGCACAAAGTATTTGATAATTTATCAATATTCAATTAAAAACAAGTTCAGTAATAACCATTGACTCGCTTGGATTTGTCATATACAAAATTTATTTACAAAACTTAATATTTATCTAATTAGTGCGTTTATAATTAAAGTCGTTTTGCATCGTAGTTTTACCATCAAAGTACATTATAATTGCATTCAGTACATTGTTATTGTAAGAAGTGGGGCGCGATGAAAATTATGACTGAAAACTGGGTCGCAAATATTGAAAGTTTGAGAAGCACTGCTTTATCGTGATCTACAGCACTATTTTTGGTATCATGAATTTTTTGGATTCTAAGCAGATACACAAGGGCAGCCGAATTTACGATTTCTTCCAAATTTAAGATATAAATATAAAATGTTGCAACATAATTGTAATCGTAGTAATTCAGTTGAAAGTAATTTCGAATTTGTAGAATGAATTCTTTTCGTTGTTTGTTCAGTGTTGCGAACTTTACTTATTGAAAAGTTCTTGTTATTTTCAATATTTTCATAGACTGTTATTTGAAAATAAACTTCAAGTTCCATGAAAATTCTTACCATACTTATTATTACATCTTAAAAAACCTACACAAGAAGCAATTCCTTCCTAGTTACTTTCTATTTTTAATAACAATATGATTCATAATAAGCTAGTTTTCTGTTTCAATATTTCGCAATCTTCTCGTATGATGTAATTTTACTGATGTAATTTTGTTCCCCCTCCTCTGCTCTTTTGCAGATAAGTTTTTTTTAAATAATCATAATAATATTGTATTAAATTTTCTTGTTCCTGTATATTTTTGTATCATTTCCTGTCTATCTCCGTGGACCATTTTGTAGCTCTAAGCTCTCTGTTGGATGTGAGTTCGATCCTCCCGAATAATTAAACAGCTAGGGATTCTCCAACGACGTTTTATAGCGTAGCATTTCGTTTCTGCTTCCTTTTAACGTCAGTAAATACTCGAGCACATACAAATCGTATTAGATAAGTTATAAAACTAAAATTATAGATTTAAAAAAAAGAAAGAGAAACCAAGTGTGGTGCGTTTAAGCGCAAACAACGCCAAGAAATTGCCAACGCCAGTAAGTAAAAATTGTAGCTTTGCATATATTTAAAATATTTCCAAATTTTTACTTTTTTACAAGATAGAATTCAACCAAAATAGAGCCCTCGTTTTTTTTTTGCTTTTTTTTTTTGCACCGGGGCCTTTAAATACCTAGCAACGCCACTGCCTTCAGAAAATTACTTTTTTTCAAAGAGAGAGAGAGTTGACGCAATTTTAAATCAGTAATTTCTTCAATTTTATTTCATTCCTTTATAACTGCAAACGGTTATTATGAATTTACTTTTGATTTGTTTTGTATTTTCCTTTGAGACTTAAAAAAATGTACAAACATTTTTATCATATTAAAATAATTTTATCATTAACATTTTTATCATATTATTCAAAACATACATTTATTATTTGCTTTCCTTTACAAAGGAGGTAGTAAAAGTAATGTCCAGCTTAATGAAATCTAATTTTTAAAAATTTTTATTTTGCAAATTTTCCGTGTTATTTCAGCTAATTTTAAGATTTTCGTCTATATTTATACATATATTTCAATGGACTTTTATAGTACTTTTATGTTGATTAATATGCATCAATATTTGTTTTCTTTGCTTGAATACATCTTCCAAAAACATTCTTTGCTATGCAAGAACAGTTTTATAAAGTTCAATTATTAGTGTAAACATGAAATTCCAAATGGTAGTACTTAAGGTAGTACTGGTATTGAAGTTTTTTCCACCAAAGTTTAATTCCTAGTATTGATATTTTGACACTGATCGCACTTGCATTGAGCTATAGAAATAAAAATAAATAAAAAATATCTATAATATTTCTTCATTTTTCAAGGAATGGAAAATGTTAATGTCTGTGTGTGTATATATATATAACTTGATTCAAATAATATAAAAATATTAATTGGAGCATGACAGTCTTAACGCGACTGTTGCTGGGATGGGGGATCTTTTTTCCTGGAAGCTCATATCAAGTAGGTGTCTCATACTTTCGATATCTTGTTTAACTAACAACTGGTTCTTTCTTGAAAGTATACCGATCCCCAGTCTAGAATTCACTTTACTTTACAAATTCTTTGAATTTTTCTGTGTAAAAAAATAATAAAAATAAATGTGGTAAAATATTCTTGATTCAAATGATACTACAGCCGCCCATCCGGTATAGTGGTCAGTGAAGCTGACTGCGGTGCCGTAGGGACTGGGTTCGAATCCCGGAGAATGCATGGATGTTTGTGTTGTAATAATTTCTTCTGTCTGTGTTGTATACCCCCGTGCTATACATTGCGTGGTGCACGGGGTTTATAATTGTTTTAAAAAAATGATACTACAGAAAAACTAGCTTTCAGAAAGATTTGCTTTCATAATAAACAAGGAAACAAAAGTTGATTGTAAATTAATGTTTACAACATGTGTAAATGATAGAAGGGCTGGCTAATATGAAATTTTTTGCCTTAATTTTGTAGAATTATTCTTTGTTGAAAATTTCATTTACCTTTTTGTACAACGTTTGTGATGCGATTTATATTGCTGTTTGTCTTATATCAGTGGTGGGCAAGCTTTTTTAATGGGGGGGGCCACAAAGGTTAAGAAATTCTAGAAGAGGGCAAGAATTATAGAAAAAATGCATTTTGTGTTAAAGCTTTTAATCATAATGTTATAAAAACATTACAGTATTACACACAAATGTTACAAATTATTTTGTTACCTTAAATAATATTTATTTTAACTTTTCTTCGAAGGCCCTTACATGTTAGACGTTTTAGACACATGGAATTGTTTTGATTTTCCGTAATATTTTCCAAAGCAGGTTCCAGTTCTGATGAAGCAACTTTCAGCAGTGCGAAAAGGTGTTCATCAGTCAATCGGTTTCTGATTGAGTTTTTCCGCAATTTCATGGTCGAAAAAGTCTGTTCGCACACATAAGACGACGCAAACATCGCCATAATTTTCTGGGCGTGAGCAATCATCTTTGGGAATTCAGCTTTCGTCAGTGCTCCATAAAAATCTAGTTTTGTGGCGAGCAAGATTAAAATCTTTAAATACCGCCACTGCTTCATAACAAACAAGACATATTGGTTTACTGTTGTATTCCGTAAAAAAATATTTCCAAGTCCACTCTTCTTTAAACAAACGATACTCGGAATTGACTTTTCTTTTCTTATACTCCATTATCTTAAAAGGGGTGGGTTTTTATTCAAAAATGTATGAATGTAAAGCGTTAGGCGAACAAGCAAGAACAAGAGACAAAATTAACGTAAAACGTGCGGATCGGTCAGTGACAGCTGGCGAGTGGCGACTGACTGCCCTTGCCTCTCATTTAACCACTCTTTGCACACCATATTATGCAACACATGAACTACGCGGCTAGTTCAGCTTCTTCTTTGGGCTATGCATCTATTATTCTACTAAGTAAAATCCACCTTAAACTTCTTGACTGTTAAAACGTAATTGTAGTGGCCATGTACTATCCATGTCGATAAACTGTCGGCGGGTCGGATTAAATACTTTCGCGGGCCGGAGTTGGCCCGTGGGCGCCGTACTTTGCCCATCACTGTCTTATATCATACAAAGATTTAAAAATTCAAATTTATCGTAACCAGATTATTCACTGAACATTTGGTTACTGAAATATACACATTTGTGTTAAAATTATTCTTACTTTTTTAGAAATATATTACTCTGGAATACCCTACTCATATCGTAAAGCATTAGAAATTTACTTCAGATAATCGTAGATCAGATGAAGCGTATGAACATGCAACCAATGCAAGTATCGTTGCTGATGATTTGGGGGGGGGGGGGGTACTGATTTTCCACAAAGTCGAAACGGGTTTAAAAAGGAACTGTTTCAAGTTGAACCAAACCGGCGAACCAATCAACAATCCAAGACAAAAGTTTAAGGTTGAATTTTACAATATAATATTAGACACTGCTATTTCTTCAATTTCAGAAAGATTCAGTCAATGAAAAGAACAGTAGAATTACTTCAAGGTAGTATGTACCTATTTACCTAATATACCTAATTCACTATATACCTAATTTAAAAAACTGGATTGACAATGAAATTTTAAAACATTGTGAAGAATTAGAACGAATATTAACGGATACTAAAAATATTAATGAAAAGGACATAGATGGATTAAATTTGTTTGAAGAAATAAAATCTTCCCGAGATGTTTTACCAAAGAGGATGTGTCACCTATTGATGTTTTAAATTATATTTATGAAAACAATCTTATCGATACATTTCTAAATATTGCAATAGCTTTACAGATTTCTTTAACCCTGCCAGTTTTGGTGACTACTGGAGAACAAAGTTTTTCAATACTTAAAATTATAAAAAAAAAATTCATGCAATCTACTATGGCGCAGGAGAGATTATATATATATATATATATATATATATATATATCGGACTTGTCAATTATATCCATAGAGAGCGAAATTTTGGATAAATTAAATATAAAGGAATTGATACGAGCATTTGTAGCTGCTAAAGCTAGGAGAATCAATATTTGAATATATTTTCTAATTTTTATATTTTACTTTAAAAAATTTATATCATTTTTGCTTTTTTTTTGTTTTTAAAATTTATGAAATAATAAAAAAACACTTTAAGACAAACGTGATTTAATATTATAATTTTAAAGCTTTTCAGTTCGAAAGTCATATTTCGAATACTATAAATGAGTATTTCTTATTATATAAGAGTACTTTCTTATATAAGAGTGCAACAGAACCCCATAAAGGGGCGCCGAATTTCAACTTGAACAAGGGCACCTAATACCCACGCGGCGGTCCTGCGTGTACCATTGCGTAATCTAGGTGGATTTAAGTTACGCAGCAGAATAACCGGTGAACCAATCTTCAATCGAAGTTTATGTGGTGCCACCCTTGGTATATCCAGAGAATTCTTAAATTCAGTTGGAAAATTTATGGTTTCATTTTCATCAACAATAGTGTCGAAGATTGATCACTTAACAACTGCTGTGTATTTGGAAGTTGATTTCTTCAACGTCAATTTTTTGCTACCAAGATAACAGGATTAATGAGCCAGCTAATTTTTTGTCTGAACAACAATTCCAACTGGTTCTGGTAATTTGATACTTTGTGCATTGGGATGCAGTTCTACTTCACCGTTTCCGATATCCAGCAATTTGTTAGAAAGTATTTGTGCTGAAGGATCATCTTGCAATTTTTCTCCCATGTTTATGGTCAATCGAAGAGTTTCGACATTTCGCCATGAAAACAATTGTTTTAAACGTGCGCTAATCTCGTCCGCAAAAGTAGAGCGAGGAATGTAGACAGGAGTAGAACTGCGTCACAGGATATTTTATCGTCACTTTTTAAATCTCGCAAAGTTTCATGTAGTGCTTCGAGTGAATGTTTAATGTACACTCATCCCAGATTAGGATTGAACTTCTGTGCAATACCGTAGCCATTCCGCCTTTTTTTAATGTTGCGTATCGCGTCTGGTTTCCTATAAATGTCTAATGGCAACTACGTCCACCATCTAAAAAATTGGCAGCAATACCTGAAGTGCAATTTCCAATGCAATTTTCTCTTGCGATCACATTTTTGTCAGACTGCGCCTGCAAGTTCATCCCCTAAAGGGATTTAAAATTCAGACACGAGACTCTAAGGCGAAGTCATTCGGGCTAATTTTGGCAAAACTACGAAATTTTCTGAAATTCAATTCCAGATTCTCATTTCCCGGCCCGAGACTTCCCAACGCCTCCAAGTTCAGTCTCTGGAAGGAAAGGGAGGGGGGGGGCATTATGGTCCTCCAGCATTAACCAGAAGTTTGTTAGAATCCGATTTCGGATTCTCGTTCTCCGCCCCGAAATACACTAAGAACGCTCTTAAGGGTAAGCCCCTTCCGCGGTCCTCCACGTTAAAGATGATCATCCGAAATTGTCCAGCATGTTATGGAAATTTCCTAGAGTGGGGGGAGTGATTGTAGGTTTTGGGAGTGATTGTAGGCAAGAGATTTCGGCTAAACTGCGCCAAACATTTGTTTTATATACCATAAAATTTTATATATATGAAAACACAGTTATACATAAAAAATTTAAAAAATTACATAAGATATATATTTAAAAGGTATATTTACTTCTATTTTTTTTTTAAATTTTGTTTTAAATTCTTTAGAATTTCGGTTGTATTAGAAGGTTCACTATTGAATGCAGTAAGGCAGTCTCTGGTAAGGGAACTGATGGCTGAACTTAATTTGAGAGTGCAGCAAATTCATCAGAAGTTGTAGGAAATAGGCGTGTTTCAATGGATAAAGATGAAGCAAAGGTATTTAGGCTATTTCTAGGGATAGTCGTAGTAGAATCGGGGAAATTCAATTGGGATGGTGGTATTACTGAAGAAGTGGAAGGAAGTAGATGGGGTGATATGGAGACGCCAGGCATTGAGGGTCATCTGATTTGCAAAGGATACGGGTTTCGGATATTGTAAGTGCGGGCAGATTATATTTGTTATAATTGGATCAGTTTGGGTAGTGGTGGATACACACACAACACAGCTGTAGGTTTTGTAACTTGAGCATTGTTTGGGATAACCGAGGAACTATTAATTTGCGTGCTTCTAAATAGGGAAGATGTTGTTTTTTTTTACTTTAATTACCTGAATTCCTTTTCGAATTTATATTTTGGGCATAATTTTGAATCTGATGGATGGGAATGGAAGCAATGAATACATTTCGGCTCTAGAGTACAATCCGTGGAAGAATACTCAGCGGACGCACATCTAGATCACGTCAATTAAGCGCGTTTGGAAGTTTGAGAATATCCGAACTTCTGGCCCTTGAAGCAGCGCAGAGGATTCGGAATATACTAACGTACTTTACAATTTAGGTATCCAGCTTTAATCATTGATGTTAATTTAAGGCTGTTGAAGGTTAAAATTAAATGTTTAGTGGAATAAAGTGACTAGTCTTTTTTATAGTAATTCATCTGACCTGGGTAACACTCTGGTCAGAAAGTCCTTCCATAATTTCTGTTTCAGAGGCACACAAAAAAATCTGGTTCGGAGATGACACCTCGACATAAATTCAAAGATCTGTGAGGACTTACTATTTGCTGAGAATGTAAATAGGTTTAAGCCAACAAATACTATATATTTTCTTTGTAATGCAGATGTAGTCTTGATAAGTAAGTTTACAGATCGTAATTTTTTGATGGATTTTGGTTCTCCACCTATTTCTATTAAAGCTTTTAGAACAACATACGGAAATTTTCGTGACATTTTTCTTGTTTGGTAAAGATAAAATTAAAAATCATGAATGTTTAGCAATATCGTCTATGCTTAAGTTGGGTAAAACAAGGCCTTTACCCGGGCAAAGCAGATTTGGATTTGGCAGTGCGATTTCGACTTCATCTTGGCATGCCTCCACCCACCACGGAGCCCAACAAAAGTGGCAGCGTGCCAGTCAACTGACAATAGTCAGACTCGGCGCTTTCCAGGAGTATATCCAGGATATAGCACTACAATATCAGGGTGAGAATTCAACGGGTAAACCCAACACCCCTTATCTGCAGTACTAACCCTACAGCAATGTCTCCGAAGAGACTTATTACCAGCCGATTGACAGGAGTGGGCTCACTCTTGCCTCCCGTCTACAGCGAAACGTGGGCCAAAGGGAACGCAAAAGGTATCCTCAGGGCACCATTTTCCTCCTTAGGGGACGCCGCACACGGCAAACACGCGGGTTGTTAGTAAAAACAAATTCGTAACTAAAACAACGAAACATTAGAACTAAACAATTAATGCAAATCAAGTGAAAATCGCACACAAATTACAGCATAACAAAAGAATAACTAAATTGTGTTAATAACAATGAATAATAAAAGAAAAAAAAGTCTGGCGTATTGTATTCTCAAAAATTTAAAAAAAATCATCTGTGTTCTAGATAGTTAAAGGAAAGATTGAGGAAAATGGATAACAAAAAGGTTCAAAGATAGAGAAGGATCACTGGGGTTCACCGGAGTCGTGACATCCATGTATACCACAGACAGTAAACCCCTTGGGGAAAGGAATAGATCACTAGGGCACCTCGGGATTGTGAAACTCATCTGAAGAAGATGAGCCGCCTGAGGGGTTTCTGGATCGGATATCAGATTCGAGTTGCACTTCTTGAAATATGCCAGGGATCAAGTTTTAGCGCTTCAAGGCTTTTATGGTAAGCCTCTGATAAGGTGTTCTTCAAATGTGATCATCCGGCACTCTCCTGTAAAGTTACGGGAACGTTTAGGAACCAATTCGAAATTCGAATTCTACGCTTCGAATTATTCCGGGCACTCACCGCGGTCGCCAAAATCTGCTTCCGTTGACATGCGCACATTGCGACATTACCCGTTTCCCAAATTCAAGCTCAAATTTCCAGCCATAAAAAAAAATCTTGACGTACTTGAGAAAACCTATCCCATCACTCAAGTTGGACTGAATGACACGCAATATGCAAAATTATAAAAAGACCGGTTGAGCAGTTTTGTTCATCGCGGACAAACATCGTGACACGGGATTTTTATTTATGAAGATTATGTTTTGTTACATATATATATACATTATTCATGTAGTTTTTATTTTTTGTTGACAGTTTTGTTTTATTATTTTTTAAGCTTTTTGTATTTCTTGAATAACATTGTTGTTTCATAATTTTCATGGATAGCAGTATAAAGCTGTAATTTTCGGAATTGGTAATAAAAAAAATACTATGTCTAAATTGGAATGAAAGGCGTCATGCTAAAAAGACTCAAGTCATGTGAAAAATTGGGTGGGGGGAAGGGGATTCGTTTACTTGTCAGAATTTCTTCGCAATAATAACTTGTCTTCTCCATTGAACTCTAAATCAATGTGTGGATATACCGTATGATCAAAATGATATTGATTGCAACTCCAGAAAACACAAGGCGGAAAACCAATACAAAATTGATGTTTATACAGATTTAAATTCACGGGGAAAACGCTGCTATTTTTTGCGAAGTAATCAATTCTGAATATTGATTATGTAATACTGCTTACGATAAGAAAATCTCAAAGGTTCATGCATTTTTTTTCAGTCATTCATCATATAATGAAAAAAATAACCTTTTGAATTGTTTTATTGTTTAAATGCGAGAGGCAAAATGAGTATAAAAGAACTTCTCCTGTATCAAACAAGGCGCGGGTAGCCTGGTTTTCGTGAAATTCCAATGTTACTATTGGACTGGTCACATGTATCAAGGCTACGTTGAGATAATTCAAGGCGACATGGAGCAATGCATGTCTTGAAGATCTGGTCCGAGAACGTGTCTCTAGTTGCGGACCTGGCATATTGATTTCATTGATGCGCGATTTTATCCGTTCGGAAACGTCTCTCTCTCTCCGGTGCAATAGCCTTCCCTAGGTTAACTCCAACTATCCTTAAATCATTTTTGACGTTGTACAGCCACCTAGTTGGTGGTCTTCCTTTCCGTCGATTCTTGAAAAGATTATCTTTTTGGTTGGGAAATGATATGTCATTGTGTTACATAGTATGATATAAACTTGGAAGGAGAAATGCAGATTCTCGCCAATGGTTCGCTGAAACGAAGACGAAATACTTTCTTTTTGTTTCTACAGGTGCCAGCAAGTGGTGAAGCGCTTTCATTGGCCCGAGGCTGTAACGTACTTCAACCGTTGCTACGAGCTGAGCATAGAACTGTTCCAGCAGCAGCCCCGTGTCACTTATTGGAGTGTAGCGGCTACCCTAGACTACTACAGATTGAAAATAAGTCGGGAAGACAGGTTCGTCAGTGACCTGCTCTATGTGGCCACCAAGAATGCCATCTTCGCAGTGAGTGCCTTACCTATCAATTAATTTAGTTGATTCGACCGAGAGTTAATAGAGTGCATTGTTGACATTCATCTGTTACCGCTGAAGTGCAAAAATCGGTTAATCTGCAGATTAGCTAGGTGATATACACATTAACTAGGTGGTTGCTGTAGCTCATGGCTAAGGTGTCATGAATTCAACCCTAGTACCGCGAAAGACCCACCGTGCTGAGGGGGGTGATGCATATTAAGCATGTTGAGACTCAAACGTCTTCCCATTGATTCGGTGTAGAAGTTAGGATAGGGGATGGCATCTTAGGGATCGTCCTCGCCACTGGACCAGTGTTCATAATTGCCAAAAGCCAAATCCCTAAAAGCCCTCGAGACATAGTCCAGAACTTTTTTTAGTGTCAAGGCAGGTAGAAAATATTTTGTTAGTAAAGAAGGAAGTAAATCTCGGTGAGTGTTTAGGCCTCTCAGCCCGGGAATTTTGACTTTCACTAAAATTCATAGATATCCATAAAAACTTACGGTCGTTTAATTTCTTCGTAATCAAATTACCAAGAATGAATGGAGCGTTCAGTTTAATTGGTCACTAACAAAATATAAGTGTTATCTTTAAAGAAAGTCTATACGCAGCTATCTTCATATAACTTTACTCAAAACCCTTGCCGAGTGCTAATGCCGGGACGATAATGTTCTATTACAGGCAACGCTGTTGAGTTCGCTGATTATGCTCCTGATGAAGGCGGCGTTAAAACGAGCTGGAAAAATGCTGGGGCGCAGGTGCTGGTAAGACTGCTGGAGTTAGAGATAGTGTAGCAATGTCTCTGTGTTAGTGTCGCTCTCTGTCTTTCCTCGTGATTCCAGAGTCTCTTTCAATGTGGAATACATCCTACCCACGAAATTGACACGTGATATATAGTCACTTCTGTTTGGATGTATTCGGGAAAACCATTCTGCTATTGGTCCAAGTCCCCCTTCGCGCGGTGTACTTTGAAACCGGTGGCTGGCGTGGGAACTGCGGCAACACCTTAATGTCGACAACATCAAGGGAGGTCAGAGGTTGACTTTCCTTCGGACATCAACGCCGGGGTGTCCACCCTGGGATACTTTCCCAAGAGAAACTGCTTGACCGTTGAGACGTCACTCAACCGGGAAATGGGTCTTTGGTGTACACCACCGCACCCTCCTTTCCTGTGAGATTGCAAACAAAAGTATAAAAGTGTACTGCGCGCTGATTCGGTGACGGGAAATTCTACTTTATTGGAAAGAACGGCAAAAAACCTTGTTGACATATTATTATTTTATTATTTTTTTCATTTTTTAAAAAACATTTTTTGCCTTGTAAAATGTATTTATTTTTTACCGCGCGTAATGTGCATTATAGTACATAACTTAACTAAGATGTGCTTTTTTTTTAACTAACAATCATAAAGTTGTATCATGACTTTATTTGACTGTAGCAATTGATCACGATGAAAAAAGTCATCAAATCCTATTTTCCCGTGTTCCTGAATAAATATAGAACTCTGAGGCACGATATCATTTCCTTGAATCCAGAAGAGATGCACTGATTCTTTTGAGACATTTTGGAAAACAATTGAAATCAAAGGTACATATCTTTTCAATCTAAATTAATTTATTTTTTAGGAAAATTCTAACTGATTGTGAAAGAAGAAGGGAAAAAATGTAACCGAAATATGTCGCCGAAGAGAAATAATCCATATATAAATCTTCTGGAGACAGCTTTCTACAACCTTTCAAATACTATTGATTTCATTATTTTAAAATGTGTGTGAATTATATATACAGTGAGGTTTTTAAATTTAATATATATTGTGTTGTTGTTTCTTATCCCAGAGAGATGGTGTAGCTTAACTACACCATAAAACCAAAAATCACTAAAAAAAATTCAAAAATAAAATTGAATTTCCTAAGATTTCGTCTACAGCAAAGTTCAAGCAATTGAGAATATGACCGGAGAAGGCCTCATCAGCCTTTTCACCCATGACACTCTAGAAAAACTTTCTGACCTTATTGAAAAGTAAAAGATTGATGTGGCCACTAAAAAAGTGTGATGGAAAAAGTGCGTTTGCTGATTCCTAAGCATATTGAGCTAGAGACACCAATGAGGTCTTTTTCCAAAATATTAAGGGTGAGTTGGCGGAACTCTCCAAAGTACGTTTAATTCCCTCCTTTGAATGAAGGAGAGTTCGGTTAAAGTTAGACAAGCGTGACCCTGCAAGGTGCCAGCAGTGGAAAAATTAGCCAAACTATCGGCTATCTCTTTAATCTAATATAGGAGGGGACCCATTGAGAGTACATAGTGTCTAGAAGAAAATCAAACCACAAGATCCAGAATATTCAGGGCTGTCATATCCCCAACATTTGTTCAATGAGAAAGGGGCTGTATAGAAACACCACTGTCCGTTAGTATCCAAATGTCCCTGAAGACAAGTTCAGAATCCGTGTCAATGAGTTGCAGTCCCCTATAGATTGCAATAAATTCTGACCTAGAAACAGAAAACTGCAGTTATTATTCCTAATCTTTATGTCAAATGTACCATCAGGTGTCTCAATAGATCAGGCTCTCTGAATCAAAAACCACCGTCGCCCATGCTGCTTTTGGTATAGATTTTTAATGCCGAATGCCATGAATTGTCTCCACAGCCATCTGTCTAGTAAACTCTGATATATATGACCTTTTGCACACCTTGGTCAATAACTCAGTCTGGAAAAGTATTCCATCAGAGTCAAAAAAGAGGAAAAAAGCTTTAAGGAGTGAGGCTCAACATCACCAGAAAAACAGGCCCATATCACTGCCAAGGAAAAAGGGTTCTGTTCCTTTTATCGCTTGTTATTGTGCCAAGAATGGAGATAGACAGAAGTTCTGTGCGGGTCTGTGGCTAAATGTAGCTGATTGTAATATTTTACCAGGCTGTAACTTCTTCTAGGGGAAAAAAAGGGGGGTTAGCACTCTCGTACAATACAATATTACAAGGGCACCTATCACGGAATCTAGTAAATATTCTTATGGCGCTTACTTGCACTCGCCCAAGTTCGCTTCAGAGGCACTAAAATAAATTAGAAAACCATATTCCAAATTTGACCTGACCGTTGAGGTGTAGGTTGTTCTCAGGGTATTAGCGACTTTGCCCCAGTCACGTCCGGAAATATATTTGAGAATGTTAAGTCTTTTTCTGCATTTAGCTACTTGAACCTCTATATGTCTATTACTCAATATCTCAGATTGTAAGAAAAGTGTTTCACCATTTTTGTGTAATTTAACTGAATGATATTCATAAAAACTCTTAATATATATTGTAAAGTATCGAAATGTTTTAAAAAATTATGTACTCTTAAACATAGTTCAAACCTTAACAAAGTCGAAATAAAATTTCCCTTAATGGGATAAATTCATGACGGTCACATGATAGAAGTTATCACGTGGTTTTGATGCCACATGCTCATAGGAAAAACAAAAAAAGTTATTGGATGCATTAAAAGTTAATCTATCTATGGACGGATGGATCGATCGATTTTAACCACGTTTCTTCGATGAAAGACGGTGGCATCTCAACAACTTACAGAGTTAAAACGGGGGAAATCATGAAGGAGGATTGTTTTATTGTGCAATAACCACTCGGGTGTAGGGTTACAGCAGCACAATGATGCATGCGGACCGAATTGAACTAGAAAACTTGGAAATCCGGGAGTGGACCACGAAAAGAGATGTCATCACCTGGTTCGCAAGGTGCTGACAGATCATACAGCTTCATCTAGATAATTGGCAGCACATTTGTCAACTGCTGCAGATATGTCATTATCTTCTTTTTTCAATTCGTCAACATCTGCTGTACTTTGCAAGCTGGGACGTCTTAAGGCATGTACCCTAACCCAGGACCTTGGCCTCGATGGGGGCCTGGTTTTATTATCGACTTAGCCTTAATAAGAGCACGATACAACGATAAAATATTAACTCCTTTTGCAGAATACCCCTCACTCAAACCCATCGACGCCTGTGGCTACAGTAGACACATGGACTGGGAAGCTGTTTCGTAGCAAGTGTATTTTCCAGTGAATTCCGCTTCAATTTTTGTTCCCTTGATGGCCGCATTCGTGTGTCAGACTCTGTGTCGGTGAATACCATCTTCCGGAGTGTATTATCAAACGCAATGTGAACGAACATTTAGAGTTATAGTCTGGGGTGCGATTGTGTTTATCATGAACGATATCAGTTGCTACGAATTGCTGGTCATCGTAACTGCAAAATTCTTGAGACGAATTAAAATTAACCGGCAATCATTTACGCAGAAACTAAAGAACCATTACAAAACTGTAAATAAATCAGAGCCTGAAAACTTTTTAAATATTAAATTTATGAATGTTAACTTAAAAAAATAAATTCTTAAAATTAAACATTAATCAAAGATATTAAATCCTGCAAACATCTTCTTTACCAGTCATTATAATGAACCTTTCGATAAACATATTAAATGTTTTTATATAGTATGGAAATAGCCAATGTCGTAAAAAAACTATGCAAATTAGAGGCATAATAGCATTACAATGTGCTTATACTTCAGGGACGGAAATGCGTCATATAAGAAATTCCAGGTGAGACAGAAAATCGAAAGTTTATTTCCAACTCTTCTAGTCCCCGAAGCTGTTCCCTTCCACCAAGGGCTGTATTTCAACAGATCAATCCTTATCCATATATTGACAAGAATGTCCAAGAGATTCCCATAGGTTTCTTTCTTGGCCTGACTATTCCCGGATATTTCGACTATTGAATATGTTTGGGATTTTGTTGATCAGCCTCTCACTTATATATATATATAAGCCTCATCCTACAGCTTCTACAATTAAACTTTGGGTACGCATATAAACAATATGGAAAGCTCTTCCTCAAGCAGACATTCAAAATCTGATGGAATTCATACCACTTCGCATAGCAGCACATATTGTAGCTCGAGATCTTTGCCAAATACTGAAATTTCGAACACTTAATGTAATTTTCTTGTTTTGAAATTTAATTATTTATTTGTACCATTACCAGTCAGTTGTGTTTTAAGTTTATTTTATTTGTGGTGAGTCTTTCATTGGGTTGCAATTTTCAAAAACAGAAATATATACTTATTGTTTTGTTTCTTCGAATGACTCACACGGCTGCAAACCCATTCTTAAATAATATGAACTTCACCGCTAAATAATAACCTAAATAAATCAAAAACGTCATAAACAAGAAATTTCAGCGTTAAAACAAAAAAATATTGTATACTTTGGAATTTTATTTATTACATTACATTTTATTCATGTTGCAGAATGTATTCCAGTGTGCACTCCAAGCGATCAAGTTTGTTCCAACGTTGTTTTTTTTCAAAAAGCTAAGAGGATTACGTTTTTTGATTATGGATGAATTTTGGACTTTTTTTCACAGGTGGTATATACTTTTTTAAATGCATAGCTTGGATTTTTAGTTGAACTTTGGATTAAAATTACTAAAAGTACTTCGAATGAATTCTTTGTAAGATGAATATTGTCTCCACACATATATGTGAGTGTTGCTATACCACAAATATTTTTCCAACACGGCATTTTTTTTCCGATCATGTAACAGTAAGTTTTTTTTCTTGCAATAAATAATTATGTATGAATAAATTTTTATGTATTCGATTATGTGTTTTTACTGAGTATCATTCGATTTTCTGAAGGGTCTGTTTCAGGTGGAAACGTTTCAATGTGGGGATTAAACCATCGTATTCATAATGCAAGGTTATTCGTAATTCCCTCACTGATTTCAAGCGAAAGAAACGAGAAGAGCCCGAGGGGAAAAAAACTTTGAAACAATTCAAGTTCTATTGACATACCCGAGAGGTATTCTGTGCGCTAAATTTTGGTTACACGGCGTTCATCATCGTAATAGTCCAGTTCTACTCAACATGGTACTATCAACGCGTTAGTGACAGCTCGTGTTATCCGAAAATTTGATCTTTTTACGTAAAACCCACTTTGCGCACCCCTTTTGCCGCGTGATGAAGCAGAGCTGCATGTACGTAGTCACGCAAAACAATGGATAAGGTCAACGATATAGTAATCCGACCACTCGATGGAAGTAACTATGATTTGTGGAAAGATGGAAGACAAAGATGCTGGGGTATAGTTTGAGAATGAACGTCGCGCACTTTTCAGCTACACGAGGACGTGAGGCGACGGACTTCGTAATTTTAAAACATGGTCAAGTGACGAGAACGACACCTGAGCTGGCACCCCCGTCTCCTTTACTACCATACCAACGGGAGTACGTTTGAGCTCTCGACAGATTTAACGTGCATCTCTCCCCCACACGGCGGGTCTTTAATGGTACTGGTCTCAAACTCATGACACACTAGCCACCTTGACCGCTGGGCTACTGCAGCCCCACTACCACACCAAAGGGAAGACTTTGAGCTCGACAGATTTAACTGCATCTGCCTTCTCTACAA
The DNA here is from genome assembly GCA_019973975.1 of Trichonephila clavata. Classification (NCBI taxonomy): domain Eukaryota; kingdom Metazoa; phylum Arthropoda; class Arachnida; order Araneae; family Nephilidae; genus Trichonephila; species Trichonephila clavata. Next base: position 218,431 of record BMAO01039346.1, on the reverse strand, counting down.
AACGGGTTCAGAAAATTTCTTAGGATTATTACTAAAGCACCCTGGTACGTTAGGAGTAGTATAATACGGAAAGATTTAAATAAGGAGCCGATTTCTAATTTCATCACAAAAATGACTGGTAATGTAATTTTACAATTCAAGTGCATGAAAACGCAATTGCTAGAGCACAAACAATATTTCCGTATCCTCTTTCGAAATTAAATTATGCATATTGTGGCTAGCAACCGTCGGACGTCAAAGATCTTTGGCTAAAGAGAGACATGAACATGGTCATGTCTGATTGTGAGATTCTGTCTCAACTTCGGTTGCTTTTATTAGGAAAGAAACCAGGACGATTTCCAGTGGTACTTGAAATTTTTTGGTAGAAATTATATTAATTCTACCAAAGTTTTAAATTCTAAAAAATTAGTTCACTTCCGGACCCGTCTTGTGTAAGATTCTGTTTCAACTTCAGTTGCTTTTATCAGAAAGAAGGCTAGAACGATTCAAAGTGGTACTTGAATTCGTTTGGTAAAAATTATATTAATTTTACCAATTAAAGGTTTGGTTTCGAATTTTCTCTCCGAAACAAACATAAATCATACAATTCTTGAAAATGTTTCTTTCAAATGTGTTTTTTTACAGACGGTCGTGTCTGAGATACTGTCTTAGCTTCAGTTGCTTTTATCAATAAGAAGGCAAGAACGATTTCCAATGGTATTTCAATTTTTTTGGTAGAAATTATATGAATTTCGACAGTGGATTCCAGTTATTTGTGCCAAAATACATAGAGCTCACACATTTCTTAAATCCTTTTTCAAATTTGTTATCTTTCGGGTGGAAAAATACCAAATGATTCTCAATGGTAACTGGCAGAAATTATATTAATTTTGTCAATTAAAGGTTGGATTGGAGTTCGTCACTCCGAAACACGTGTAAACACTCAATTCTAAAGAATTTTATTTTTGAAATTTGTTTACTTACGGACGTTTACGTCTGAGATTGTATCTTAGATTAAGTTGCTTTTATCACAGGAAAGAATTACTTCCACTGGTACTTGAATTTTTTTTGGTACAAATTATATAAATTTTACCAATTAAAGATTGGATTCGAGTTCCTCGTTCCGAAATACATATATTTCACAAATTTCTCGGAAATTGTTTTTGAAATTTATTTACTTACGCGTTTATGTCTGAGATTGTATCTCAGCTTCAGTTACTTTTATCAGGAAAGACATCAGAAAAATTTTAAATGGTATTTGAATTTTTTTGGTAAAAATTATTTTAATTTTGCCAAATAAGCTGTGGATTTGATTTTCTCGCTCCGAAGCACATATAGATCACACATTTCTTGAAAATTCTTTTTCAAATTTATCTTTTTGACGGTCATGTCTGAGATTCTGCGCGGCCGCGGTGGCCGAGTGGTCTAGGTATCGGATCATGGCTAGCATGTCATGGGTTCGATCCTAGTACCACTAAGGATCCGCCGTGTAGGGGAGCAATGCACGTTAAATCTGTCGAGAGCTCAAACGTCCTCCCGTTGGTGTGGTGTGGTAGTTAGGAGAGGGGGTGCCGGCTCAGGTGTCGTCCGTGTCACTTGACCATGGTTCAAAATTACGCGGACCGTCGCCAAAAGCCCTCGTGTTGCTAATCAGTGCGACGTTAATATTCTCTCACTCACTAAGATTCTGCCTCCTCTTCAGTTGAATTCATCAAACGAGGTCAGAACGATTCTCGGCGGTACTTGCATTGCGGACAAAGGGTACGCAAATGTAACCCCAGGACATAATTTCCCCCCTTACGGGACGCCACATTCGGTAAACATTCGGATTGGCAAACCGACGGTGTTAGTAAAGAGAACAAATAATTAAATACTATTAAAAAAAATCGAAATAATAGGGAAAAATTAAGAAAAGATTAAACTAGTTTAACTCAATACCAAAATGAATGGGTATAATCTAATAAAATACATTATTGATTGTTTTCACGTTTATTTATATAACATATATCTGTGATCTAGACGGGGGGAAAAGAAGAAACTGAATGACAAGAAGTGGATCGAGAAAATAGAGAAGGATTACTAGGGTACCTGGGGTCGTGACACCCATGTTTACCAGAGACAGTAAACCCCTTGAAGAAAGGAAAAGATCCCTAGGCACTTCGGGATTGTGACACCCCTAGTTATCTAAATAAGATGAGCCCCCTGAGGGGTGGAAGCTATCTCAGACACGACCGTCAGTAATCATGCATGACCTTCGTAAAAAAAACATTTTGAAGAATTGTGTGATTTAAGTGTGTTTCTGAGAGACGAACTCGAATCCAAAGTTAATTTGGAAAATCTAACAAAATTTCTACATAACAAAAGCAAGTACCACTGGGGATCGCCCCAGCCTCTTTGCTGATTAAAGACACTGAAGCTGACACGCAATCTCAGATATCACTGTCCCTAAAAACACAAATTTGAAAAAACATGTTAAGAACTGTGTGATTTATATGCGTTTCGGAGCGACGAATCCAGCCTTTTTTTTTTAACATTTATAAACCCCGTGCACCACGCAATGTATAACACGAGGGCATACAACACAGACAGAAGAAAGGATTACAACACAAACATCCATGCCTTCTCCGGGATTCGAACCCAGTCCCTACGGCACCGCAGACAGCTTCACTGACCACTATACCGGATGGGCTGCAGAATCCAGCCTTTGAGGGGAAATAATACCTTGTGGAGTTTTGAAATTGCATATTTTGAAGTATTTTTCTAATCCTTATAAACCAATTAATTCTTCTCATGTTAATATGAGTATTTTACTGTTTTTGCTGTAAAGTACAAAGTTTACAATAAAAGAAAAAGAGTTTCGCTGTAGAATTATTGTATTTTTTTAAATAGCATAAAGTATATACGAGAACACATAAATAATAACTAATTAGCTTTCTTTCTGTTATCCACAAGATAACCTTTGAAAGACATACAGTAGATCCTACATTATTATATAAAATTAAAACTAAAGATGACTGTATTCTGTATACTTCAAATTTTAAATTTATCTTATACTTCAGTATTTTTTTAAAAGTAAAAGAAATTAAAACGATTGAAAATCCCTATTTTTTTTTTCTATTCCTCATGGTACAAAATAAATTTTACTGATCCCATTCCACGAAATTTGAGGCTTACAGAATACATAACTACAAATGCAGAATGCATGTAAAATTTCATAGCTCTGCACCGAAACAGTTTTTTTTTTTAAATCTTGAGGGAAAGTATGAATTGTAGCAACTAAGAAAATAGAATTTAAAGATTAAATTTTAATTTTTTTTGTATTAAAATAAATTCCTTTACTCCTGAAATGTAACCATTTCCTATGTAGAGCCTTCTTTTTCAATAAATTGTCCATGCATATTTTTTGTCTCATTCTCAGTGCCTTACGAGCCTATTTGGTGGAGATCTAGACTTAATATTTGCTCCGTTTAGTCCCGCATTGTTATCCTAAAAATTAGAAATGACGAAAATACTTTTATTTTAAAACCTGGAAGTCTCATAATATCTAGGCGATTAGCTATTCCATCATTAAACATCACTGTTGCTTCGTTTCAGACGAATATCAATTGTTATTTTGAAATATCCTGATATTTTTGGTCAGTAACTCCAAGTTGTAAATTGAAATTCTTTTTAGTGTTGAGTCTTTCTACCCAAATACTTTTTTAGTTAGTTATATAAAGATAATTCTGCAACTGAAATGATTAAGCTATATTCATAAGCATAATATTACTATATTTGTTGGAGAAATAATTTTTTTCTGATTTTGCGCTCTAGTAAATAAATTATGAAATAGCATTAGATAGAAAGATTTAGAGCATCGCTTCATTATTTATTGAACGATAATAAAACGTTATGTAACCCTATATCATTAAAAAATTAATAATATATTCCAAATTCGTGCAGAGCCTGGAGAGTTAAGTGTCCAATCTGGTGTCAACCTGATCGTGATTTAAGACTACGAGGAGAGTCGTCAGTAGACCTCGTGTTTGCTTTAAAGTACACGACGTTGATATCAAATAAAAAAAAATTCTAAACAAAAACTAACGAATAATCTGTTTGCTTACATTTTTCTAAAGAACAAGTCTTTTTTGACACATTTTTTATTGCTGAGGCGTAATTATTGTAGGATTTCGTAGCGGTTTGCTTTAAAACTTTCTTAACATTCGGTATTAATTTTTAAAAATGATTTTGAAAAATCGATCTTTTGAACGTTTAATGGCATTATCCCCCCCCCCCTAATTGTCAAAATGAATATATTTTCAACCGAAAAATTCAAGTACTACTGGGAGATGTTCTGGCCTCCTTCCTGATAAAATCAATTAAAGCTGAAACACACATGAGCTGTAAAAAAAAAACAAATTGGAAAAAAATATTTTCTAGAATTCAGAGATTTGTTTGTTTCGGAGCGACGTACTCGTATCCAACCTTTTAATGGCAAAATTAATGTAATTTCTACCAAAGAATTCAAGTACCACTGGGAATAGTTCTTTCCTAATAAAAACAATCTCAAATATGACCGTCCGCGGGAGCGTAAAATAACCATTTTGAAAAGGACTTTTAAAGAAATGTGTGATCTATATGTATTTCGGATGAAGGAAGGAACTCGAATCCACCCTAAATTGGCAAAATTAATAAAATTTCTTCCAAAAAATTGAAGTACCACTGAGAATCATTCTGGCCTCGCTGATAAAGCAACTGAAGTTGAGACACAATCTCAGACATAACCCTGCGCGTAAGATCTCAACTATGAGGAAATATTTTCAAGAAACGTTTGAGGTATTCAAGTATTACTGGGAATCGTTCTGGCCTTATTCCTGATAAAAGCAACTGGAGTTGAGACGCAATCTTAGACATGACTGTCCCTAAGAATACACATTTGAAAAATCAATTCGAAGAAATTTGTAAGCTATATGTGTAGACGGTGCGAGGAACTTTAATCCAATTTTTAACTAGCAAATTTATATAATTTCTACTGATAAATTAAATTTCCACTGGGAATCGTTGTGGCATTCTTTCTGGTAAAAACAACTAAATCTGAGGCATAATCTCAGACATAACCGTCCGTAAGATATCAAATTTGAAAAAGGATTATCAAGAAATATGTGTGAGCTATATTTATTTCTGAACGAGGAACTCGAATCAAAACTTTATTTGGCAAAATCCATAAAACTTCTAACATAAAATACAAGTATCACTGGGAAACGTCCTGGCTTCCTCATGATAAAAGCAATTAAACCTCAAACGCAACCTTAGTCATGACCATCAGTAATAAAAGAAAAACAATTTTGAAAAGGAATTTTAAAGAAATGTGTGAGCTATATGTATTTTAGAGGGAGTAAATCTAATCCAAACTTAAATTGGAAAATTTCATATAATTTCTTCGAAAAAAATGCATGCACCAATGGGAATCGTTCTGGCCTTCTGTCTGATAAAAGCAACTGAAGCTAAAACAGAATCTCATACCGGAGCCGACTCTATCAGCTTTGCCGCCCCTGTCCACAAAGTAAGGAAAAAAATTATTAAAAAATATAGAAATTGTTCTTAAATACATGCCTATAAAACTTGAATTGTTCTTGCAAAGAAAAAAGCAGCATAACAGTGTGTAACAGGTAAACAAAAAAGTTCTTGCCGTTTGCGCGTATCCATTGAAAGAATAAGTATGCAAATTCGTGTATGACGTGATTGAGAAACCGTCAGTAGAGAGCAGGAATATCAGTTACAAACGCATTCATCAATCGGAACTCGTACAGTAGCGAAGCGAAAGGGACATATTTAGGAGCTTGTTCGGGGTTGTGACTTCAAAGTGGGCTTATCAGCCGCTGCATCAAGTCGCTGAGAATATGTTAAGCGTTTGGGGATAGTGCTGTCAATGAACGTACGGCAAGGCATTGGTTTCAAAAATTCAGGTCGGGAGATTTGTCCCTCAGTGATAAAGCTCGAACAGGACGACCACAGGCCTTAGATGACGAAGCCATGCAGGCGACCATTGAGGAGGACAGTAGTCAAACGTGTGGAAAATTTGCCAGACAATTCAACTCTTCCAGTGAAACGGTTAGACTTCATCTGCATCACTTAGGTAAGACGTACAGGCTGAAAAAGTGGGTTTCTCGCACGCTGTTGGAAGTCCATAAGGAACAACGAGTAGCAGCCTGTTTATCGTTGCTTTCTAGCCAACGTAGCTCATTCATATTCAATCGGATGCTGACCAGTGACGAGAAGTGGGCCCTATACGACACACCCAAATGTTCCAAACATTGGTTGTCACCCCAGGATACTGTCCCCGCACAGCGCAAGATCACCTATGCACCCACGCAAGATTATGCTTTGTGTCTGGTGGACTTGTCATCAAGTGGTTTACTATGAGTTGCTACCAACGGGCCAAACGGTCACTGCGGACCAGTACTCGCAGCTATTGGGACTTGTACAACAGGCATTGCATTAGAAGGATCCAGCACTGGTTAATCGAAAGGGTGTACTGTTATTGCATGATAACGTGAGGCCGCATGTCGCGCGGGTAGCCAGAAATACGATACAGCGACTTGGTTGGGAGAATTTGTGCCATCCTCCTTACTCACCTGCCCTTGCACCGTCAGATTACCACCTCTTCAATTCCTTGGACAATCATCTTAGTGGTAAATCCTTCACCAATGAAGCAGACGTGCGCCAAGCTCTCACTGACTTCTTCGCGTCCCACACCCTCGAGTTTTACAGCAAGGGCTGGAGACACGTTGGCAGAAGGTGCTGGATGCCGATGGTGATTACTTCGAGGACTAACAATAGGCTTCACTGTTTGTATGTCATGTTCTTTAGGGTCATTAAAAACGGCAAGAACTTTTTTGTTTACCTTGTATATATTTTTTTATTATATACACTGTTATGTTACACACTGCTTGTTGTTGTTTTTTTCATTTTATACTATATATATGTGTGTGTGTGTAATGCCCTGGGTTCTGTAGAATTTTTCTTGCTTATTAGATTTTACTTTTTTGTTGTAGTCGTGTCATATGGGAGGAGACTTTATACTTGTAACTTTTTATTATTTCTGATCAGGACATTGCAACAGTTTATTCACAATCTAATTACTAAAAACACAAAAGCACATAAGCGAAAGCAGGCAGCGACGAGAACATGTTGTTGACAAGCAGACAAAGAAGAAAGAGAGTGAGCGCACAGAGCTCTGAATTCATATACTGGCGGTGAAGGTCGTGCGGCTCCTTTCTTCCTTCGGTCGTGATTGGTTGCAAACGCACACGAGCAATAAGATGAAGATTATCATAATAGTCTCGTACCAAAGAATTAGAAAATAATTTGAAGGAGTTAATTTAAAGAATGCTAGAGGGAGTCATTACATATATCTATACAAATAAATAAAATTGAAGTGTCTGTTCGTAATTTCAAATTAGCAGCTTTTTACTAAATGCATTTAAAGATATACACAGTACTTATGTCAAAAAATCAATTTTCAAAATTTTTGTCTGTCTGTCGGTCTAGCCAATCTCGAAAACGGCTGGTCTGATTTAAAAAATTCTTTCACCAATGGAAAGCTACATTATCAGCGAGTAACATAAGGTAGATTTTATCTCCATATTCCTACGGGAACTATACGGGTAAAAGCGTGGGACGTTGCATACTACCGCCATGTTGGCGCAAAATTATTAATTTGGTCTATAATGGAAATTTTAATAAAAATTTTCTCATATTTGTAACAAATAACTGAAACATAGTGTAGTTTAGCATCTTTATAAAATGCAATCTTTTAAATGGTTTTTTATTAAATGGTTATTACGTTACGTTTGTTAAATGTCAAACTCAAACTGTGAGAAATATCGCCAAGTTGGCTAAGAAGTTCTTTATTCCTACAATCCCAGATATTTTTAATGCAAATTCATTTTCTCCCACTTTTTAAAGTGAGTGAGTGTTGGGTTTTATGGCGCAAGAGCCAGACTTGGCTATACTGTGCCTCCCACTTTTTAAAGAGGGAAACGAAATAAAAGTTTAGTGAATTGCTCGCATGATATTGAAAATTCTATGGTAATATTAATTGACAGTTTCATAAAAAGTTTTGATTTATCGAATATTTATTACTTTGAATTTTTTTAACCTAATTATACAATATTCATATTTTACACAAAATTTTTCACTTATACTGAACCTAGATATTTTATTACTTTGAAGATATACTAGATATTACTATGGAGGAAGCCATACAATGTCACTTGCCGAATAAAATTTGGGCGCTTTACGCAATACTTATTTCATCTTCGGTCTTTCTCATCCTCAAACCTTTTGGAATAAGTACAAAGACTACATGGCGGAAGATATTTTGCAACGATTGCAGTACGTACAAGTAAATATGCCTTTCAATGAACACATCTACAGCGAAACGCAATAAAGGGTTTCGGAATGGTTGGGAAGAAGCTACATGATTTTGGAATGATTAGTCCTAGACGTATCGATGAAAATGGCTTCGATAATGAAATTGCTTGAGAATTAAATTACGATTTTATAGTATTGCAACATCAAGTAACAGAATTTATCCCTCAATTAACTCCAGAACAAAGTCACGTTTTCCAACAAGTGTTACGCAAAAAGAATCCGGCAGTGGTGTACTCTTTTTTTTCTCGACGCCCCTGGAGGAACCGGAAAAACGTTTTTGCTGAACTTATTATTAATGACCACCATAAAAACCTAGAAAATAGTAGTTGCTATGGCTTCTTCTGGTATAGCCGTGATTTTACTGACCAATGGTCGTACTGCACATTCCATTTTAAAATTATCGCTTAATCTTGCCTTTGAAGATTCCCTCATCTGAAATTTCAGAAAAAATAGCTCTCAAGGCTTCCACAATGTAATATTTTAGTGTGGAATGAAAGTACGATGTCTCACAAGAAAGCTATAGAAGCGTTAAATCGGACTCTTCAGGATTTACGAGATAGTACAGATATTATAGGAGGAATGGTAGCTTTATTATATATTGGCTGGTGAATTTTGAAGAACTCTCCCTGTAATCCAGAGGGAGTACACCGGCAGATGAAATCAGTCTCTATAAATCATCAAGCTTATGGGCAAAAGTTGAAAAATTCAGTCTGAAAACGAATGTGAGAGTATATCTTCATAATGACGTAGTTTCGGAACATTATTCGGAGACACAATTGAAAATCGGTTTGGATGTTTGGACACAAATGCTGGAGGTTATATTTTACTTCCAGAGAATTTTGTAATGTAGAAGAAATTATGTAAATCATATTGCTCGAATTTACCCGGGATTGCAACCAAATTTAAATTGAGATCAGTGGTTGCGCAAAAGATCAATATTGGCGCCTAACAATGACATTGTCCATAAAATCAACATTGAAAATTTAAACGACGTGTGAGGGAGGGGGGAAATGAAGTAATATTTATCAATGAATACAATCATGGATAAAGAACAAAGTACTTTATAACCCACTGAGTTCCTAAATTCATTTGAACTTTCGGGTGTACCCTCACATAAATTTCAATTTAAACTAAATGTACCTGAAATACTTATGCAAAATTTCGATGCGCCTCGACTATGTAAAGGAACGAGGCTTTGGATCACTAAACTGATGCAGAATATACTTGGTGCCAATATTTTAACATTTGTCATAAAAAGGGATAGTGTTATCATACCTCGAATTTCAAGTATCCCCACTGACCTACCGTTTCAATTTAAACGAGTTCAATTTCCAGTTTTACTTTTGCTATTAACAAAGCTAACATTTCAGGTAGCAGGGGTGCATTTGGAAAAGCAATATTTTCCCCATGGACAACTATATCTAGCCTGATCGGAGTGTCCAATGCCCAAATCTTCACATATTTGCAACTAACGTAAGAACATATTATATGGTATACAGTAGCATTTAGGAATAATATTCAGTTTTGAGCTCTTTTAAAGAGGAATTATATATTAAACGTAGATACTTTCGATTTTTAAAAATATTAACAGTTTGTTATTGAATTTTTGTTGTTAATCATTATAAAATAAATTACGTTTTCAGTTTTTTTATACTAAGCTCAATTTTAGAATTTTTAAATTTTATTGGGTCCAGTCAAGCAATAAAAAAACTACCATATTATATTATTTACTTTCTAATGATAATGATTACGACTTTGACAGTTATTTAAAGACATCAAGGCGAGCGGAGCCGCGGGTAAACGCTAGTATATATATATATATATATAAACTAAAAACTAAAACAAATTTAAAACAAATAACAAAGTAAACAAAAAAAATTAGAAGTGTTTTTTTCTGACATCTATACAAATAAATAAAATTGAAGTGTCTGTTTGTAATTTCAAATTAGCAGCTTTTTACTTAATGCACTAAAAGTATATACGGTACTCATAACAAAAAACCAATTTTTAAAATTTTTGTCTGTTTGTCTGTTTATCTGTCTGTCTATCTGTCTGTCTGTCTGTCTGTTTGTTCCGGCTAATCTCAGAAACGGCTGGTGCGATTTTAAAATTCTTTCACTAATGGAAAGCTACATTAACGGGGAGTAACATAGGCTATATTTTATTCCCGTATTCTTACGGGAACGGAAACTATACGGGTGAACGTGAAACTGAATGCGAAGATGAACGCCAAATTGAACGCCAAGCTGAGCTAATGAAGTCGTTGTTTTGGTTACTGGCGACCGGTGCTCTTCATGAGACATAATAGTGTTACGCGCACATGATAATACGCTGACACGTGCCATATTTTTTTTTATGATAATTATCTCACTGTTCAGTTAAGTAGAGCATCGGCTGTTTCGTATGCACTTTTAAAAATAATAAATCAAGGCTTCATAAGCAAAAAGCAATGCAAGAAACAAAAAATTGATAAGTTTTACGGTTAGTTTTAATCCTTTCTTTTTTTTATTTACATTTTTAGTCACATTTAAACTATAGTTATTATTTGCTTAATATTTATATTGTAATCGAAGAATAATATTTTTCAACGTATCTTTCATTTTTCTACCTCTCTGTTTTTCTTAATTCAAATTGTTCTTAATTCCTTAATTGTGAGTTTCTTTAATGTGGCGTTGCGGGGGCTCAAGTGGCGTTATAGATAATTATCCCCATTTTTAAACTATTAGACGTACAGTCTTGAAATTTGATAAGCAGATTCCTTTCGTAAAGTAGAGAACCGCTACAAAATGGGTTTCGCGAATATGAACTACCAAGTTTAATTTCGGGAGATTAAGAGGCGTAATTGATAAATATTTCCATTTTAAACTATTTGATCATCCTGCTTGAAAATTGGTAGGCATGTTCCTTTCATGGAATAGAGTTCCTGTAACAAAGAGTAAAACGAAAATTGACCCCCAAGGAGGGTTGCGAGGGGTCAAGAGGAGTTACAGAAGAAAATTCCTGTTTTTAATTGTTAGACCCATATACTTGAAATTTGTTAAGCATGTTTCTTTTGTTGAATAGGGATCCACTAAGAATGTATTTTAAGCAAATCAAGTTCTGAGGGGGGGGGGGGGCAGGGGATTACTGGGACGTATTGACAAAAAAATTACTTTTTTCGAGCTACAAGGACTATAATAATGAAATTTGGTTTGCATTTTTCTTTTGTTGAGTTGAAATCCGCTAAGAGCGGTTATTTTGGAAAACGGCTCTCAACGGGATTACGGGGATATTGATAGTAAAACTTTTTTTTTCTGTTAGATTTAGTCTTGAAATTTGGCTTGCATGTTCAATTTACGGAGTAGAGATCCACCGAAAATTGGTTTTGCGGGAATCCACTTGGTTTTTGGGTTACGAAAGAGCAAACATCATTCTATGCTTCAATTTTAGAGATTTTTAGAAAACACAAATTAGATGAGTTCTGCCCCTTTTTTTATCAACAGGCGACAGTTACAGGTATAAGTATATTTTTCAATACAATCGAATTCTTAATGCAGGACTTAGATATTATTAATTTATACATATATATAAGCAGTAAAAATTTATAAAACATCATGAAATTCCCAGCGAAGCGGGCGGGTAACAGCTAGTTTAACTCTAAAAACTATCTCTCTCTTTCTGATCAATTCTTTTAAATCAACTTGTTCATTTTTTTCATGTTCTACAGCCAATGTAGCTATATCATTTAATCTATCTTTAAGAGTTGTGGACCGTAAGAGAAAATTTTAATTTTGAGAAACTCCTGTCTCCGCTTGCTATACACTTATTGTCAAAGAAAGTAAAATTCTTAATGCGATATCAAGATTTGGCTCAAATTCTAAAACTGAAATAAATTTTTAAACTGCTTTATTGGGCTTTCTTTCTTTAATAAAGCTTAAACTGATATTATCTCATCTGCTAGATCAAGTGTCTTTATATGTAGGAATTCTCCGTCTGACAACATATTCCTAAATTTTTACAGTTTTTAATTATTAAATTTTTAGAGGTATATCTTTTAAATCATACATATTTTATAAAATTCTAAGGCAATTACTATGAGTACTCTTTGAATTAAATTTGCATTCCAAGGCATTAATTGCTTGATCAATTATATAAAAAAATAAAACTCTATCTTGGATTTTAATTTAGGATCTTCCACCAGATCACCTCGTGCTTCGTAATCAAAATTAACATTTTTGCGTCGAACTCTGTGACATGGCTGCGTCACCTCCAAGTGAGCAGGGAGATCAATGTCGTCGGCCAATTCTTTTGCATCCCAAGATTATTTCATCAAAAGCCACATCCGATCGAAGATCGTTAAAAAAATCATAACAATTTCTTAAGAGTTCCATAGCAGATAGTAGACTTATCGGATTTATGCAATTTAAGATTTTTTACTAAATAATGATGGAGCATATGAACTTGAATTGTTTAACATAATTTAATAATCCAGAGGCCCCATCTCTTATAGAGTTGCCAATTTCAGTATTATTATTAACACTAAAGAGAGCATCATAAATACCTTCTAATTGATGCCTTGAGGGTTCAATAGCCTCTATTCGGCTTTTCCAACGAGTTGCACTTAGTGGTTTTAAAACTATGCCCTTTATATATTTTAATAATACGTCTCAACAAAAAGTTGATGATGAAAAAAATAATTTTTTGGACTGTATTAAAAAATTACAGGCTTCTAAGGATGCTTTTGCCCTGTCGCTAATGACGACCAGATTTAGAGAGTGGCTACTACAGGGTACGTACACTGTTCTAACGTCTTAATTCTAACCCCTGATTTCTCGCCTCTCATGTTGGCTCCAGTTTCGTAGGCCAACCCCCGCATATCTGGCAAATTCAGTCCCAATTTTTTAAATTTATCAACTCTTAAATTTGAAAGATCTTTTCCAGTCTATCTTTCAATTGTGAGGAAACCAAAAAGACTCTATTAATTTTAATGGTAACTTTATAAGAATTAAATTTTTCAATACATACATATAATTGCCAGAAATGTCATTTGTTCGACCTTACTGGCATCAGGGGTGCAATCAAAAATTATTGAAAAATATTTGGTTTATTTAATTTTATGAACAATTTGTAGTTTAAAGTTCTCATGTAAAAGAGAAATTATCTCGTTCTCTAAATATTTTGCCCTAGATAGTGCACTTTAATTTCTTTATTTTTTAGCACTCTTAAAACATGATCCTCCATAATTGGATAAAATTTAGCAAGTAATTGAATTATTTGTAGAAAATTATCATTATTAGAATCGAAAAGTTTATCACTCTTATCACGAAGGGCTAAACAATTTTGAGCAAGCATTTTTAATGTTGCTACAATGCGTTGAAGCCCCTCGCACCAATAATTAGTCTACGCAATAATAAGTCTTTACGAATCGCTGTCATTTGTTTCACAGCATTGTAATCGCTGACTAAATTCAATCCTAGATTTTGACTTTGACTATGGTTCTTGGATGTTTCAACCAGGTGCTTCCAACTTTTAAATCTTCTGTGGAAAGAGAGCTAAAGACACCGCCAAAAAGTTTGCAGCAAAAACAATATAGAGCTTTTTGTAATGGAATAGATTAACCATTTACGCATAACCTTTTCACTGTTTTCTTAAAATTCTGGTATAAGAGTGTGAGCTTAACTTTCGACCGGAGTCATCATGAGGAAAATTATATTTTGTCAATGGCTTAGGGGTCCTTCTTTTACCAAAAAACATCAATCGACGTCTGATAGAATAGGTGGCCAAGTTTCTGGATCTGAACTAAATATCATCGTTGAAGTATTGTGATCTTTGGTTTTGCTGGAGGAGTTCCTATAAGAGCAGAACCATTATCGGTTCTGTTTATTTTATCTGCAACATCTTCCTCATGAATGTCTAAATCAGATTCCGATTCTATACTGTCTTCCTTTTTTCTAGTGCCGTAGTTCAGTAATCTTCTCTTTTAATGTGGGCTTATTTTTCGCGTCGCATTTTTTTGTATTGAGCACCAGATAGTTTGTTACCCACTCCCTCAGACAAGTATGAAGATAATTGATAGTGTATTGCTTTCATACAAAAAATTTGAACTCATCAAAAATTGACCCATTTGAATTAAAAATCGATGTATTTGAGATTTTCCAAAATCTTTTCATAAAATTTAAAACAAGGAATAAAAAGCCCTTATTTTACTTTCGTTTGGACACTATATTGATTTATGTTTAGAATTGATAAATATGGTAGAATATTCTAATAAAGTATTTTTCAATATTAAAATTGAAATTATTATTTACAACATACAAACATACATTCATACAGATATATATATATATAAATTTATATCTTCAACAAACCCATAACATTTAAATACAAATATATGTAATCTCTTCTAAAATAATTTACTACATTTTTATCTCTTTTTACGCCAAAAAAGAAAACATCCAAATAACTCACTTATTATTAACCTAATTCACAAACTTTAAATATTCGGAAAGAATTTTTATAAAAATGCCTTTTCGATACTTCAGTCATCAATTAACACAAATACTTTTTGAATATAATTATCAAACAGAATTACTAAATTTCTCTTGATATATAAAAAAAAGGGAGAGAAAAGTCTAAAACCACATCTGTTACATTGGTTTAACATGATGATTCAGAAAAATTGAAACAAAATTTACAATAAACAAGATACATATGAACTATAAATTTTTTTGATTCTGGGAACAGTAATGAAGGTTGTGCAGGGCCGCCGCGTGGGGGTGGCAAAATTGTTCACCGCACAAGGGCGCCTGGGGCAGCGGGCGCCAAAATTTATAGTAATGCAGGGGTGTTTGTGCTCCGGGGAAACCCCGGAATTTCCGGGCATCGTCGTTCAAAAGGAAGTAGGAATAATAATGAATTATTTATTTTGATCTGGGTAATTTTGTTTGCTTTGAAAGCAGAAAACGCAAGGTCAGTGTTGTGTGGTGAAAACTTTTCCTTTCTTTCTCCAATGGCAGTTATAATGCGTGAAAAGGGGGGAAAAACTTCGTACTTCAATACTTCATAATTGTAATTTTTCATTTCTCCCCCCCCCCTTTCTCGAAACTCCAAAATGTCGGTAGTAAGTCCTTAAAAGTTTCAGGGGATTTTTTGGGGTCCCACAAACACCCCTGGTAATGTTACTTACAAAATGTTGTTAGTAAAAAACTTAAAATTTTGTATGCTTTATATTTTTTAGCAATTAAATAACATTTTATTTTTTTGAATTTTATATTTTAATTTAATTTTGTTTTCGTTTCTGCGGATTGTTTTCGTTTGTGTAAAACGAAATTTGATTTCCGATACCAAAAATAAAAACACGTTCCGTGTGGAATTCGCGCTATTATACGGAATGTGCTCAAAATCTAAGAATTTGTAACATGTAACAACAGGAATAGGAATGATTTGTATCGGCATAAATTTTTTTCATTTTATGCTGAGAAGATGTTGTGGCTCAACGTATTTGTTTTGTTTGTGCAATGATAATATATGTAAATTTTTAAAATTATGTAAATCGCTTGGTTTTTCTTCTCCAAATCATATTTTGCTTCATGTGTACTGTTATTAAATTGTTCTCGAAATAAAATCTTTATCGCAGCGTTTCTCAAACTGTGGGGCGCGCCCTCCAGAAGGGCGTGATAACCCTACTTGGGGGCGCGAACGTATCGCGAAAAATCGAAAACAAAAGATTTAAAATAATTATCAATTTGATAAAATAATTTACAATTTAAAATAATTACAAAGTAAAATACATTCTTATATAATAAAAAATGAAATACATATTCAAACTGATATAATACGCACTACTTATAAATGTATGAGTTCTGCACAAAGTATTTGATAATTAATTTATCAATATTCAATTAAAAACAAGTTCAGTAATAACCATTGACTCGCTTGGATTTGTCATATACAAAATTTATTTACAAAACTTAATATTTATCTAATTAGTGCGTTTATAATTAAAGTCGTTTTGCATCGTAGTTTTACCATCAAAGTACATTATAATTGCATTCAGTACATTGTTATTGTAAGAAGTGGGGCGCGATGAAAATTATGACTGAAAACTGGGTCGCAAATATTGAAAGTTTGAGAAGCACTGCTTTATCGTGATCTACAGCACTATTTTTGGTATCATGAATTTTTTGGATTCTAAGCAGATACACAAGGGCAGCCGAATTTACGATTTCTTCCAAATTTAAGATATAAATATAAAATGTTGCAACATAATTGTAATCGTAGTAATTCAGTTGAAAGTAATTTCGAATTTGTAGAAGGAATTCTTTTCGTTGTTTGTTCAGTGTTGCGAACTTTACTTATTGAAAAGTTCTTGTTATTTTTCAATGTTTTCATAGACTGTTATTTGAAAATAAACTTCAAGTTCCATGAAAATTCTTACCATACTTATTATTACATCTTAAAAAACCTACACAAGAAGCAATTCCTTCCTAGTTACTTTCTATTTTTAATAACAATATGATTCATAATAAGCTAGTTTTCTGTTTCAATATTTCGCAATCTTCTCGTATGATGTAATTTTACTGATGTAATTTTGTTCCCCCTCCTCTGCTCTTTTGCAGATAAGTTTTTTTTAAATAATCATAATAATATTTATTAAATTTTCTTGTTCCTGTATATTTTTGTATCATTTCCTGTCTATCTCCGTGGACCATTTTGTAGCTCTAAGCTCTCTGTTGGATGTGAGTTCGATCCTCCCGAATAATTAAACAGCTAGGGATTCTCCAACGACGTTTTATAGCGTAGCATTTCGTTTCTGCTTCCTTTTAACGTCAGTAAATACTCGAGCACATACAAATCGTATTAGATAAGTTATAAAACTAAAATTATAGATTTAAAAAAAAGAAAGAGAAACCAAGTGTGGTGCGTTTAAGCGCAAACAACGCCAAGAAATTGCCAACGCCAGTAAGTAAAAATTGTAGCTTTGCATATATTTAAAATATTTCCAAATTTTTACTTTTTTACAAGATAGAATTCAACCAAAATAGAGCCCTCGTTTTTTTTTTGCTTTTTTTTTTGCACCGGGGCCTTTAAATACCTAGCAACGCCACTGCCTTCAGAAAATTACTTTTTTTCAAAGAGAGAGAGAGTTGACGCAATTTTAAATCAGTAATTTCTTCAATTTTATTTCATTCCTTTATAACTGCAAACGGTTATTATGAATTTACTTTTGATTTGTTTTGTATTTTCCTTTGAGACTTAAAAAAATGTACAAACATTTTTATCATATTAAAATAATAATTTTATCATTAACATTTTTATCATATTATTCAAAACATACATTTATTATTTGCTTTCCTTTACAAAGGAGGTAGTAAAAGTAATGTCCAGCTTAATGAAATCTAATTTTTAAAAATTTTTATTTTGCAAATTTTCCGTGTTATTTCAGCTAATTTTAAGATTTTCGTCTATATTTATACATATATTTCAATGGACTTTTATAGTACTTTTATGTTGATTAATATGCATCAATATTTGTTTTCTTTGCTTGAATACATCTTCCAAAAACATTCTTTGCTATGCAAGAACAGTTTTATAAAGTTCAATTATTAGTGTAAACATGAAATTCCAAATGGTAGTACTTAAGATAGTACTGGTATTGAAGTTTTTTCCACCAAAGTTTAATTCCTAGTATTGATATTTTGACACTGATCGCACTTGCATTGAGCTATAAAAATAAAAATAAATAAAAAATATCTATAATATTTCTTCATTTTTCAAGGAATGGAAAATGTTAATGTCTGTGTGTAAAAATATTAATTGGAGCATGACAGTCTTAACGCGACTGTTGCTGGGATGGGGGATCTTTTTTCCTGGAAGCTCATATCAAGTAGGTGTCTCATACTTTCGATATCTTGTTTAACTAACAACTGGTTCTTTCTTGAAAGTATACCGATCCCCAGTCTAGAATTCACTTTACTTTACAAATTCTTTGAATTTTTCTGTGTAAAAAAATAATAAAAATAAATGTGGTAAAATATTCTTGATTCAAATGATACTACAGCCGCCCATCCGGTATAGTGGTCAGTGAAGCTGACTGCGGTGCCGTAGGGACTGGGTTCGAATCCCGGAGAATGCATGGATGTTTGTGTTGTAATAATTTCTTCTGTCTGTGTTGTATACCCCCGTGCTATACATTGCGTGGTGCACGGGGTTTATAATTGTTTTAAAAAAATGATACTACAGAAAAACTAGCTTTCAGAAAGATTTGCTTTCATAATAAACAAGGAAACAAAAGTTGATTGTAAATTAATGTTTACAACATGTGTAAATGATAGAAGGGCTGGCTAATATGAAATTTTTTGCCTTAATTTTGTAGAATTATTCTTTGTTGAAAATTTCATTTACCTTTTTGTACAACGTTTGTGATGCGATTTATATTTGCACAATTTATCATATTCTGAATATAATACTGTTTGTCTTATATCAGTGGTGGGCAAGCTTTTTTAATGGGGGGGCCACAAAGGTTAAGAAATTCTAGAGGAGGGCAAGAATTATAGAAAAAATGCATTTTGTGTTAAAGCTTTTAATCATAATGTTATAAAAACATTACAGTATTACACACAAATGTTACAAATTATTTTGTTACCTTAAATAATATTTATTTTAACTTTTCTTCGAAGGCCCTTATATGTTAGACGTTTTAGACACATGGAATTGTTTTGATTTTCCGTAATATTTTCCAAAGCAGGTTCCAGTTCTGATGAAGCAACTTTCAGCAGTGCGAAAAGGTGTTCATCAGTCAATCGGTTTCTGATTGAGTTTTTCCGCAATTTCATGGTCGAAAAAGTCTGTTCGCACACATAAGACGACGCAAACATCGCCATAATTTTCTGGGCGTGAGCAATCATCTTTGGGAATTCAGCTTTCGTCAGTGCTCCATAAAAATCTAGTTTTGTGGCGAGCAAGATTAAAATCTTTAAATACCGCCACTGCTTCATAACAAACAAGACATATTGGTTTACTGTTGTATTCCGTAAAAAAATATTTCCAAGTCCACTCTTCTTTAAACAAACGATACTCGGAATTGACTTTTCTTTTCTTATACTCCATTATCTTAAAAGGGGTGGGTTTTTTATTCAAAAATGTATGAATGTAAAGCGTTAGGCGAACAAGCAAGAACAAGAGACAAAATTAACGTAAAACGTGCGGATCGGTCAGTGACAGCTGGCGAGTGGCGACTGACTGCCCTTGCCTCTCATTTAACCACTCTTTGCACACCATATTATGCAACACATGAACTACGCGGCTAGTTCAGCTTCTTCTTTGGGCTATGCATCTATTATTCTACTAAGTAAAATCCACCTTAAACTTCTTGACTGTTAAAACGTAATTGTAGTGGCCATGTACTATCCATGTCGATAAACTGTCGGCGGGTCGGATTAAATACTTTCGCGGGCCGGAGTTGGCCCGTGGGCGCCGTACTTTGCCCATCACTGTCTTATATCATACAAAGATTTAAAAATTCAAATTTATCGTAACCAGATTATTCACTGAACATTTGGTTACTGAAATATACACATTTGTGTTAAAATTATTCTTACTTTTTTAGAAATATATTACTCTGGAATACCCTACTCATATCGTAAAGCATTAGAAATTTACTTCAGATAATCGTAGATCAGATGAAGCGTATGAACATGCAACCAATGCAAGTATCGTTGCTGATGATTTGGGGGGGGGGGGGTAATGATTTACCCAAAAGGCGAAACGGGTTTATAAAGGAACTGTTTCAAGTTGAACCAAACCGGCGAACCAATCAACAATCCAAGACAAAAGTTTAAGGTTGAATTTTACAATATAATATTAGACACTGCTATTTCTTCAATTTCAGAAAGATTCAGTCAATGAAAAGAACATTAGAATTACTTCAAGGTAGTATGTACCTATTTACCTAATATACCTAATTCACTATATACCTAATTTAAAAAACTGGATTGACAATGAAATTTTAAAACATTGTGAAGAATTAGAACGAAAATTAACGGATACTAAAAATATTAATGAAAAGGACATAGATGGATTAAATTTGTTTGAAGAAATAAAATCTTCCCGAGATGTTTTACCAAAGAGGATGTGTCACCTATTGATGTTTTAAATTATATTTATGAAAACAATCTTATCGATACATTTCTAAATATTGCAATAGCTTTACAGATTTCTTTAACCCTGCCAGTTTTGGTGACTACTGGAGAACAAAGTTTTTCAATACTTAAAATTATAAAAAAAAAATTCATGCAATCTACTATGGCGCAGGAGAGATTATATATATTGGACTTGTCAATTATATCCATAGAGAGCGAAATTTTGGATAAATTAAATATAAAGGAATTGATACGAGCATTTGTAGCTGCTAAAGCTAGGAGAATCAATATTTGAATATATTTTCTAATTTTTATATTTTACTTTAAAAAATTTATATCATTTTTGCTTTTTTTTTGTTTTTAAAATTTATGAAATAATAAAAAAACACAATAAGACAAACGTGATTTAATATTATAATTTTAAAGCTTTTCAGTTCGAAAGTCATATTTCGAATACTATAAATGAGTATTTCTTATTATATAAGAGTACTTTCTTATATAAGAGTGCAACAGAACCCCATAAAGGGGCGCCGAATTTCAACTTGAACAGGGGCACCTAATACCCACGCGGCGGCCCTGAGGTTGTGCCTCGTTCCGGAAATGCAAACTCTCCTATGAAAAAACTTTCGCGTCAACAATATTATTTCGATTTCATCCGAAAGTGAAATTTTTCGATCCTTATCTCTTAACTATAACTATAGATGCAGTTATACAAAATTATTTCTTTGACATTAGAACAACCTAGTTTTTTTTTTAACTCAGTAATGTTTTCAATTTTAATCGTTCAATTTATTTTTATAACGCACTTTTTTAAAAATATAAAGTATTTTTCAAATGTGGTCCTAATGCCGCCTCAGACATGCCCTAGAGCCCTATGCTCAGACATAATCATCTGTAAGATATCAAATTTGAAAAATAAAAATTCAAGAAGTGTGTGAGGTATATGTATTTTGGATCGAGAAAATCGATTGTAATCTTTAATTTGAAAAATTCATATATTTTTACCGACAATTACAAGTACCACTGAAACTCTTTCTGGTGTTCTTCAGGATATTACCAATTTTTCTGAGGCACAGTCTCAGAAATAAGAATAAAAATTCTTTTGAACTGTTTCATGCTCATTACATATTCTTATTTTTTTAAAGGCTTAATAATTACTATTGCAAATTTACTTCCAATTCAATAGTTTCTAAGAGTTTTACGAGCTTCTGAAGCCGACGCTTGCTGATGGCGGTGTACTGTTCAAGTTTTGTACTGAAAAATTTAGAAACTTTGTTATATAGTCTCATGTTTTTAATGTTGCTCTAAATTAAAACACTGTATTATCGCAAAATCATTCAATAGTTTTACAAAAATTGAAAAATTTTGAATACATTTTTTAAAGAAGTCACAGAGACCAAGAAAACATTCCTTAATAAGTTTGGCTTTTGAAAAAATAAAAATAAAGCAATTCTTTTTTTGATATAATGAGATCTAAGAATTTAATTTTTGACTTTATCTGAGAAAGTTACATTTTTTTAATGAACACTGCATCCTGTTCAAATGCAATTTGTAATACTGTGGATAAATGCCAAATCTTTTAAGCCTCATAAATCAATGTTGTAGATTCTACACAAGTGGTTTTTTGAGGATCACGAAATAAATGTTTCTTTGAAAAATACTCTAATACCCCGAACTTATGTGATCTGTGAGGCTGAGGGACAACCGAGTAGGTCGGACTATAATGTCGCGAATGAATACCTACAAAAAATTTTTATTTAGGGTCGAACACGGAAGAAAAATGATTTAGATGAAATGTTTAATAAAATCTTAGGTAACGCAAATATAAAATCGCGAACAGAAATTATTTTGATGTAGGTTTTATAAAATCTAACAAAGCTGTCTGCCGGCTCAAAGATCTTTTTTTCTCCCGCAAAATTTCCTTGCAGCATGCTAATAATTTTTTATTCCTTTTTTTGTTGAAAAAATAAGATCTTCGTCGGAGTCTATACTTTCCAAAATTTGTTGCCTCTTTTTTTTTCAATTAAACTGAGGCCTGTAAATTTCCAACCGTCATTCGATCTTCTGATGAACCGGATCTAAAAAACTCATCAATATATTGCCCATGCATTTCTATGAGCTCATAAAAATGTCAGTTCTCAATTGTGGAAATCACTCGACTACTAAATTTATTTACTTTTGGCAAAATGGGCAACATCTTCAGTCCTCTCACCAATGTCACGAAGCGAAGAGTGAGTTGTCGAGCGCTGAAATAAAAGACGAATCGACGATATTTGAAAATGGCGTCAATTCAGGTTCTCGAACTATTGCAAACAAAACTTGGAACTTTGCGCGTGCTCGTTTCGTCCATCTTGAGTCACAAAGAATATGAACTTTTCGCTACCTCTCCCTGTTGAACGTGAAAGGACCATTTTTTTAAAAAATTGATAGTTGAAAATAATTTCACTGACAGCAGCAATCTGGATATTGGGTAAGAATTTTGCATCTGTTCACAGTTATTGCACTAAATTTGTGGTTATGTATGAAAATATTATATTTCCATCTTCTTATTACGTATAATACTGTGAAAAAATAATCAGAAAAACTCTCCTGATCCAGCCAATAATGTATATGTTAATTTTCTTTTTCAATAAAGATAATCGTCCAGTCCACATTGAGACCTATCTTTCAACAGAATAATCATTTTCGAATTTTTAATTTCATTGGGCTTATTAATATTAGTAAAAAAAAAGTTTTCGTTTCTAACAAAAGAACCATTTAGATGCAAGTAAAGATCAAATTAATCCAATATCATATATGAAATTGAAGGGGGGAAACACTTTTAAAATCAGAATCCACTCCAATGAGTGATTTGTGGACTTGACCTACTTAATGTAATTTGCATTAAATATTTGGCGCTTGTTGATGCATGTGCGAAGTGTTTGGCTGCGATGATTTTTACCTCCTGGCAGATTTTTTAGTTTGTGTCTTTTCCACTTCCGCAACATCTGTGGAATGTGAAGACGTCGCCCGCCTTCAAGGACGTGTCACAGTTACTTCGCGGTTGAATTCGATGCGCACCAATGAACCGCTCTGCTGAGTCTAAAAATTGCGGAGTTCGAAATGATAACTTTTCATTTTGAGTAGGATTTTGAAGATGTTGAGTACGATTATATTTCATTTTGGATAACAATTATTTTCGTAATACAAAATGAAAACAGAAATAAATTTAATATAATATACAGGGAAATTTATTTATAAAATAATTAAATTACCATTGAAGCATGGAATCCTTTATTTCAAAACAAAATTGGGTATTTTTCACCAAATATATATAACTGACCACATCTGTTAAAATACATAAAAGCAGAGGCGGATTAAAGTAGTTAGAGGCTCCTAGCAGTAAAAGGTTTGAGACCCATGGGCTCAAAAGTCGAAAAAATGAAATAGTGAAAAGATTCGTTGACCTTAAATTTTCAAAATAAAATGTGTTGCGAATTATTAAACTCAACGGCTAAAAAGAAACGTCTTAACTGTATTTTTAAAAAAAATTTCGACACAACTTAAGAGAGTTTTTAATTTTGTGCTATACAACTTAACTTCTTCATTTCTCCTTGGCAAATTCATCAATTATTTTTGCCGTATTTATTTTGTCCAAAACATCTTGATTTTTTTCTAACATAGGCATGTAGTTCAAAATTTGTCTTCTCTCCCACAGTGCTCCTTAAGCAATTTAACTCGCTATAAAAGTGAAAAATATCTGTTATCTCATGTCAGTGTCGTTTTATCCAGTGGGCTCTTGGGGTGGGCGCCCAGGGGCCCGGATAAGCTGGACTTAACCAGATTTTCTGGTTATAGATTTCGATCCGCCAGTGCCAAGGGTGCTTGTAGGTCTTCTGCGCCCAAGACCCGAAATGAGCTTAAATCGGCACTGCCTGATACATTCGATATCGGTATTGTTAAAAATTTTTCAATTGTATCTCTGCATTGCGGAAAGTATTTCCACATTACAATGTTTCTTGGTACTCAATAAATTTTAAGGTCTTCTTTATATCTGTTTTCTCTTAAGAGTAGTACAATCTGATCCAATTCATGTCGTCAAAATTAAAAACGATTCAATATCGTCTTTGTCTCAGATGTCTTTAGTTTTTGAAAAAATTTCTTCTTATTTTCAACTAATAATCTCTCGTCAAAAAATACAGTAAAGTGTGCTATAACGTTTTCATAAATCTCAGCTTTGCGGAATAGTTCTGCTCTTGTCCTATCGCATATAACTTAAAATGAATTCACTGCGGAATTTTCTTTTCTTTTTTTCAACAATTCATGTTCGATTTGCGTACTTTTTCACCGAAAATACTTTCTCTTTTGCTGCTTGCGAGCTTGTCCGGCTTCCTCTTCAAACGAGAGCCCTGATAAATCAATTGCTCCTTGTTCCATTTTTCCAAATTCATTTCTGAAATTTTGGATATAATTTTCTAGAGATTTTAGTAGACTGAATCCTTTTATAATAATACACGCTCAACTGATTGCAATGATTTGCTAATAGCATTCATTTTCTGGAGCAGCCGAGCCTAGTACCGCTGAAGACCCACCGTGTAGGGGAGCGGTGCACGTTTTTTCTGTCGTGAGCTCAAACGTCCTCCCATTGATGTGGTGTGGAAGTTAGGAGAAGGGGGATGCCAGCTCAGGATGTCGTCCTCATCACTTGACCATTGATAAAAATTACGAGGCCCGTTGCCAAAAGCCCTCGAGTAGTTGAATACTGCGAGGTTAATATCCACTCACTCACAGCGGTTGGAGCAGCGGTTTTTAAACTTCCGATCACCGCAACCCCCCCTTTATGTATCAGGATGACATCGCGGACCCCCCCCCCCCCAAGATTTTGAACATCCTTCCCTGACGTAATATTCTTGATCAAAACACTTTCTAGTACAGTTTTTCATTGGGGACTAATGTGGCGCATCTTTCAATTTTTCCACCCCTCCAGGGGGCTCATCTCTTTTTGATGAGTACGGGTTTGACAATCCAGAGGTAGAGAGCCTAGTGATCTTTTCCCCAAGGTGTTTACTGTCTTTAGTAAACACGGGTGTCACGACCTTCTCTATTCTTGACCCTTCTTGTCATCCATTTTCCTCTATATTTCCTTTCACCGTCTAGAACACAGATGAATTTTTTAAATATACGAAAATACAATACGTCAGACTTATTTTCTTTTTATTGGATTACATTATTCACATTGTAGTTAACACAATTTATTTATCCTTTTGTTATGCTGTAATTTGTGTGTGATTTTCACTTGATTTGCATTAATTTTTTAGTTCTAATGTTTCGTTATTTTAGTTGCGAATTTGTTTTTACCAACAACCCGCATGTTTGCCGTGTGCGGGGTCCCCTAAGGAGGAAAATGGTGTCCTTTAGCCCACATTTCGCTGTAGTCGGGACGCAGGACTGAGTCCGCTCCTGTCAATCGGCTGCTGATCAGTCTCTCCGGTGTCTCCGGACCGTATAAACCGCAGAAAAGCGCTCCTCAACTGGAGTCATCGGACGAGGAGATGATCCATTATAAGGTGGGTGAGTAAATCTTGTCGGAAGAGTATTGGCACACATATTAACTCCAACCCGTGTTAGAAACGAGAAGTGATTTTCTCCCCACTTTTATAAAACACACATTGCTTTTAAACTTAAGTGTAGTTCGTAGCAATATTTACTTCTGATGACTTATATTAAATGTCATCACATTTCGCTTTTTCCTTTAATTTATTTTAACTCTATCTTTTATTTTATGATCTTGTTTGACTTGGTGAGGGAAATCACCCCCACCCAAAATTTGTTTGCTTTTATCATTACAGTACGATTTTTATATGTGATCTGAAATTTTTACTTTTACTTTTAAACTGTGTGCTCAGTATTGTTACGAATTTTGTAAATTGCGTAGATAATCTGTATTTGGATGTGTAATGCCTTTATATCTCTCTAGGTTATACTTATTTTATGTTAAATTTGTAATATTCACAAGCAACACCGTTCCTTACGTTACAATGGCGATTCAATAGGAATTTGGCGAAATGTTGGCGATAGGGCCAAGTTGACATCATTTTTGGCGACCAAATTGGTGAGCATGTTGGCGAGTTCTGGACCGCGCGCGTCTGGATTCTTTTAGAAATTAGTGGAGAAATCCCCTAATTTCAGATCTATGACGCAAGCGGATTTTTCTCGAAGTTTAAGCCACGGTTATAAATAGAGCGATACTCGTTGAAACGAGTCAGTTTTGTTTCAACCAGCGATTTGTGAGCATTGTTTTGACTAGTGATTAGCTCGGCTGTGCTTGTGAACAAGCTTATACATGTATACGTGTATTTTAGACACTGCTTATTGTGTCTGAGTGCTGTTGAAGGTGTGAAATCTTTCTGATATTTATTCTGCGAATTTTGCTGTTCAATCCTGTATTTCAAGGATTAATTTTCGACAATAAATTCTCATCGCTCTTAAAGAATTATCTTGTTGTTTACGACTGATTTGCATAAAATCCTCGGACCCGACCACCATAACAATATTTTTCGATATTTTACCTTATCTGTAGCACAAACCCTATAGCAATGTCACTTCGGGACATTGCTGCCCTACAGCAATGTCCTGAAGTGACATTACTGTAGGTGTTGTATCTCCCCCATTACACGATAGATGGCGCTACGAATGGGCGCGTCTCTTTGTTTTTCACTGTAACCATATATTCACTTCTTGGTTGTCTTCTGTTGTGTGTAGTCAGCTGCGCTGAACAAAAAACTACAAAAAGCATCTTTGGGTACTCACTGGATTAATCCAAACTAATTACCCTACTCGTGTTCTAACAGTAGGGCTTGTGCTGCAGATAAGGGTTTACCCTTTGCATCCTCACTCTGATGCTGCAGTACTCCTGAATGAACTCCAGGTTAGCGCCTTTGGCGCAGCTTAACCTAACTTGGCTCTTGTGCCATAAAATCAAACAATCAAATCAAACAATCAAATCAAACCAGGTTAATGCCGAGTCTGACTAATGTCAGTTGACCGTCACTCCCTGGATGAAATTTATTTCACGCAAATGGATCCAAGCCATCTGTGACCGGGTAAAGGCTTTGTTTTACCCACTCTCAAAGTCGATGAAATGGCAAAAAATGCTGGATTTTTACTGATTTCGCTACCAAATAGTGAGGTATTAAGTAAATCATCTTTTGCTGTTCACAAAGCCCTAATAGAAATAAGTAGTGAAACGAAATCCGTAAAACGATTACGTTCCCGGGATCTACTTATCGAAATCAACTCCGCTATTCAAAGTCGTTTCTTCTTGCCAAAGCCTTTCTAAACTCGTCTGTAACTTTAACTCCGCACAAATCTCTAAACTCCTGCAGAGGTGCCATTTCTGAACCTGACTTCCCTGTGGTAAGGACATGACAACTTCAACAACAACAACTTGATGAGCACTCCTTAATCAGGATCAGGGTGTAGTTCAAGGTTCAAGTCAGAGGAATCACGATAAAAAAAGCAATATATATATATATATATATATATATATATACAATTCCTTCCAAACACATAATTTTGACTTTCAATAGCCAGAAACTTCCCACTACAATAAAAGCCGGGTACCTCAACTATAAAATGCGACCATACATACCGAATCCTCTGTGCTGCCAGAGGCTCGGGCATTCACAAACTTCTTGCCGTGGACAACGTACGTGTTCTAGTTGTGCGTCTGTTAGTCATTCTTCCACTGATTTCAGTCTGGAGCTAAAATGTGGCAACTATTCACAGCCCCATTCATCGGATTCTAAATTATGCTCTAAATGGCAGATAGAAAAACTGGTTCCGGAAAATTAAGCAAATAAAAATCTTACTTATCCAGAAGTCCATAAGCTAATATTCCTCAGAAATCACAAACATATGCCCAGGCTGCTAAATCTTCAATATCTGCTACTATGCAGATGAAAATATTACACTAATAAAATGTCTACCTCTAAATTTACTTCAACCGCTCTTTCATCACTCCTGAAGCCTAATATATCTCTACGTACTTCTGTTGTTTCCATATCATCATCTTCAACCCTAGCACACCTTTTGCCACCCGCCTCTTCCCCTCAGGAGCGCAGCTTAGCCAAAATTGGCTCTTGCGCAATAAAACCCCACATTCACTCACTCACTCCTCTCAGGAGCTCATCTTCTTTATGTGATTACGGGTGTCACAATCCCAAGGTGCCCTAGTGATCTTTTCCTTTTCCCAAGGGGTTTACTGTCTTTGGTAAACACGGGTGTCACGACCCCGGGGTACCATAGTGATCCTTCTTTATATTCGACCCTCTTTCTCTTGTCATTTAATTTTCTCTTTTCTTCTGTTCATGTCTAGGCTACAGGCAATTATTTTGAAATGTACATGTACACAATTGTTGATTAATTTGTTTTTTATTTTCTAACATCTCCATATTATTAATAACACACATATTTTGGTTTTCATTTTGTATAGCGTCAAATTAGTTTCTCATTTTTCCTTAATTTTTTCCTATTATTTCAAGTTTTGTATTGCTTACTTGTTTACTAGTAACACCGTTTCTACAACCCGCATGTTTGGCGTGTGCGCCGTCCCGTAAGGAGGAAAATGGTGTCCGGAAGATGCCTTTGCGTTCCCTTTGATCCACGCTTCGCTGTTGATGGGAGGCAGGAGTGAGCCCACTCCCGTCAAACGGCTGAGATACCTCTTCGGTGTCCCCGGAGAGACATTGCTGTAGGGTTACTGCTGCAGATGAGGAATGTCGGGTTTACCTGTTGGATCTTCGCCCTGATGCTGTAGCACTATATTCTGGATGAACTCCAGGTAAGCGCCGTGCCTGATTTTTACCAGATGACTGGCACACTACCTCCCTGGTTGCACTCCATGGTGGGTGGAAGCACACCAGGATGAAGTTTTTCTTACGCTTTTGGATCCAAATTTGTAGTGCCCGGGTAAAAGCCTTGTTTTACCCTCTCTCAACATCAATAACGCTTCCACACATACCAGCTTAAAATTTTGTCTCTTCGTAACAATAAAATGTCACAAAAGTTGCCATTTGCAATTCGGAAAGCTATTCAAGGAATAGGTGGTGAACCAAAATCGGTCAAAAAATTACGATCTGTTGGTTTGCTTGTTGAAACGTTGAAACATCATCTGCCTCTTGTTATCCAAAACGTTTTTAGATTGCCCATTAACCGTAAATCCTCATAGATCCTTAAATTCTTGCCCTGGTGTCACATCTGAAACAGACCTTTTGTGTGCCTCCAAAGCAGAAATCTTGGAGGGACTTTCTGACCATGGGGTTAATCCGGTCAGAAGAATTAAAATAAAAAAAACTTGACGCTTTTCCTAACGAAGCATTTAATGTTAACTTTCAATAGCCCGAAACTATCATCTACAATAAAAGCTGGACATATAAACTGTAAAATACGCCCCTACGTTCTAAATCCTCTGCGTTGCTTTAAGTGTCAGAGGTTCGGATATTTACAAACATCCTGCCGCGGACAACTAACATGTTCTAAGTGTGCACCTGTCAGTCATTCTTTTACAGATTGCATCCTTGAACCCTAATGTATTAACTGTTTACAGCCTTATTTTACCGATTCCAAACTTGGCCCAAAATGGAAAGCATAAAAACAAATACAAGAAATTAAAACTAATAAAAATATAACTTACATAGAAGCCCGAAAGTTATTAGCCCCTCCTTTATCACAGATATACTACCAGGCTGCTAAATCATCAATAACATCCTCTTTTACACAGACAGATGAAAATATCACTAAAATAACATGTCCACCATTAAAATTACGTCAACAAGCTTCTTCACTTCCGAAGCTAAATATATCTCCATCTAATCCTTCAGTTTCCACATCTTCAGCTCAAGCAGATCTCTTGTCATCCACGTTTTCAATAGCAGCTGCAGTATCAAAGTTTCAGCCAGCTAATCCTACACCCAATAGTCTTCCTAATTCTATTACATTAGCCCCGTTCAATAAAACACTTTGCCCTTCTATGTGTCCCATGTTTTCAGCCTTGACAAGTCTCTCTGTACCTGAACATACTACCTCCACATCCAATAGCTTACCATTCTCAGGGGCTCACCTCCTTTAGGTGAGAACAGGTGTCACAATCCCGAGGTGCCTAGTGATCTTTTCCTTTTCCCAAGGGGTTTACTGTCTTTTGTAAACAAGGGTGTCACGAACCCGGGTACCCTAGTGATCTTTCTCCATTTTTGACTCTCCTTCTTGTCATTCAATTCATCCTTTTTTTTCTTTTCCCGTCGAGAGACCACAGATACATATATATTTCTTTAAATTTTCATGATTAGAATTCTAAATTTCCTTATTGTGATTGTATTATATTATTTATAGTTATTAACACAGTTTAATTTCCATTTGGTGTCCTGGTGATACCTTTTTGCGTTCCCTTTGGCCCACGCTTCACTGTAGATAGAAGGCAGGAGTGAGCCCGCTTCTGTCAATCGGCTGGTGACACTTCTCTTCGGTGTTTCCGGAAAGACATTGCTGTAGGGTTAGTGCTGCAGATAAGGGGAGTGGGCTTTACCCGTTGGATCCACGCCCTGATGCTGTAACACTATATTCTGGGTGTACTCCAGATAAGCGCCGTGTTTAGTTTTTGCCAGATGACCGGGTACACTTCCTCCCTTCTGGGTGGAGGCACGCCGGGATGATCCAAGTCAGCTGTGCCCTGGTAAAGGCCTTGTCTTACCCAATTTAGACATTGAAAAAATTTCCGCTCGAACAAGAAGTTTTCTATTTTCCTTGCCAAATAATGAGATGATCACAAAATCCCCATTTGCTATAAATAAAGCCCTTATTGCCAGGCTTACGGCCTGGTGACCTACTTATTGAAACTTCGACTGCTTTACAAACTAAATCATTTCTACTCGCGAAAACTTTTCTAAATTCTCCTGTAATGATAAATCCTCTTAAATCTCTCAATTCATGCACAGGTGTAATTTCCGAACCTGATCTGTTGACCACTTTTAAAGCAGAAATCCTCGACGGATTCTCTGATCAGGGTGCTATTCAAGTCAGGAGAATCACAATAAAAAAAGATTCAGCAATTACTCCAACTAAACACTTAATTTTGACATTCAATAGCCCGAAACTTCCTACTATAATTAAAGCAGGTTACTCTTAAACTGTAAAATCCGTCCCTATATACCGAATCCTTTGCGCTGTTTCAAGCGCCAGAGGTTCGGATACTCTCAAAATTCCTGCCGCGGTCAATTAACCTGCTCTAGATGTGCATCTGTCGGTCATTCTTCTACAGCAGGCATGTCAAACTCATTTGATATCACGGGCCACGTGAAATATTTTATATTAAGTCGAGGGCCGCATGTTTTTAATGTTCAAAAAATTAATTAAACAGAATTTAGAATGATTATATTCTTATTTATAAAACTAATGTATTACATATTACACATACATAATAGTTTAATATTTTCTTTTATTGTTTAAGCTATACATGTTTTATATTGTTTTATTAAAAAAACGAAAAAATAAAAGTTGTAATACGAAATACAATTTAATATTTCTTTTATAAGATATTTAACATCGTTTATTTTCTGTCAACCCAAGTCGTCAAAATTTGGTCGAACATATTGAGCTGATGTAATTTTAAAAAAAATGATGATAAATGTTTTTTATTTTATCTTTACCTTTCAGAATTATTGTTATTTTGGTTTAAAACAAAAAGTTTCTCGCATAAATAAATGCTTACAAACATAGCCATTCATTATAAGCGTAACAAATGATAACATTTTAAGAAACCGATCTACAAATGAATGTGTATAAAAATCTAGAGTTTCAACTTACAAACATTTTTACTTCAGCAAAAAATCACAGTAGATTTCAATTAATTCTATTTGTAAGTTTTTATTAACAATTTCAAAATCGATAGATAGATGTGAAGTTAAGAATTTAAATTGTAATTCAAAGTTTTTAAAATTTAGAACATATTCGATCCAATTCCATCTCTAACAATTTTATTTGGTGAGAATATTCTGTAAATTTTAATTTAAGTGTTTTAATTAATAAATTTTGAAAGATTTCAAAGTGAGAAGTTTTTTCTTTATGTTTGTAACAATTTTTGCTTGAAAGCGTCAATATCAAATAGCAATGTAACAAAAAGATTGTTGCCTTGAAACTAATTTGACTTGCAAGATCAACTGAGAAAGCCAGGGGTTTTCTCATTTGATACTTAATCTTTTAATTCAGAATCTTTTTCTTCTCTCATTATTTCTCATATTTTAATTCAGCATTCTTTTTTTTAAATCTTTTCTCAGCATTTAATTCAACATCTTTTTCTTCTTTTATATATTCTCATCTGTTAATTCAGCACATTCACAATTTTTTCTTTGCTTCCAAAAAAATGATAATTTTATCCAGAAAATTAAAAAATCGTTTTACTACTTTATGACTCGAAATCCATTGAACTTTCGAATAATATGGTTGCCCAATAAATTCACATTCTATATCTTCCAGAAATGAAGCAATTCAACGATGCTAAA
Source organism: Trichonephila clavata (assembly GCA_019973975.1). NCBI lineage: Eukaryota > Metazoa > Arthropoda > Arachnida > Araneae > Nephilidae > Trichonephila > Trichonephila clavata. The sequence continues at coordinate 185,385 of BMAO01039346.1, read as the reverse complement.
GTCTACATGCTGGAATACAGTTACAATTTTAGTAAATACTTTAAAACATGTCCGATATACAAGTTCATACCCAAGAACACTACTTGCTATGAAATAATACAATGGAAATGCTTAAAATTACCATGCTGTTTGCTTGTTTCTTTTAATCTCGCTGCTCCTTTAGTAATACTGGTCACGGTAGGTGCACTATCAGTTGCAAGACAAGCCAACTTTTTTTCTAAGGAACATTTTCTCTCAAAACTTCTTTAAATGCATCAAAAATATGTATTGCGGAGAATACAGGACTCGAATTGACTACAGTTCTACAATTCACGACTATTTCATCACATCAGCTGATTACAGAATTTAGACTTAAACTTATGCTTCTAATTTTTTTTTTGTTTAATCTGGACATAAAACCGGTCAAACACCTCACCACCGCCTGCAGAGGCGCCAGCATTCAAGACGTACAAGACCAAGATGTCTATATTAACCAATCGACGTAAAGCAAACTGCGGTAACCGTTCCAAAACCTGAGCAGTTAACTTACATCCATAAGAAGATGCGCATACGATCTTAAACCTCATCTTTCTAGTTATGTAAATGCCAAATGGCATTACGTATGCGGCATACTTCCGATATCTCAGCATGAGTGAACGACGAAAGTACCACTTCCACAAATCCAGTACCGTGACCCACGAGGCCGCGCTATTCATTTTTACAAGACCTTCCATTTTTAACCAAAGATGAAACTCGGCTCGCATCACCTGGTTCAAACGCGTATACTTAATACACGGGTACGGGTATCGGTTCACTTTTCTAAACTTAACAGCCGACAGTGTACGATTGAACTTCCCCATCTCGATTACACTCACATCCCTAGGATACCCAAACTCCTCTCCCAGAGTATTAATCAATCTCAGGTATATCCAAACAGTTTTAATTTTAAAAGGTTTTCCTCTAATTAACTGATTATCCCTCTGCATTAAAGAAATCGTCCCTGGATCTGGAGGAAACTTTTCTTTATTTCTATCAACGACCATTCGTAAATAGTTAATTCTATCAGGCGGTAATTTAAAGTGCAGTTGACTTTCCCTTAAAACACCCCGAAAGTCAAAATCCATAAATAGCTTTACCAGATAGGGGAATTCGGTTTCTTTCTCTATTCCCTCCGAGCTATTTTCTGTAACAAAATTTACAGATTCCGGCCTCCTACGATACAGTTTTACTAAATTTACACGCTAAATTGCACTACGATACCTTTTTCTGGGTAAATCGTAATTAAATTCTGAACTTCTCATTTTACCAGACCCTAACCAATTCTTATCAATACCCTTTGAATTGGGGGGAATCAAACGCATTGTTGATTTATCTCCGACATTTTTCCTAACAACTGCGCATGCGTAAATTTCTTTCCCTTTTCTTTGTTCCGCTTTTATACTAGCCCTCGTAGGGTTATGAAAACTTTTATGACCTACTGTTAGGCCCACTTCCCTTTCAACATTGAGTTGACTTGCCTCCTTTTCCTCACTATTAATTTCACAACTCAATGATGCAGGGATAGTCAAACCCTTATCTACTATCAATGCTCGAGAACTTACTCCTATGTCCTCATGATTTATTACTGGCTGTGCAACCGTCATCACAGCTGTAACACTCTCCTTAACTGCCCTTGACCCCACATTCCATTCACAATCACGAATTCCAAAAATATGGACTTCTTTCCCTTTCTCAAGCCTAGACAGATTATCCTTCTCTTTTTCTACCCCTCTCACTTCGGACGGGGGTTTAACACACGTGCGCTTCCCCGCAGGGTCACAAATCTCAATTCTAACTTCAGAAGGCATGGCGGTTTTTTTACTTTTATCAACATCCGGATTACTTACCAGACTACACTTTTTAATCGGTTCACTAACTTCCATGAACCGATTTCCTGACAAATAACTCTCCTGCGCGCAATTCTCGACTTTATCTTCTACTTTTAGATGAGATTCCCGTTTTTGTAACTTATCCCGGCGTACAGCTCTCAATCGTTCTAATTCTCTTTCCCTCATTAGCTTACGCTCTTCAAAACCCTTTATTTCAATTTCCCGTTCCTTATTTTTACGTTCAAGTTCACGTTCTCGTTCCTTATTTTCACGTTCAAGTTCACGTTCCCTATTTTCACGTTCACGTTCCCGTTCCTTATTTTCACGTTCCCGTTTTTCTTCCAAAATACCCTCCAACAAACATTTAGCTAATTCTTCACCATAGTGTTCACTCTGACAAATTCTATTCTTAATTTCCATCTTAGGTAAAGTATTATCGGCTTCGACTACCAATCCTTTCGCCATTTCTACCAATACTTCTTTTCTTTGCCTTAATAAGTACGCCATGATGCACTAATACACAAACAACAAAAACCAAGCTTAATTATCACAAAAGTTGTGCAAATACTTAAAGTAAACTAGAAATACAATATACCTAGACTTAACTACATTCCACAAATACGCACAAATCTTAAAAACAATACAGTACTCTACACAGTAACTGTACGAACGAAACAAGTATAACTACTATAGACTTAACTATATTTTACAAAATTGCGCAAATTTTAAAAACAATACAGTACTCTACACAGTAACTGAAAACACAGTACTGACTACACAGTAAGAATGAAACAAGTATAACAACTGTATACTAAACTATATTTCACAAAAACGATACAGTACTCTACACAGTAACTGTACCAACGAAACAAGTATAGCTACTATAGACTTAACTATATTTTACAAATTTGCGCAAATCTTAAAAACAATACAGTACTCTACACAGTAACTGAAAACACAGTACTGACTACACAGTAACAATGAAACAAGTATAACTACTGTATACTAAACTATATTTCACAAAAACGCACAAATCTTAAAAACAATACAGTACTCTACACAGTAACTGTACCCACGAAACAAGTATAACTACTATATACTTAACTATATTTCTCAAATGTGCGCAAGTCTTAAAAACAATACAGTACTCTACACAGTAACTGTAACCAACGAAACAAGTATAACTACTATAGACTTAACTATATTTTACAAATTTGCGCAAATCTTAAAAACAATACAGTACTCTACACAGTAACTGTACCAATGAAACAAGTATAACTACTATATATTTAGCTATATTTCACAAACAACAATACTAATAAATCGCACATTTACACATCATACAAAACTTAAAAAATCTTTCTAGTCTCTCTTTCTAGTGTTTGCTAACTTTACCTAGTACGTAAATTCTTTACTACAAAAATTTTACATACATTAATAATAACAATAAAGAGACTCACCTTTCTGTTTGGAATCTCCGCCAAAATCTATGGCACACCTGGTCGGGAATTCACAGCACACTCGGGATATCTTGGAACATCTGGGAACTCCTTGGAGAACACTTGAAAACAACTTGGGAACACACTTCGATTGCACACTGCTCGTTTCTTTTGTTGATTCACCAGACAAATTCACATACAGGAACTCCGGGAACTTCTATCAACAGGAACACACTTTAATAATATCAGTGGACGCACAACAGGAACTCAGGTGAAATTTTCGTTGTCTAAAGTTCTTTTATTTTTCTCGCCCAAACGGCTGGCATTTTCTCTTTGTTATTTCTTTTTTCTCAAAAATTAATTTAAATAAAAAAGGATTCGAGCATTTAATTAATTAGCTAAATGCCCATCCCAGCGCGCTGCCACCATTTTAATTAGCTGTAACGTCGTGGAGTAAGATTGAAGGTGTACGCTAAGCTAATTATTAAAGAATGCCTTATTACTGTGATATAATCAAATGTTTATTTGACGACAACATTCAAGAGATCATTGCATAGAGAAAAAATATTAGTTACAAGTGTTCGTTTGATACAGCCAGCTAGCTCTATTTCATATTGGTGTCTCCATAGGGGTCCGCTCTTTGCTTCTTTTTTCAGTCACCCGTTGGGTACCGCATCAGGAGTCTCTCGTCTTTATGGATCCTAAGGTTCATGCCTTGTGCTTGCTTCCTATATCCGTCCCTAACGTCTCGCAGGTCATTCGTCGGAGTCAATCGGGGTCCTCCCCTTCTTCCTTCGTCCAAAGGCTTCTCTTTTTAGAATCTCTCGTTGGAGTCTGTCCGGAGTCTTTTCTTTCTTCGAAGCCCACTGTTTTAAACTCTGGGGGCGGGTTCACACCACGCCCCTCATCAATCCCCATTGGCCGGCCTCAGGGTTTTGCACCCGGCACCAACGGTCTTGCACGTCATTCATTCGTGCAGAGATAACAAAAGTGCGGTCCCTCTCAAAGGTTCCCGGCGACAAGGGCCCGGCTGACATCAGGAACTTCAAACACCTCACCGCCGCCTGCAGAGGCTCCAGCATCCAAGACGTAGAATCACTGCCCATGAATGGAAAATAATGCAGCGATGCCCGGCCCATAGTGTCGACCAGTCACACCGCCGCCGACGGTCCAGCTGTCTGATGCAACACAATACCACCAAAGCCACTTGTTCCCAGCTGTGGATACGTTTATGAATAGAGGCGCTTTCTCCATTGTGACGACGTCACAACTCCTTCCCCTTGAAAACGTCCATTTCACTGGACTTCTCTGGTCCAAGGTTGGATCCGTTCTTATGACTGACTCAAAAAAGAATGTCTTAACAATAAGATCAACCAGGACATCAATCCAATAAAAAACACTCAAAAATATGATAATAAGTAAATCCAAAAATCCATAACATTTTATGTACTTTACAATAAAGTTCTAATCTTGGATTCTTTTCTTAATGTTACATCTCATCTTAAAAAAACTGAGTTTTAAGTGAATAAGTTAAAAGCTAACATTTTAATAATATTACTATACGTTAAATCACACGTAACTATTGTACTAGACATCTATGTGCATACAATTGGCTGAGAGACACAAAAGATTTTCAGTAACACATAAATTTTTGTTTCCACCATGTACACATAATACAGTAATATAGACACAAAAATACAATAAAAAGTTAAAACTAATTAATAGGAAACATTTAAATGACTGCTTAATCCAACTACATTTCCATGCAACTTTCTTCAATTAAAGCAAATGATTTTTAAAATTACATTAAGAAAATGACTGTAAATACAAATATTTTGAATTATTTGGGCTGAACAACATTAATTTAAAGATAAATTTCCATCTTGGCACTTTGCACACTTTCTCACAATATTTATAACAAGTTATTCCACAATTCATTATCTTTCCCACTACAACGTTGGGTAAAGTGGTAATTATGGTACTATCATTAAAAATACAATTAACGTCGTACTTCCTCAGGTCACGAAATGAACTCACTACATCTCTATTATGTACACTTAAGAAACTTTCCCACAGCTCTAATTTACCTTTGGTCGGTATGAATTCCGATCTCACACTCCTCAACCATTCTAATTCAAAATCAATTTGCTTCACACGATTTTTCCTAATTTGCGCCAAGATGTCTATATTAAACAATCGACGTAAAGCACAAACTGCGGTAACCGTTCCAAAACCTGAGTAGTTAACTTACATCCATAAGAAGATGCGCATACGATCTTAAACCTCGTCTTTCTAGTTATGTAAATGCCAAATGGCATTACGTATGCGGCATACTTCTGATATCTCAGCATGAGTGAACGACGAAAGTACCACTTCCACAAATCCAGTACCGTAACCCACGAGGCCGCGCTATTCATTTTTACAAGACCTTCCATTTTTAACCAAAGATGAAACTCGGCTCGCATCACCTGGTTCAAACGCGTATACTAAATACACGGGTACGGGTATCGGTTCACTTTTCTAAACTTAACAGCCGACAGTGTACGATTGAACATCCCCATCTCGATTACACTCACATCCCTAGGATACCCAAACTCCTCCACCAGGGTATTAATGAATCTCAGGTATATCCAAACAGTTTTAATTTTAAAAGGTTTTCCTCTAATTAAATGATTATCCCTCTGCATTAAAGAAATCGTCCCTGGATCTGGAGGAAACTTTTCTTTATTTCTATCAACGACCATTCGTAAATAGTTAATTCTATCAGGCGGTAATTTAAAGTGCAGTTGACTTTCCCTTAAAACACCCCGAAAGTCAAAATCCATAAATAGCTTTACCAGATAGGGGAATTCGGTTTCTTTCCCTATTCCCTCCGAGCTATTTTCTGTAACAAAATTTACAGATTCCGGCCTCCTACGATACAGTTTTACTAAATTTACACGATAAATTGCACTACAAACCCTTTTTCTGGGTAAATCGTAATTAAGTTCTGAACGTCATTTTACCAGCCTAAACCAATACTTATCAATACCCTTTGAATTGGGGGGAATCAAACGCATTGTTGATTTATCTCCGACATTTTTCCTAACAAATGCGCACGCGTAAATTTCTTTCCCTTTTCTTTGTTCCGCTTTTATACTAGCCCTTGTAGGGTTTTGAAAATTTTTATGACCTACTGTTAGGCCACCTCCCTTTTCAACTGGGAGTTGACTTGCCTCCTTTTCCTCACTATTAATTTCACAACTCAATGATGCAGGGATAGTCAAACCCTTATCTACTATCAATCCTCGAGAACTTACTCCTATGTCCTCATGATTTATTACTGGCTGTGCAACCGTCATCACAGCTGTAACACTCTCCTTAACTGCCCTTGACCCCACATTCCATTCACAATCACGAATTCCAAAAATATGGACTTCTTTCCCTTTCTCAAGCCTAGACAGTTTATCCTTCTCTTTTTCTACCCCTCTCACTTCGGACGGGGGATTAACACACGTGCGCTTCCCCCCGGGGGTCACAAATCTCAATTCTAACTTCAGAAGGCATGGCGGTTTTTTTACTTTTATCAACATCCGGATTACTTACCGGACTACACTTTTTAATCGGTTCACTAACTTCCATGGACCGATTTCCTGACAAATAACTCTCCTGCGCGTAATTCTCGACTTTATCTTCTACTTTTAGATGAGATGCCCGTTTTTGTAACTTATCCCGGCGTACAGCTCTCAATCGTTCTAATTCTCTTTCCCCCATTAGTTTACGCTCTTCAAACCCCTTTATTTCAAGTTCCCGTTCTTTATTTTTACGTTCAAGTTCACGTTCTCGTTCCTTATTTTCACGTTCAAGTTCACGTTCCCTATTTTCACGTTCCCGTTCCTTATTTTCACGTTCCCGTTTTTCTTCCAAAATACCCTCCAACAAACATTTAGCTAATTCTTCACCATAGTGTTCACTCTGACAAATTCTATTCTTAATTTCCATCTTAGGTAAAGTATTATCGGCTTCGACTTCCAATTCTTTCGCCATTTCTACCAATACTTCTTTTCTTTGCCTTAATAACTACGCCATGATGCACTAATACACAAACAACCAAAACTAAGCTTAATTATCGCAAAAATTGTACAAATACTCAAAGTAAACTAGAAATACACTAGACCTAGACTTAACTATATTCCACAAATGTGCGCAAATCTTAAAAACAATACAGTACTCTACACAGTAACTGTACAAACGAAACAAGTATAACTACTATAGACTTAACTATATTTTACAATGCGCAAATCTTAAAAACAATACAGTACTCTACACAGTAACTGAAAACACAGTACTGACTACACAGTAACAATGAAACAAGTATAACTACTGTATACTAAACTATATTTCACAAAAAGGCACAAATCTTAAAAACAATACAGTACTCTACACAGTAACTGTACCCACGAAACAAGTATAACTACTATATACTTAACTATATTTCTCAAATGTGCGCAAGTCTTAAAAACAATACAGTACTCTACACAGTAACTGTACGAATGAAACAAGTATAACTACTATATATTTAGCTATATTTCACAAACAACAATACTAGTAAATCGCACATTTACACATCATACAAAACTTAAAAAATCTTTCTAGTCTCTCTTTCTAGTGTTTGCTAACTTTAACTAGTACGTAAATTCTTTACTACAAAAATTTTACATACATTAATAATAACAATAAAGAGACTCACCTTTCTGTTTGGAATCCCCACCAAAATCTATGGCACACCTGGTCGGGAATTCACAGCACACCTGGGATATCTTGGAACATCTGGGAACTCCTTGGAGAACACTTGAAAACAACTTGGGAACACACTTCGATTGCACACTGCTCGTTTCTTTTGTTGATTCACCAGACAAATTCACATACAGGAACTCCGGGAACTTCTATCAACAGGAACACACTTTAATAATAGGAATGGACGCACAACAGGAACTCAGGTGAAATTTTCGTTGTCTAAAGTTCTTTTATTTTTCTCGCCCAAACGGCTGGCATTTTCTCTTTGTTATTTCTTTTTTCTCAAAAATTAATTTAAATAAAAAAGGATTCGGCATTTAATTAATTAGCTAAATGCCCATCCCAGCGCGCTGCCACCATTTTAATTAGCTGTAACGTCGTGGAGTAAGATTGAAGGTGTACGCTAAGCTAATTATTAAAGAATGCCTTATTACTGTGATCTAATCAAATGTTTATTTGACGACAACATTCAAAAGATCATTGGATAGAGAAAAAATATTAGTTACAAGTGTTCGTTTGATACAGCCAGCTAGCTCTATTTCATATTGGTGTCTCCATAGGGGTCCGCTCTTTGCTTCTTTTTTCAGTCACCCGTTGGGTACCGCATCAGGAGTCTCTCGTCTTTATGGATCCTAAGGTTCATGCCTTGTGCTTGCTTCCTATATCCGTCCCTAACGTCTCGCAGGTCAATCGTCGGAGTCAATCGGGGTCCTCCCCTTCTTCCTTCGTCCACAGGCTTCTCTTTTTAGAATCTCTCGTTGGAGTCTGTCCGGAGTCTTTTCTTTCTTCGAAGCCCACTGTTTTAAACTCTGGGGGCGGGTTCACACCACGCCCCTCATCAATCCCCATTGGCTGGCCTCAGGGTTTTGCACCCAGCACCAACGGTCTTGCACGTCATTCATTCGTGCAGAGATAACAAAAGTCCGGTCCTTCTCAAAGGTTCCCGGCGACAAGGGCCCGGCTGACATCAGGCACTTCAAACACCTCACCGCCGCCTGCAGAGGCGCCAGCATCCAAGACGTACAATCACTGCCCATGAATGGAAAATAATGCAGCGATGCCCGGCCCATAGTGTCCACCAGTCACACCGTCGACGACGGTCCAGCTGTCTGATACAACACAATACCACCAAAGCCACTTGTTCCCGGCTGTGGATAAGTTTATGAATAGAGGAGCTTTCTCCATTGTGACGACGTCACAACTCCTTCCCCCTGAAAACGTCCATTTCACTGGACTTCTCTGGTCCAAGGTTGGATCCATTCTTATGACTGACTCAAAAAAGAATGTCTTAACAATGAGATCAACCAGGACATCAATCCAATAAAAAACACTCAAAAATATGATAATAAGTAAATCCAAAAATCCATAACATTTTATGTACTTTACAATAAAGTTCTAATCTTGGATTCTTTTCTTAATGTTACATCTCATCTTAAAAAAACTGAGTTTTAAGTGAATAAGTTAAATGCTAACATTTTAATAATATTACTATACGTTAAATCACACGTAACTACTGTACTAGACATCTATGTGCATACACTTGGCTGAGAGACACAAAAGATTTTCAGTAACACATAAATTTTTGTTTCCACCATGTACACATAATACAGTAATATAGACACAAAAATACAATAAAAAGTTAAAACTAATTAATAGGAAACATTTAAATGACTGCTTAATCCAACTACATTTCCATGCAACTTTCTTCAATTAAAGCAAATGATTTTTAAAATTACATTAAGAAAATGAGTGTAAATACAAATATTTGGAATTATTTGGGCTGAACAACATTAATTTAAAGATAAATTTCCATCTTAGCACTTTGCAAACTTTCTCACAATATTTATAACAAGTTATTCCACAATTCATTATCTTTCCCACTCCAACGTTGGGTAAAGTGGTAATTATGATACTATCATTAAAAATACAATTAACCTTGTAATTCCTCAGCTCACGAAATGAACTCACTACATCTCTATTATGAACACTTAAGAAACTTTCCCACAGCTCTAATATACCTTTGGTCGGTATGAATTCCGATCTCAGACTCCTCAACCATTCTAATTCAAAGTCAATTTGCTTCACACGATTTTTCCTAATTTGCGCCAAGATGTCTATATTAACCAATCGACGTAAAGCAAACTGCGGTAACCGTTCCAAAACCTGAGTAGTTAACTTACATCCATAAGAAGATGCGCATACGATCTTAAACCTCCTCTTTCTAGTTATGTAAATGCCAAATGGCATTACGTATGCGGCATACTTCTGATATCTCAGCATGAGTGAACGACGAAAGTACCACTTCCACAAATCCAGTACCGTGACCCACGAGGCCGCGCTATTCGTTTTTACAAGACCTTCCATTTTTAACCAAAGATGAAACTCGGCTCGCGTCACCTGGTTCAAACGCGTATACTAAATACACGGGTACGGGTATCGGTTCACTTTTCTAAACTTAACAGCCGACAGTGTACGATTGAACTTCCCCATCTCGATTACACTCACATCCCTAGGATACCCAAACTCCTCTCCCAGAGTATTAATCAATCTCAGGTATATCCAAACAGTTTTAATTTTAAAAGGTTTTCCTCTAATTAACTGATTATCCCTCTGCATTAAAGAAATCGTCCCTGGATCTGGAGGAAACTTTTCTTTATTTCTATCAACGACCATTCGTAAATAGTTAATTCTATCAGGCGGTAATTTAAAGTGCAATTGACTTTCCCGTAAAACACCCCGAAAGTCAAAATCCATAAATAGCTTTACCAGATAGGGGAATTCGGTTTCTTTCTCTATTCCCTCCGAGCTATTTTCTGTAACAAAATTTACAGATTCCGGCCTCCTACGATACAGTTTTACTAAATTTTCACGCTAAATTGCACTACGATCCCTTTTTCTGGGTAAATCGTAATTAAATTCTGAACTTGTCATTTTACCAGCCCCTAACCAATTCTTATCAATACCCTTTGAATTGGGGGGAATGAAACGCATTGTTGATTTATCTCCGACATTTTTCCTAACAACTGCGCACGCGTAAATTTCTTTCCCTTTTCTTTGTTCCGCTTTTATACTAGCCCTTGTAGGGTTTTGAAAACTTTTATGACCTACTGTTAGGCCCACTCCCCTTTCAACTGGGAGTTGACTTGCCTCCTTTTCCTCACTATTAATTTCACAACTCAATGATGCAGGGATAGTCAAACCCTTATCTACTATCAATGCTCGAGAACTTACTCCTATGTCCTCATGATTTATTACTGCCTGTGCAACCGTCATCACAGCTGTAACACTCTCCTTAACTGCCCTTGACCCCACCTTCCATTCACAATCACGAATTCCAAAAATATGGACTTCTTTCCCTTTCTCAAGCCTAGACAGTTTATCCTTCTCTTTTTCTACCCCTCTCACTTCGGACGGGGGATTAACACACGTGCGCTTCCCCCCCCCTGCGGGGTCACAAATCTCAATTCTAACTTCAGAAGGCATGGCGGTTTTTTTACTTTTATCAACATCCGGATTACTTACCGGACTACACTTTTTAATCGGTTCACTAACTTCCATGGACCGATTTCCTGACAAATAACTCTCCTGCGCGCAATTCTCGACTTTATCTTCTACTTTTAGATGAGATTCCCATTTTTGTAACTTATCCCGGCGTACAGCTCTCAATCGTTCTAATTCTCTTTCCCTCATTAGCTTACGCTCTTCAAACCCATTTATTTCAAGTTCCCGTTCCTTATTTTTACGTTCAAGTTCACGTTCCCTATTTTCAAGTTCACGTTCCCGTTCCTTTTTTTCACGTTCCCGTTTTTCTTCCAAAATACCCTCCAACAAACATTTAGCTAATTCTTCACCATAGTGTTCACTCTGACAAATTCTATTCTTAATTTCCATCTTAGGTAAAGTATTATCGGCTTCGACTCCCAATTCTTTCGCCATTTCTACCAATACTTCTTTTCTTTGCCTTAATAAGTACGCCATGATGCACTAATACACAAACAACCAAAACTAAGCTTAATTATCACAAAAGTTGTGCAAATACTTAAAGTAAACTAGAAATACACTATACCTAGACTTAACTATATTCCACAAATACGCACAAATCTTAAAAACAATACAGTACTCTACACAGTAACTGTACCCACGGAACAAGTATAACTACTATATACTTAACTATATTTCACGAATGTGCGCAAATCTTAAAAACAATACAGTACTCTACACAGTAACTGTACCAACGAACAAGTATAACTACTATATACTTAACTATATTTCACTAATGCGCGCAAATCTTAAAAACAATACACTACTCTACACAGTAACTGTACCAACGAAACAAGTATAACTACTATAGACTTAACTATATTTCACTAATGTGCGCAAATCTTAAAAACAATACAGTACTCTACACAGTAACTGTACCAACGAAACAAGTATAACTACTATATACTTAACTATATTTCACAGAATGTGCGCAAATCTTAAAAACAATACAGTACTCTACACAGTAACTGTACCAACGAAACAAGTATAACTACTATATAAATATAAAAAAAAAAAAAAAAAACAAGTAATAAAAACAATAACTATATACTTAACTATATTTCACGAATGTGCGCAAATCTTAAAAACAATACAGTACTCTACACAGTAACTGTACCAACGAAACAAGTATAACTACTAGACTTAACTATATTAAACGCAAAAAAAAAAAAAAAATAAAAAGAAACAAGTATAACTACTATATACTTAACTATATTTCACGAATGCGCGCAAATCTTAAAAACAATACACTACTCTACACAGTAACTGTACCAACGAAACAAGTATAACTACTATAGACTTAACTATATTTTACAAAAAAAAAAAAAAAATACACAAATGAAAACAAGAAAAAAAAAAAATATAACTACTGTATACTAAACTATATTTCACAAAAACGCACAAATCTTAAAAACAATACAGTACTCTACACAGTAACTGTACCCACGAAACAAGTATAACTACTATATACTTAACTATATTTCTCAAATGTGCGCAAATCTTAAAAACAATACAGGACTCTACACAGTAACTGTAACCAACGAAACAAGTATAACTGCTATAGACTTAACTATATTTTACAAATTTGCGCAAATCTTAAAAACAATACAGTACTCTACACAGTAACTGTACCAATGAAACAAGTATAACTACTATATATTTAGCTATATTTCACAAACAACAATACTAATAAATCGCACATTTACACATCATACAAAACTTTAAAAATCTTTCTAGTCTCTCTTTCTAGTGTTTGCTAACTTTACCTAGTACGTAAATTCTTTACTACAAAAATTTTACATACATTAATAATAACAATAAAGAGACTCACCTTTCTGTTTGGAATCCCCGCCAAAATCTATGGCACACCTGGTCGGGAATTCACAGCACACTCGGGATATCTTGGAACATCTGGGAACTCCTTGGAGAACACTTGAAAACAACTTGGGAACACACTTCGATTGCACACTGCTCGTTTCTTTTGTTGATTCACCAGACAAATTCACATACAGGAACTCCGGGAACTTCTATCAACAGGAACACACTTTAATAATAGGAATGGACGCACAACAGGAACTCAGGTGAAATTTTCGTTGTCTAAAGTTCTTTTATTTTTCTCGCCCAAACGGCTGGCATTTTCTCTTTGTTATTTCTTTTTTCTCAAAAATTAATTTAAATAAAAAAGGATTCGGGCATTTAATTAATTAGCTAAATGCCCATCCCAGCGCGCTGCCACCATTTTAATTAGCTGTAACGTCGTGGAGTAAGATTGAAGGTGTACGCTAAGCTAATTATTAAAGAATGCCTTATTACTGTGATCTAATCAAATGTTTATTTGACGACAACATTCAAAAGATCATTGGATAGAGAAAAAATATTAGTTACAAGTGTTCGTTTGATACAGCCAGCTAGCTCTATTTCATATTGGTGTCTCCATAGGGGTCCGCTCTTTGCTTCTTTTTTCAGTCACCCGTTGGGTACCGCCTCAGGAGTCTCTCGTCGGTATGGATCCTAAGGTTCATGCCTTGTGCTTGCTTCCTATATCCGTCCCTAACGTCTCGCAGGTCAATCGTCGGAGTCGATCGGGGTCCTCCCCTTCTTCCTTCGTCCACAGGCTTCTCTTTTTAGAATCTCTCGTTGGAGTCTGTCCGGAGTCTTTTCTTTCTTCGAAGCCCACTGTTTTAAACTCTGGGGGCGGGTTCACACCACGCCCCTCATCAATCCCCATTGGCCGGCCTCAGGGTTTTGCACCCGGCACCAACGGTCTTGCACGTCATTCATTCGTGCAGAGATAACAAAAGTCCGGTCCCTCTCAAATGTTCCCGGCGACAAGGGCCCGGCTGACATCAGGCACTTCAAACACCTCACCGCCGCCTGCAGAGGCTCCAGCATCCAAGACGTACATTCACTGCCCATGAATGGAAAATAATGCAGCGATGCCCGGCCCATAGTGTCGACCAGTCACACCGTCGCCGACGGTCCAGCTGTCTGATACAACACAATACCACCAAAGCCACTTGTTCCCGACTGTGGATACGTTTATGAATAGAGGCGCTTTCTCCATTGTGACGACGTCACAACTCCTTCCCCCTGAAAACGTCCATTTCACTGGACTGCTCTGGTCCAAGGTTGGATCCGTTCTTATGACTGACTCAAAAAAAGAATGTCTTAACAATGAGATCAACCAGGACATCAATCCAATAAAAAACACTCAAAAATATGATAATAAGTAAATCCAAAAATCCATAACATTTTATGTACTTTACAATAAAGTTCTAATCTTGGATTCTTTTCTTAATGTTACATCTCATCTTAAAAAAACTGAGTTTTAAGTGAATAAGTTAAATGCTAACATTTTAATAATATTACTATACGTTAAATCACACGTAACTACTGTACTAGACATCTATGTGCATACACTTGGCTGAGAGACACAAAAGATTTTCAGTAACACATAAATTTTTGTTTCCACCATGTACACATAATACAGTAATATAGACACAAAAATACAATAAAAAGTTAAAACTAATTAATAGGAAACATTTAAATGACTGCTTAATCCAACTACATTTCCATGCAACTTTCTTCAATTAAAGCAAATGATTTTTAAAATTACATTAAGAAAATGAGTGTAAATACAAATATTTGGAATTATTTGGGCTGAACAACATTAATTTAAAGATAAATTTCCATCTTAGCACTTTGCAAACTTTCTCACAATATTTATAACAAGTTATTCCACAATTCATTATCTTTCCCACTCCAACGTTGGGTAAAGTGGTAATTATGATACTATCATTAAAAATACAATTAACCTTGTAATTCCTCAGCTCACGAAATGAACTCACTACATCTCTATTATGTACACTTAAGAAACTTTCCCACAGCTCTAATATACCTTTGGTTGGTAGGAATTCCGATCTCACACTCCTCAACCATTCTAATTCAAAGTCAATTTTCTTCACACGATTTTTCCTAATTTGCGCCAAGATGTCTTTATTAACCAATCGACGTAAAGCAAACTGCGGTAACCGTTCCAAAACCTGAGTAGTTAACTTACATCCATAAGAAGATGCGCATACGATCTTAAACCTCCTTTCTAGTTATGTAAATGCCAAATGACATTACGTATGCGGCATACTTCTGATATCTCAGCATGAGTGAACGACGAAAGTACCACTTCCACAAATCCAGTACCGTGACCCACGAGGCCGCGCTATTCGTTTTTACAAGACCTTCCATTTTTAACCAAAGATGAAACTCGGCTCGCGTCACCTGGTTCAAACGCGTATACTAAATACAAGGGTACGGGTATCGGTTCATTTTTCTTAACTTAACAGCCGACAGTGTACGATTGAACTTCCCCATCTCGATTACACTCACATCCCTAGGATACCCAAACTCCTCTCCCAGAGTATTAATCAATCTCAGGTATATCCAAACAGTTTTAATTTTAAAAGGTTTTCCTCTAATTAACTGATTATCCCTCTGCATTAAAGAAATCGTCCCTGGATCTGGAGGAAACTTTTCTTTATTTCTATCAAGGACCATTCGTAAATAGTTAATTCTATCAGGCGGTAATTTAAAGTGCAATTGACTTTCCCGTAAAACACCCCGAAAGTCAAAATCCATAAATAGCTTTACCAGATAGGGGAATTCGGTTTCTTTCTCTATTCCCTCCGAGCTATTTTCTGTAACAAAATTTACAGATTCCGGCCTCCTACGATACAGTTTTACTAAATTTTCACGCTAAATTGCACTACGATCCCTTTTTCTGGGTAAATCGTAATTAAATTCTGAACTTGTCATTTTACCAGCCCCTAACCAATTCTTATCAATACCCTTTGAATTGGGGGGAATGAAACGCATTGTTGATTTATCTCCGACATTTTTCCTAACAACTGCGCACGCGTAAATTTCTTTCCCTTTTCTTTGTTCCGCTTTTATACTAGCCCTTGTAGGGTTTTGAAAACTTTTATGACCTACTGTTAGGCCCACTCCCCTTTCAACTGGGAGTTGACTTGCCTCCTTTTCCTCACTATTAATTTCACAACTCAATGATGCAGGGATAGTCAAACCCTTATCTACTATCAATGCTCGAGAACTTACTCCTATGTCCTCATGATTTATTACTGCCTGTGCAACCGTCATCACAGCTGTAACACTCTCCTTAACTGCCCTTGACCCCACCTTCCATTCACAATCACGAATTCCAAAAATATGGACTTCTTTCCCTTTCTCAAGCCTAGACAGTTTATCCTTCTCTTTTTCTACCCCTCTCACTTCGGACGGGGGATTAACACACGTGCGCTTCCCCGCGGGGTCACAAATCTCAATTCTAACTTCAGAAGGCATGGCGGTTTTTTTACTTTTATCAACATCCGGATTACTTACCGGACTACACTTTTTAATCGGTTCACTAACTTCCATGGACCGATTTCCTGACAAATAACTCTCCTGCGCGCAATTCTCTACTTTATCTTCTACTTTTAGATGAGATTCCCGTTTTTGTAACTTATCCCGGCGTACAGCTCTCAATTGTTCTAATTCTCTTTCCCTCATTAGTTTACGCTCTTCGAACCCCTTTGTTTCAAGTTCCCGTTCCTTATTTTTACGTTCAAGTTCACGTTCTCGTTCCTTATTTTCAAGTTCCCGTTCCTTATTTTCACATTCCCGTTTTTCTACCAAAATACCCTCCAACAAACATTTAGCTAATTCTTCACCATAGTGTTCACTCTGACAAATTCTATTCTTAATTTCCATCTTAGGTAAAGTATTATCAGCTTCGACTCCCAATTCTTTCGCCATTTCTACCAATTCTTATTTTCTTTGCCTTAATAAGTACGCCATGATGCACTAATACACACACACAAACAAAACTAAGCTAAATTATCACAAAAGTTATACATATACTCAATGTAAACTAGAAATACACTAGACCTAGACTTAACTATATTCCACAAATACGCACAAATCCTAAAAACAATACAGTACTCTACACACTAACTGTACCCACGAAACAAGTATAACTACTATATACTTAACTATATTTCACAAATGTGCGCAAATCTTAAAAACAATACAGTACTCTACACAGTAACTGTACCAATGAAACAAGTATAACTACTATATACTTAGCTATATTTCACAAACAACAATACTAATAAATCGCACATTTATACATCATACAAAACTTAAAAAATCTTTCTAGTCTCTCTTTCTAGTGTTTGCTAACTTTACCTAGTACGTAAATTCTTTACTACCAAAATTTTACATACATTAATAATAACAATAAAGAAAGACTCACCTTTCTGTTTGGTATCCCCACCAAAATCTATGGCACACCTGGTCGGGAATTCACAGCATACTCGGGATATCTTGGAACATCTGGGAACTCCTTGGAGAACACTTGAAAACAACTTGGGAACACACTTCGATTGCACACTGCTCGTTTCTTTTGTTGATTCACCAGACAAATTCACATACAGGAACTCCGGGAACTTCTATCAACAGGAACACACTTTAATGATAGGAATGGATGCACTACAGGAACTCAGGAGAAATTTGCGTTGTCTAAAGTTCTTTTATTTTTCTCGCCCACACGGCTGGCATTTTCTCTTTGTTATTTCTTTTTTCTCAAAAATTAATTTAAATAAAAAAGGATTCGGGCATTTAATTAATTAGCTAAATGCCCATCCCAGCGCGCTGCCACCATTTTAATTAGCTGTAACGTCGTGGAGTAAGATTGAAGGTGTACGCTAAGCTAATTATTAAAGAATGCCTTATTACTGTGATCTAATCAAATGTTTATTTGACGACAACATTCAAAAGATCATTGGATAGAGAAAAAATATTAGTTACAAGTGTTCGTTTGATACAGCCAGCTAGCTCTATTTCATATTGGTGTCTCTATAGGGGTCCGCTCTTTGCTTCTTTTTTCAGTCACCCGTTGGGTACCGCCTCAGGAGTCTCTCGTCGATATGGATCCTAAGGTTCATGCCTTGTGCTTGCTTCCTATATCCGTCCCTAACGTCTCGCAGGTCAATCGTCGGAGTCGATCGGGGTCCTCCCCTTCTTCCTTCGTCCACAGGCTTCTCTTTTTAGAATCTCTCGTTGGAGTCTGTCCGGAGTCTTTTCTTTCTTCGAAGTCCACTGTTTTAAACTCTGGGGGCGGGTTCACACCACGCCCCTCATCAATCCCCATTGGCCGGCCTCAGGGTTTTGCACCCGGCACCAACGGCCTTGCACGTCATTCATTCGTGCAGAGATAACAAAAGTCCGGTCCCTCTCAAAGGTTCCCGGTGACAAGGGCTTGGCTGACATCTGGCACTTCAAACACCTCACCACCGCCTGCAGAGGCGCCAGCATTTAAGACGTACAATCACTGCCCATGAATGGAAAATAATGCAGCGATGCCCGGCCCATAGTGTTCACCAGTCACACCTTCGCCGACGGTCCAGCTGTCTGATACAGCACAATACCACCAAAGCCACGTATTCCCCGGCTGTGGATACGTTTATGAATAGAGGCGCTTTCTCCATTGTGACGACGTTACAATATCCACTAGTACACAAACAGATGAAAAGATTACAAAGATAATATGCCCGCCTTTCAATGCCTGAAATTCTTATCTTCTGTCAATCATATACCAACTACATCGACTTCAATAACTGCAGTCAACACATCTTCATCAACTCAAGCACATTACTTCCTTCTACAACTAAAGATGTACCTACCATACTATGTGAATCTCGTCCACCTATTCCTATTTGTACCTCTACTACTTCTACTGTCTGCTGTTCCACTGCAGTGTATAAAGCTGCAAAAAATTTTAAACAAAATAGAAAAAAATGGGGGAAGTCTCATAACAGACCTAAAGCCCGAGACTGAAATAAAAATGACTCATCATAAGCCAAAGAAAAGTCTCGTACACTACACATCAGAATAAGAGGACATGATTATATACATACGATATTGATGATGAGTTATTAATGGATTGGAAGGTCAAATCGGGTTTTAAGCATTACATGACACCAAAGAAAGATCTGGAAGAAATAATGTAATTAGAGTTTTTTTTAACGTCTTGTTTAAACATTGTTTAAATTTAACGTTATTGTTTACTTGATTTTCGATGTTTTATTTTCCCATTATAATATTTTTTAATTCTAAGAAAAGTTGTAATATTCACACATATATGGTATAATGTGAACTATACTCTTAAATATACATTATTCGTATCCCGTTTAAATATTTTGAATATGTTTTTAAATCTATATGGTATATAAAAAAAATGTTTGGCGCAGTATAGCCAAAATCGGCTCTTGCACCAATAAACCCTACAGTCATTCACTCACCAATAGCTTACCATCTATAATTACATCTTTTGTATCCCATGCTTCAAAATCTTGTAAAAAAGGCGTCCTCCTAAAAACACTGCAAAACCAAAAATAGAAATAAAGATTTCTCCCCTTAAACTAAAAAATCAGAACCTGTAGAATATGCAACGGATGAGGAAGATATGATTCTATATCACGTAGAGGAAGTTGAATTTGAGGGGAAATATTTCACGTTATTTTCAATACCAACTTAGGTATAGAAAATAATCCTTTTCTCAATAATAATTACAGTTCGACACATTTTAGTATATTGTCCCAGTATTAACCATTATCACACCACCTTTTTTAATTCATCTCATTTAACCTTATCTGACTTGGTGGGAGAAACCCCCACCAAAATCTATTTGCTTTTATTTCTAAAATTGGATTTTTGTATTTTAAACTGTTTTAGTTAAATTTTTATATGTGTGCATGCAGGCATGCACATATATAAATATATGTGCAAATATTTTATATTTGATGTATATTTTAAAGAATATTTTAATATTTTAACAAATGTATGGCGCAGTATAGCCAAAATTGTCTCTTGCTTCATAAAACACCACACTCCCTCGCCACCCACCTCTTCAATAGCAGCTACAGTGTCAGAGCCTCAGCCTGCTATTCCTATGTCTGATTCCGTACTTTCCACCACCAATACCCCTCAGAGGCTCCCCTTCTTTAGCTGAGTACGGGTGTCACAATCCCGAGGTGCCCTAGAGATCTTTTCCTTTCCCAAGGGATTTATTGTCTTTGGTAAACACGGGTGCCACGACCCCGGGGTACCCTAGAGATCCTTCTTTATTTTCGACCCTTTAACTTGTCATCCAATTCCTCTTTAATTTCCTTTTCCATCAAGATCACAGATATATATTTTTACATTTATTTGATTATAGAATAATGAATTTCTTTATTTTTATTCTATTGTATTAATAACAATGAATAACACAGTGAATTCCTTTATTTTGAGATTGTCTTTTATTATTATTATTATTATTAACATTGTTTAGTTTTCATTTTTTGCGCGTAATTTGGTTTTATTTTTCTATTTTATTTTCGATATTAGTATTGTATTTTACTAACACCTTTGGTTTCCAACCCACAGGTTTGCCGTATGCGGCGTCCCGTAAGGAGAAAAATGATGTCCTGAGGATACCTTTGCGTTCCCTTTGGCTCACGCTTCACTGTTGACGGGAGGCAGGAGTGAGCCTGATTCTGTCAATCGGCTGGTGATACTTTTCGGTGTCCCCGGAGAGACATTGCTGTAAGGTTAGTGCTGCAGATAAGGCGTAGCGGGTTTACCCATTGGATCTTCGCCCTGATGCTGTAGCACTAGATTCTGGGTGTACTCCAGGTAAACGCCGTGTTTGGTTTTTGCCAGATGACCGGCACCTTGCCTCCCTTGTTGGACTCCGTGGTGGTAAGAGGCACGCGAGAACGAAGTTGTTTTTCACGCTTATGGATCCAATGCAGCTCTTCCCGGGTAAAGACCTTGTTTTACCCAATTTAAAAGTCTATGATATTTCTAGAAATTCCAGATTCGTACTTATTTCTTTACAGAACAATGAGATGCCAAACAAATCGCCATTTGCTATACACAAAGCCCTCACTGGAATAGGTGGTGAACCAAAATCCGTTAAACGATTGCGTTCCGGGGATCTGCTTATAGAAACTAATTCTTCTTTACAGACTATGTCCTTTCTGCTCGCGAAATCTTTTCTCAAGAATCATGTGGCGATAAGTCCGCACAAAACTCTCGATTCCTGCCGTGATGTCATTTCTGAACCTCATCTGTTGACAACCCACCCCTGAAACGGAAATCCTTAAGGGGTTCTCGAATCAGGGTGTTATTTAGGTCAGAAGAATCACACTTGATTTTAACTTTCAATAGCCCAAAACTACCGACAACCATAAAAGCCGGTTACCTTATCTGTAAAATACGCCCATATGTACTGAATCCTTTACGCTGTTTTAAGTGCCAGAGGTTCGGACATTTGCAAACATCCTGTCGAGGACAACTCACTTGCTCTAGATGTGCGTCTGTTGGGCATCCCTCCACTGACTGTTGTCTATAACCTAAATGTATTAACTGTTCAGAACCCCATCCGTCCGATTCCAAACTGTGTTCAAAATGGAAGTTAGAAAAACAAATTCAAGAAATCGAATTAAATAAAAATATCTCATATCGAGAAGCACGAAAATTAATAACTCCACAGTTATCCTAAGGTTACGCTCAGGTTGCCAAACCCTAACTTTAACTAAATCATCCCAAACAGATGAAAATATTACAAAAATAGTATACTCGTCTTTAAAATTATTACAACCATTTATATCCGGTCCAAAGCAAACTGTTTGTTCCAAAATTCCTACAATTACTAATTCGTCTTCCTCGACTCAGGCACAACTCTTACCATCCACATCTGTTGAAGTTACAACGTCATCAGAGTCACATCCGCCTATTCCTTTGTTTACTACTTCTCCCTCCACATCCAATAGGCTTCTAAATTCTGTTGCATTATCCGCTTCCAAACAAATACTTTTCCTATCTACATGCCCTATGTTTACAGTCTGACCCGCCACATCTAATAGTCTATCTACCTCTGTTGAATCTTCCTCATCCACACACACACAACTCAGTTGAATCATCTTTATCTAATAAAGCGCTTTCTTCATCCACAGTATCAATGTTTACACCTTTACCAACTGAAACAAATCCTATTCTTCAAACTACTACCACTATATCCAATACTATACCTTCTATATCCCAGACTTCAAAACCTCGGTAAGAAAAAGCGCCCTCCTAAAAACACTGCACAGCACACTAAGGAAATAATAAATTATAGTTTGGAAAAAAACTAAAAAACACGCTTTTATATACTGAATCGAACTAAAAAGTAAAAAAATAATTCTTAATAAAGAATAAAATGATTAACGAGAAAATGAACGTCATTGCGGGGTAAAAGCGTGGGGTGCTTTGTACTACATTTTTACACTATTTCAGCTTTTCGGAATAGAAGTTAGAATTTATAACAATTGATACATTTATAGAACACCCCACGCTTTTACCCCAATGGCATTCATTCTCTCGTTAATCATTTTATTCTTTATTAAGAATTATTTTTTTACTTTTTAGTTCGATTCAGTATAAAAGCGTGTTTTTTAGTTTTTTCCAAACTATAATTTATTTTTAATTTTTTAGTTCGAACTACAATAAAAGCATGTTTTTTTAGTTTTTTAAAGTATCATTTAGTCATTGTTGAATTGATCCTTGAGTTTGATATTTGGAGCCGGAATTACGTGGCTGCTGGAATTAGTCTTGTTCTTCAATGAATTTTTTATTAAAGGGTCTGAAGTGTATTTATGATCTCCGTTTACGGGGCCTCGGATGAGTCCCGTATCGTTACATTATATTCCGTCTCAAAAGATCAGGTCAAACAATTAACAGTGTGTTAATTAGAAAAAGTTTAAATTAAAAAATATTTTAATGTACCACAAAAAGTATAAAAAATTCCTCTTTTCGTTTTTTTTCTTCTTTTTTCACATTTTTATGCACTGTCATCCACTTCTGAGCTATGGTCCAAATTTCAAGTTTCTAACTCATCGGAAAATCACACAGTTTAAAATCAATTACAAAATTCCACCCGGACAGACATTCAAGAAAGAGATTGATAAAAACATGCTAATATTAATTGTCAATCGTATTATTCCCTTTTTAACGTAGTGCTATAATGTTAATTTGTATCATCACTTTTAAGAGTATTGCTTCATAAAAATAAAAAATATTTAGTAGTCAGAACAAATAAACTATTTTTTTTCTCATGCACGAGCCTTTTTTATCTTCATTTTCAGAAAAAATGTTTATATTGTGGTCTGAAATTGCTAACATACACTCACCCTCCACTTTCTCAGATACAGAACACTTTGTTTGTTTTATTTCTATTAACCGCAAGTTATTTTATACATGCATATAATTAGCTTTAAATTCAAAACACTTGCTTTAGGGTTACACCTTATTCTTTTAGTCGCTAAATCTGAAATTAGTCGCCAAATCTGGAAATAATGTTTGAAATTAGTCGCCATATATTTGAAAATGGTATATGGAACTAGTCGCCAAATTTAAAAATGATTTATGCAATAAGTTGCCAAATCTGGAAGTGATATATGGAATTGTCGCCAAATCTGATTATCCTTATTCCTGACGATCCTGAAAAGGACAATGGAACAAAATTATGAAATTATTGTACTGTCATCGGTCCTTGACAAGTGTGCGAAATTTCGAATGAATCCGATCTTTTTTAGTGGGTAAAAATCGAGTTCTAAGATTCCGTTACATGCAAGTGAAACTTATAAAAGCGTGTTAAAAATGGCTCCTCATAACCCCAGAAAGTCAGCTCTTGTTGAATATACTACGGATGAGGAAGATATGATTATGTACAGCGTGGATGTGTGTGTGTGTGTGTGTGAAGAGGAATTTGAACCAAATCCTGATTTTGCTTATAAAGATGGCAAAACTTATTACAAGGGATCGTTACTTTTAACGCCGACAAGACTTCGGAAATAACTTTTTCTCAGTAATACTTATCCCACTTGGTGGGGGTTCCCCCCCCCACAATCTATTTGTTTATCGGTTTGTTCATGTTGACTTTTATATATATTTTGAGATTTTACCTTTTTTAACTAAAATTTAACCAAACATTTTACTGATTTTAAACTTTTAATATTTTAACGAATGTTTGGCGCAGTTTGGCCAAAATTGGCTCTTGCGCCCATAACCCCAACTCTCACTCACTCACTCAGCAACTCAGACACATTTACTTCCTTATATAACTAAAGATCTCGGCCACCTTTTCCTATTTATACTTCTGCTACTTCCACTGTCAATGCTCGCAATGTCGAAAGTTGCAAAAGATTTTAAGCAAAATAGAAAAACATGGGAGAAGTCTCACAACGGAGCCGAAGCCCGGGATTGAAATAAAAAAGTTACTCCTCATAAGCCAAAGAAAAATCTCGTACACAACACATCAGAAGAGGAGGACATGATTCTATACGATATTGATGAGTCATTAAATGGATTGGAATGCAAAATTGGGTTTTACGCATTACATGACACCAAAAAAGATCCGCAAGAAATAATGTAAATAGAGCCTTTTTTAACATCTTGTTTAAACATTGTTTAAATTTAACATTGTTTACATGATTCTATTTTAATTTCACTTCACAATAATTTTTAAAATGTTAAAGTTGTAATATTCATATATGGAACTTTAAACGGGATTTTGATGAAATACTTTTAAAGACATTATTGTATCTAATACATTATTTGTATCACATTTTAATATTTTAAATATGTTTTTAAATTTTTATGGTAAATAAAACAAATGTTTGGCGCAGTATAGGCGAAATTGGCTCTTGCGTCAATAAACCCTCCTTCACTCACTCCACCACCAATAATATGTTTACCCTTATTGAATCATCTTCATCAATCACATCCGCTTCCACATCCAACTCCACTATTCCATCCTCTTCTGCATCTACTACAATACATGATTTTAGATAAAAATTCAAAAAAATCGTGCAAGAAAAAATATTTGGGAAAATCAAATAATTCTAAAATTGTAATGCCTGTCGGTTCCTGCTTCCCTCTGAACCCCCTTGTCTACCCTCGGACCCGGCTTGGTGTGTGGGAGAAACTGAATAATCACTAGACATGTTTCCCTCTAATTATTTTATTGTAACCAAAATATCAAGCAGACACAATAATAATCTAATTAAGATAGCAGATCAGATAGCAGAGTGCGGAGGTGAGACTTGTTAGCCTGAGGATATTAATACGGACCCTCAACTAATTCCACGATTACTTAAACAAGCTCAATATAAACTACGTCGCGCACTAATAAGCTAAACTTTTATTTAAATAAGGATCACGATACCTGTACTTTTATGAAGTCGACTCCTACACTTGAGTCCTTGAAGGCGATCCTTATCCGGATTTTAGCACCGTCGATTGATCCTCTCTAAGCAATCTTCAATTAACTCCAATTGCACAAAAAAATTTTACGATCCTTCACTCACCAACTAAGACTCGCGAATACAGAATTTATATGATATACTTAATTTGCATAATCACGCTTTCTTTACTCGGTGAAAGTTGGAAAGTTAAAGAGTCCTGAAGGGGTTAGAAGAGCGATATATACATCCGTCATAACCCCCTCCAAGAAAAAAACGGGACATTAAATATTTAACACTTAAAAACGATGAACCTGCATTAAAACTTTACCTCGCTAACTTATCAATTTAAATGAACTAGCACCTACAAAATTCACTATTCTAAAGGGCACTCACTCTACTACTGATTACTATCTTGCACAGAACATCGCTACAGTGCATCCCATTCGGGCGAGTATCAAGGGGAAAACCTTGAAACAAGGGGGGAAAACCTTGATCATGCACTTTACTTAAATACTAATAAAAAAAATTTACATATCATAGTCCTTCACAAGACATTATCCTTCTTTGTCAGCAACCATACATATCTTCTTACTACAGCCAAGGTTTCAGGGACTGCCGCCCTGGAAGGAAACTTTATCAATACTGATTGAAAAACATGACATTCTACCACAAGGACATTTTACAATTTCCATATTTACAAATATGGTGTGTGGGTGTCGGCCTAATCAGCACCCTTCTCTCTCTGTCCCGCCCGGTTGAAGGTGTGGGGGAAACAAAGCATCACGAACAACTTCCATAATAACAATTAATTTTACTTATCTTTACACACACTTAAACAATCACAAGTGAAACTACAAAAGGAAACCTAGGAGTGATATATAAAGCGTTATCTAATCTCAATAACTAACTCTAAGTAAACCCGACTACGTGTTCTAGATAAGGAAAACAAGCGTTAATGAACCGATAACTAACTCCAATTTCAACTATCTTGGATCTTCAATCTAATAATTTAATCTCTGTGCAATTACTTCCTTAACTCGTGCTATGTTTGTGAATGACATATTCCAATATTCACACTTACGTAACAGCTCCCCGGCTCCTTCTATCTTATATCTACAAAACCTAGACTTTATATAGTAAAACTAATTTAAATATCACGGTTTCTTCTTGAAAAGCTGTGAATTAATGTGAATGCTAAACCTCAAAGTTTCCCCAAGAGGATTAGTAGGAAAAATGTCGCGAATAGATCCGTCACAATGGTAGACCTTATACCAATACATACATTTTCATATTAATCAACCCTCATCTGGTTTCTTTTTTACAAAACTCCCAACCAATCGCGTTGCGCTGTTAGGGTTATAATTAGTTATCCTAATTACGCCGCGTCCCGAAACCAGATAACACTTATACACTTTAATAAATACACACAAAAATGTATACACTTTCAAACATGTAATATATTACAACAAACAATACAAGTAATTCTCACAAATAAAGCCATGTCTTTATGTGTAACAAAACAAATGTAAACAAACAATGTTTTCCACAATTTGGAAAAATTTTACATACAAAAGTTCATTTTTCAAACAATAAGAAAAATGCACACAACGCAGTGGCAACTTTTGTACACTTTAAATTTTACAAAACAAAAATTTAGACTAGACACATGGAAAATATTCTGAACTGTCTTTCAGAGGGAAAAAAAAAACAAATAAGAATTATACAACCTGGCCAATCTTATATCCATTCTGCTTAGGCTCCTTCCCCGGCCACAGCCTCAGTAATTGAATTAACCTCAAAATTGAGACTAGCCCACATGGGAAATACTCTGAACTGTCTGTGAGTGAAGGAAAAAAATAACATAGAATGATACGATTCTTATATCCATTGCCATAAGAATGGCAATTCTTATATCCATTCTGCATCGGCTCCGTCACCTGCTACCGCTTCTGTACTGGCCGACCTTGTCCTATAAGGCGGTTCTCCATCTGCTCCACTCTCCTGGCTCTACTCTGCTCCGTATGTTCTGCAGTTGACAGGTTCCTTCAGGGCCAGTCTGTTCTGCTGGGGTATTCTGCTCTCCTTGCGGCTTTCCACTCGATGTCGGCTCCTAAGATTGTAAGGGCAGTGGCGCTCCTACTGGACTGGACGGGAACGGATGGACCTTGAATATCCCGCCTCTTCTCGACGTGATGGGCCTGGAACTGCTCTGCTGGCTTCAGGTTGTCTCTCACTGGCCTCCTTCCTAAATCTCTTTGTCGACAGACGAGATGGCATGGACGAGGCCACTTTCCTCTTGATCCTAGATCTTGGCGCCTGTGGTCTCCTTTTATTCTGCTGCTGCTCGAACCAAGATGCTGGACTGTCTTTTCCCTCACTCTACTACTACCTGTCTTCTCTTCCGGGAATTAGCTTTATTAGTTCTCGAAGAAACAGTCGATTCTGTCCACACACGCTTCTCCCGTCTCACTTCCCCTCTATCGCGCCTATCCCTGGTTACCTCTCTACTACCTTCCAAATCTGTTGATCCTGATCCTCTTCGACTATTCTCAGCCCTATCCGACTGTACTGCCCTCGGCCGCCTAACATCCGACCTTTCTGATTGTGTGACGTAGGCTGATTAATTTCCGAACATTCTGATTCGCCGACACTCTCCTCAATTTCCCTTTGATGGTAAATCCGCACCTGGTCTACATTCACCGTTATTTGTTTACCAAATTTCAAAATAACCAAATTATTATTATTCAATCTTAAAACTTTATAGGGGCCCTCAAACTTTGGCATAAATTTAACCACAATTTTCTTACTCGCTGAGCTCAATGGGTGTGTTTGAACCAATACAATATCATCCACTTTTATATCTCCCTCACGTCTCCTCTTATTGTAATATTTCGCACATTTTTTCTGTTGTTTCCTAGTATTCCTCCTAGCCTCCTCGAATAATTTTTCTATGTTATCACACACCAAGTCTAATCCATTAGTTACCATCACTAATTTCTAAACTGTAATTAATTTCCGACCTAAAAATAACTCTGCCGGTGTTTTACCATTTGTTTCATGCACTGCCGTTCGTAAAGCATAACTGAATTCCTTAAGAAATTGGTCCCAATTACAATGATTCTCTTCTACATAACTAGAAATTATTTGTAGAACAGTACGGTTAACTCTCTCAGTCTGATTAGATTGAGGTCTATATACCACCGTTTTAACATGTTTTCTGTTCAACCCGTGACACACATGCTCAAAAACTTTGGATATCATTTGCGGGCCGTTATCACTAATTAACTTTACAGGAGCTCCATAACGTGAGATATAATTTTCAAAAATTGCCTTTGTCGAGGCTTTTCTTAAGGGTACAATTTCGACCCATTTAGAAAAATTATCTGCTGTCACTAAAATAAACTTATAACTTTCCGAACTAGTGGCTGGGTATGGGCCTAATAAATCTAAAGATACAATTTTATTCAGAAAATTTGTTACTATCGGAATTAAGCGACCACCTGGTAACGCGTTCTTATAATTCACTCTTTGACAGCGGTCACTGGTTGATACATATTTAAATATAAAATTCCTCATAAAGGGAAAATAACACGCGTATCTTAATCTTAAATAGGTCTTCTTTTCACACAAATGACCCGCCATCGGCATGTCATGAAACTCTCGAATAACGTCATTATGCAGAGTTCACGGAATATACACTCTTAGTTCGCCAAGCGTAGTCGTATACTTTGCATAGTATAACAACCCATCAATTAGTTTAAAATCGCGGGACCAACTTCCGCAGATTGACGAGTTAATTGAGCTATCGTAAGGAAATCTCCAAAAACTTATAAATATGTCCCAACACCGGATCATTTCTCTGTTCTACCATCAACTATCCCTTGGACGATAAAACTAACGACCTAATAACCGCACAAGACACCTTTGTGTCTTCACTTCTACCGACTGGATTCCTAGACAATATAACGGCAACCACATTTTGTGTACCTGGGCAATGTTCCCATTCCACATTAAAATCTGCCAACTCAAGCACCCACCTTATCATTCTACTCGACAAATTTTTACCATTCGTTAATTTTGTGAGTGCGGTGTGGTCTGTTATTACTTTCATCGGCAAAGACCCGAAAAAAGTGCAATATTTATTTAATGCCCATATGACAGCTAAACACTCACGCTCCAACACACTACAATTCCTTTCTGCCGTATTAAGCGTTCAAGAGGCGAAAGCAATAGGTTTATTACTCGGCGCCAAAACTGCCCCTACACCCTCTGAACTAGCATCCGTATAAAGTTCAAAAGCTTTATTAAAATCAGGTAACTGCAAAACTGGAGGTTCTATCACTGATTTTTTAATGCGATTAAAGGCTTCCTGCGTTAGTTCCAACCAACCAAACTTAGAATTTTTCCTCCTTAATCGATATAAAGGTTCACACAGATCCGCATAGTCCTTAATAAATTTCTGGTACCACCCCATCATTCCTAAAAATTTCGCGACCTCCTTCGCATTTTTCGGGTGTTTCATGTCAAAAATCACTTTTACTTTTCCCTCATTTGTTCGAACCCCGTCTTTACTTATAACTAGACCCAAATAACGTAATAGATCTCAGGTAAAATGACATTTCTCGCGGTTTAACGTTAGACCAGCCTCTTGCAACAATCTAAAAACCTCTCTTAAATGCTCAACATGGTGCTCAAAAGATGGAGATGATATAATAACGTCATCCATGTAAACAAAAGCAAAACGACCGAGAACTGGCTTAAGTATGATCTCGATAGCCCTCTGAAAATTTGGGGTCGCCCCCGAGAGACCAAATGGCATGCGAGTAAATGCAAAAGTACCATTCTTTGTAACAAATGCCGTCTTAATAATGTCTTTGGGGTCTACCGCCATTTGAAAGTACCCACTACGTAAATCAAGGAATGATATAATTTCGGTGTGTGGAATATTAGTTATAAGATCATCTATGAGCGGTAGCGGATATCATGGATACTTCGTTATAGCATTCAACTTTCTATAATCAATCGCGAACGTATAATCTTCTGGGTTGTCCAGAGGCAATCCATTATTCTTCCTACATAAAACCATTGGAGATGCATATGGTGATTTTACAGGGATTATCGTACCATCTACTAACATCTTATTAACATGATAATCTACAATTCCTTGTTTGATTCTGTCATAGCGGTAAGGCCACGATTAGACAGGGGGTGATCGCCAGTATCAATGTCGTGATACAACACATGCGTCAGCCCCGGCTTGGTTGAAAACAAGCCCCGGAAATCATTAAACAAAACATACAACTCCTCTTTCTGCCTTTTATCCAGCTTCTTATTTGATAAATATATCTCTACCGGTTATTCTGGTATTGGCACCTTTTCAATCTGCGAGTCCGGAATGATTAACGATTTATTAAAAGAAATCAAAACCTATTTTTGCATGTGACATAAAATCAATGCCAAAAGATGCATGGGTTCTACATTCCAACAATCACATGAAAATTCCCCAATTAAAAAAATTCTCGTATCTTTATCCTTAATTCAACCGTGCCTAAATTTGCGCATTTCGAACCTTAAGTAGTGACGACCTCAGCTAGCGATTTCTTAATGGGACGAAAAGAAAAATAGGCGCGATACCTTTCCTCCGAAATAAAGGACTTCTCCGCACCCGTATCCCACAGAGCTTTTTAAAATGTGTCATGAAAAAGAATCAGCAAATATGGAAGGTCAAAGGGCGATAATCGTATTGAATTAAGTTTAATCTTATTAGAAGTGTTGTATTCAAATTGCGACCAATTACCTCTTCTTACCCGATCACTTAAATAATCCTCCTGTCTCTGACCCCGCCTGGTCGAATCATCATTTCTCCGACCCAGCCTGGTTGAGTCATCAATCGAACCCTGATTTACAACCATCCTAAGATGTTGATACCTGTTGGGTCTATGATCTTGCTGATTATTGCGGTTCCCTCTCTCGAATCCACGATTGTGATAACCCCCACGAGAAAAATTGTTTGCCTCTCTGCTGCCAACTCTTGGTTCATTTTGTCTATTCCCGACCCCAGCATCTCTCTAATTTCCATTACTACGCCTTTCCACAGGGTTCCTACTCATATCCCAACCGCGTCTGCTAAAATTATTGCTCGAACCGGGGTTTCTCTACTGCTATGGCATTCCTCATACCGATCCACCAACTCTAATAACTGTACCTTCGTCATGGGGTTTCCAACCTCTAAATCAGAGATTCCCAAAGGGTAAAGTCTATATGGACCCCTAGGGTTCTATGACGACTTTCTAGGGTCCACGTGAGCGAAAAACTAATTTGGGGGTTCATGATGAGTAAATGGGGGTCTATAACAGTGGCTCTCATTAAACCAGATCGAGATTTGAATTTTAGAAAACTTAATCAAGTAAAAACCAGATTTTACCTATTTAACAGATTTGATTAATAAATTTAATGAGGTTAATGGGCAGTTATAAGGTGACGGCATCAGTTTTATTAAAACAAGGAATATTTCAGCGTTTATTTACAGGATTAAATGAAAGCAGTATAAGATTTAGAGGTCGTGAATTTTCTCCATTTGTCACAGACAATCTGTCAAGACGTTTAATCTACATTCAGCATTTAAATACCCTTTATTCAGATTTTGATACTAGGTTTGAGAATGATTTGACTATGGTTTGTATTACCATAGTGACAATCAATTCATATGGTCGCATTGAAAAGAAAAATTCATATTACAATAGGAACTGATTGGAAAAGGTACTAACAAATATCTTAAATGTAGAAAAGATACCAGTAATTTTGGCTTTATAAAAACATACCTGTTATGGAATATTGTGAGAAAATTTTAATTGATTTTTCTAGTGAGGAGTTTATATACGTTCGCCAATATCCAAAACAAAACAACTTTTTTTAAATAAAGAAAGAGGGGAAAAACTGGTAATTAGTAACAGAGATTTAGGATTAAACCTGAAAGGATTGGTTCCAAATGTTGAAAATTTGTTATTGAAGCACCAGATTCATCCCTCTCAATAAAATCATTTGTTTGTTGGCAATTACTACTTTATGTATTAATTAAATTTTAATCTAATTAATTAACATGTACTTTTCTTGCTTAAAACCCTATACTTTAATACAGTCGGAAATTTAATTCTCTTAAAATAAGTAGCTCTATACTAGCTGTCAAAGACATTCAAGTTGATAAAGTAAAAATTCAATATTAGGTAAGCAGGGGTCTACCCCAAATCAAAAAACATGGCAAGGGGTCTATGAGGCAAAAATGTTTGGGAACCTCTGCTCTAAATAGTCCATAATCTGGGGTTCGAGTCGCATTACAAAATGATTTATTAGTTTGACGTCATCATAATCTAAATCCAAAGTTTTATGGATTTTCAACAATTGATATACAAAATCCGACGGGGCCTGACCTCTACGCTGTTTCGCTGAAAAAAACCGAGCCTCTAACTCCGCTCTATTTTTCACAACGGGAAAACTATCCGTCAACTTCTTTTTTAGAGTCGCGAAAGCAGTGGTCTCATCGCTTACAAACGAATACCCGACCACCTCAAACCAGTCTAACGCTCTACCTATTAAACGACCTTTTAAGTAAGCGCACACTAAATTCGCCGGTATATCATAATACGCTATGTTATATATTCGCAAGGAACTCCGACACATTCTCCTTTCCTGAAAAATATAATTCGAGCAAAACCCTAAAATGAGAACTTCCTCCTACCTAGATTTGGGGGCTCCAGTGTAATGCCTGTCGGTTTCTGTTTCCCTCTGAACCCCCTTGTCTACCCTTGGACCCGGCTAAGTGTGTGGGAGAAATTGAACAATCAGTAGACATGTTTCCCTCTAATTATTTTATTGTAACCAAAATATCAAGCAGACACAATAATAATCTAATTAAGATAGCAGATCAGATAGCAGAGTGCGGAGGTGAGACTTGTTAACCTAAAGATATTAATACGGACCCTCAACTGATTCCACGATAACTTAAACAAGCTCAATATAAACTACGTCGTGCACTAATAAGCTAAACTTTTATTTAAATAAGGATCACGATACCTGTACTTTTATGAAGTCGAGTGCTACACTTTGTAATACACGTCCGTTCCTGCCTGACTCTGCAGCCCCTTGTCTGCCTGTAAACCCGGCTAGGTGTGTGGGAGAAACTGAATGATCATCAGACATGATTTCAATCTAATTACACTGATGTCCATAAATGAAGTTCAGGCAAAGAAAGAGACAGAAGCAAAACAAATTTGACTTATTTGTAAAGTCTATTTATTAAAAAAAAGGTAAAGAGCAAAAAAGATGCTATATGTTTGACATAATTAATAAAAATTGTGATTTTTACTCCCTGGAGCAAATTTCAAAAAAAGAACCTATTTACAAAAAACAGTACAACATGGTTAGTATGATGGTTAATACGGAGTATGTCTCCCGGACGATGCAAAACAGGCCTTAAAAAGCCTACGCATGCTGAGTATCAAATTATTAATCTAATCTTGGGGAATATTACACCACTCATCAAGCAATGCGCGCCGAAGTTCCGGTAGACAGGTGGGAGGGGGTTGATGGGCTGCAATTTGTCGGTCAAGCATATCCCACACATGCTCTATTGGATTCAAATCCAGTGAATATGCTGGCTAATCCATACGGGTGATATCCTCCGATTGAAGGCATTCGTCTACAATGTTTGCACGGTGAGGACGGGCGTTGTCATCCATAAACAGAAATTCAGCACCCATGGAGCCCCGAAACAAACGTACATGCTGTTCCAGAATGACATCCCGATAGATGTGGCCTGTCATCGTTACACTCTGAACATGCAGGTCAGTTCTGGAACCAAGAATAATTCCTCCCCAAACGAGCCATCCTGCACCACCGTAACGGTGTCGTTTAATGGTGTTCTCTTGGTGGTATCGGGTACCTGGCGCTCTCCATATGAAAGTCCGGCGAGAATCAGACTGCAAACTAAACCTGGACTAGTCGGAAAACATCACATAAGACCACTGTTGCGGTGTCCACAATGCATGCTCTCTACTCCAGGTTAATCGCAGGCGTCAGTGAGTTGCGGTAAGGGGAACACATCTGACAGGCCTACGAGCATATAGATCAATGCGCCCTAAGCGTCTGTACAAGGTCTGCCTTGAAACTGTCGTACCGGTAGCTGAAGAGAGCTGACGAGATAGGTCTGATGCTGTGCTCCGTCTGTTTCTTTTGGCAGTAACTGCCAAATACCGGTCCTCATTCGGCGTTGTAACTCGGGGGTGACCTGTGCTGTAACATCTACTCACATTACCATCATCTTGGAATCGTTGCCAAAGCCTGGAGATGACTCTCTGGGCGATTCCAAGTTCCTAGGATACTTCCAGCTGGGTACATCAACATTCCAGTCGTCCGATAATTCTACCACGTAAGAAAATCATCCAAATGCTTCCTTTGTGCCATAACTATGCGGTTATGGCACTGAAAGGCTTTTAAAGCGCTTGTGAACAATTTTACTTCTTTGCCACCATTCCTTATATACCCCTCTCTTACACTCTCGTCATTGTGACGTACTATCCGTGCCATCTGGTGGTTTCCTGTAATTTGCATATTCTTCTTCAAGATGTGTGTGATAATTCTACAGGTGAAATTTTTATTTTAGAGTTCAATTTCTGTGTGATTCTGAATTAGCCTTAATTTATGGACATGAGTGTAATTTATTGTTATCAAAATATCAATCAGGCACAATAACAATCTAATTAAGATAGGCGATTAAATAGTAGAGCGCGGAGGTGAGATTCTATAACACGGGGATTCTACTACGGACCCTCAACTGAATCTAAGATAGTATAAATACGCTCATATGTAACTACGTCGGTCACTGATAAGCTAACTTCTAATTAATCAAGCTCACGATACCTGTACTCTTTATGCATCTGATCCTACATTGGAATCTTGCAGGTGATCTTTATCGGAATTGATCAATGTCGTTGGATTCAGTGGTGCAATCCGTTTTCCTGGACAACTCCACGAGCTCTTAATAATTTCACTATCTTTCAATCTTCAACTAACAAACTAACTCGCAGACTCTATGCTAACTCCTACTTGCCAACACAACCCACAAACTTGCGAAAACAGAATTTATATAATATTCTTTATTTACATAATCACGCTTTCTTGATCGGTGAAAGTTGGTTGAATTAATTAATTTTTTTTCCAGAAGAGTCCCCAAGGTGTTAATATAGTCGCGGATAGATCCGTCACAAATTATATCCTTGAAGGCGATCCTTATCCGAATTTAATCACCGTCGATTGATCCTCTCTTAGCAATCTTCAATTGATAAACTTCGATTGCACTTAATCATTTCACGATCCTTCACTCACCAACTAACTCTCCAACTAACTAACTAACTCCTAAAACTCGGAATACAGAATTTATATAATATACTTAATTTGCATAATCACGCTCTCTTCACTCGGTGAAAGTTGGTTGAATTGAATATTTTCCTTAAAGAGTCCTGAAGGGGTTAGTAGAGCCGCGTATAGATCCATCACAAAATATAGAAATTAAATTGGCACCGTACAAACCGCAGAAAAGTGAACCCACACAAGATTCCTCGTATGAGGAGATGATAGAATACAAAGTGGATGAATACGTCGTGTCGGAGTATTGGCAAAATAATCGTGACAAATATTTACATACGTTACAGAAACAGTAGGAACTATTTTTTTATACAGGGTGGTCTAAAATTCATGGTACAAACTTTAAGGGTAGAACAGAACAATGTAACAATCATTTATTGTATAGGAATTTACGGGTGTAAGTGACGCTGTGAGGCACAATCAGGGAAAATAAAAAAGAGAAATGGAGCTATTGGTCGGTTTCGTTGCCAGTAGAGGGCAGTAGATGCTTAGCTGCCTTTTAACACGATTCATCTCAGTAGGGAAAAGCGCCGTTCACAATTGTGCTGACGTTTACGAAGGGGAGACTTTGTGTATGCTGAAAATGCAAGCATGCGTTATATATACAGCCTTGTAAATGGTAACGGTCGAGATGCGCCACGAATGTAGCACGCACAGTTTTCTGATTGACGAATACCAGATAACAGAATTTTTCAGCGGTTACATCGTCAAACTTCGTGAAACACACATTCGTTCCACGTCACCAGACATGATGTTGGATTGACAGGTGCTAAATACAAAGCACCTCATCCTGACCTTCTCGACTCCTGATCTTCCACAGTCCGTAAGGGCTGCCTACCTAAATTGTCCAGTTCGAGCCTACATTCCAAATCCTCTACGCTGTTTTAACTGTCAGCGATATGACCACTCGAAAACCACTTGTCGAGGTAAATTTACCTGTGCTTGTTGTGTGGAGATAGGCCATGACAGTACAGGCTGCAAACTGAAGGAGCGATGTGTTAACTGTAATGGAGATCATCCTTCTTATTCTCAAGCTTGCCCGACTTGGACTACAGAAAAAGAGATAACGACCATGAAAATTAAAAATAATGTGGCCTATACTGAAGCCCGGCGTGTCGTGTATTCACGCACACCGGTCCCAGGAGTTAGCTACGCTAGTGGCGTAAAAAACCATTTAATGACAGTTCTACACAAGTTTCAGAAAAGGATTTAAAAGTGGAGGAAAAGAACTCCCCTCTACCTACAAAGAAAAAAATAATTCGAAGACCCCCTAGCACTTCCCCTAAAAGACTCAAAAGTCGAAGGTCCCGCCAACGGGAAATGAACGCAAGTGAACCAAGGAAAATATCAAATCTTTCAAAAAACTCCCATCCAGTGGATGATACGGATATGTTAGAACTGCATCCATGGGATTATGAGCGTGATCTTATGGACATAATACCGGATCCTTCGACTCCTATCTTCGATGGAGGAGCGAGTGCAACCCAATAATGATCTCCTTTGTTTCATGGAACTGCCGTGGTTTGAGGACTAGACTCGATGATCTCAAATCCATAACATCCACGTACCTGCCCGCATGTGTTGCTCTTCAGGAGACTTTTCTAAAGACTACCGTGACAATACGAGTGCGTGGTTATAATTGTGTACGACGGGATGTAGATGGCAATGCATCTCCAACTGGAGGTGTATGCCTGCTCACGTCCCATCTCTATCCCAGTAATGTCGTCACACTGCACACATCATTACAAGCTGTGGGTGTACAGATTCATATCCATTCTTTAGTTACGGTCTGTTCTGTTTAGTTACCATCGAATGATGTTGTGCCACCAAGTGGATTTGAATCAATTAGTCAGTCAATTGCCAGCTTCTTTTATTTTTCTCGGTTACTTTAACGGACACAGCCCTCTGTGGGGCATGATGATACCAACTTTCGTGGGTGGCAGATCGAACAGTTGATCTCAGATCACTGTCTCTGTCTACTAAACAACGACGAGAAACACGAGGACATTTTACTCCCTCGATCTAGACATCTGTTCGGTAACATTGGTTTTGATGTTAAATTTTGAGGTAAATAATGATCTACATAACAGTGATCATTTCCCTCTCCTAGTCTCGCATGTTAATGGTGCGGGGACACGACTTCGTCCTCCCACTTATCATTTTCCTCGCGCAGACTGGTTTAAATTCACACAGCTATCGGTTATCATCGACACAATAATCCAGAACAGGGAAATTAATGATGCCGTTTTAAACGTCACTGAAGCTATTCGAAATGCTGCCGATGCAGCGATTCCAAAAACATATAATTCTACTCGCAAGCTGTGCAATGCATGGTGGAATTCTTCCTGCAAACAAGCAAAAAAGGAACAAAGGAGGGCGTGGGGTATTTTCAGGAGATACCCCACCTCTTAAAATCTCGTAGCGTTCAAACGTGCAAAAGCGTCAGCTCGTAAAATTCGACGTCAAAGTCAAAGAGAATCTTGGATCAAGTATGTATCTCCAATCATACCATCCACTACAAGTCAGCAGTTATGGAGAAAGGCGAAAGCAGCGAATTTTTTATCCGGACTTTACAGTCCCGATTTTGGAAACATCGAATGCTATTTACTCGTCACCTGTTGATGTGGCCAAACATTTGCTAGTGTGTCCAGCTCCGACTCATATATCCCTGTACCATCTGGTTTCTATCTTCTTCGATATCGAGAAGGCATATGATCGTACTTGGCACTATGGGATCCTTCACACTCTTTTTGATTTTGGTTTTAAAGGCAATTTGCCAATATTTATAAAAAAAACTTTTAAATCTCCGCACTTTTAGGGTGATACTAGGTGGCATTCTCTCTGCTCCTTTTACTCAAGCTGAGGGAGTACCTCAGGGGAGTAGAGTACCTTGAGTCACTCAAGATACTCTAAATTCGAAACATACGAGTATCAAGATACGAGTCAAAATTCGAAAGAGGTGGGATAGTGACTCACGATCCTGTCTCTTTCGAATTTCGACTCGTGCTGATAGTCATTTATACAAGCCACATATTACAATCTTCTCACAACAATCAACATTTAAATACTATTTCTAAATAAGTAGCCCATTTCGTAACTTTAATTTTACTCAGAGGCCATTTCTTCCTTCTACATCGTTCCATCGCGCTTAAGTACTAATCATTTGCTTATCCCCCATTTTCTTCCTATATCCAAAGGAATCTCGATCGTCAATTCAGGCTTGAAATGCTCTTTCAGTGCACTGTCTGCCTATCAGCGTTACGATTTTGAAGTACAATCAAATGACAAGGTTTAATATTTTATGGCTGGTGATTTATAATATCCCGTATTTTTGATGATTCGGATGCAATGAAGTAAGAGGTTTGTATAATTGGATCAACTATTAATCATTTAAATGATTTGTCAGCGCATCTAGGCCTTCATGGGTTGACTGACGCTGGGAATCGACACCTCTGCCAGTGGTGCGCAATAGTACAATTAATATGCGCCTCAATCTATCGTTATAAGAACCATTCACTTTTTGGGATTATTCGGCCTCAGTCGAACACTCCCATTTACTTTTCTCCAAGGAAAAAAACGAAATAAACGACAAAACAGCATGTATTCAAATGAATGCTCTTCGTTTTTAAATGTGCTCTTATGACTCCCGTTCGAAATCTGCCTTTCATGCATCACGTGCTCGAACAAACCTGAAAATTTGATCATTGCATTTCCGAAAACGTACCATTCCTCCAAACTAACAGTCATACTGGTCAACTCTTTCCATGTGCAACTTTTTTTTTGTCTTGAAGTATATCTTAATGTACAGAGTGTAAATTACAATTTGAATTTGTTGGAGGGCTGTAAGTATAGAGTCATGGTAATGTTGTATAGAAAGAGTGAATCGCCAGAGAACTGTAATGCGTAAATAGAATATGAAAGTAATGAAGTAGTGTTGTTGTTGATGTGTAGATTGAATAATACAATCAACCTATACAGTAGAACGTCGTTTATCCGAATCAATTGGGACCGGACACCATTCGGATACGCGATTGTTCGGATAACTGAAAGCCGAATGGGATCCATGTAGTATGTGATATTGAAAATCATCTCGCATGTGGGAAACATGCTTGAAGAAAAAGCAAAATAGATGCAAAATGTCGTAGTTTTACCTTGATTGTGGAAAATTATCACTTATTTTTCGCTGTACCATTGTACACTTTCGTTTTTTCACTGCAAAGTCTCTGATTGCCGCCCATCCGGTATAGTGGTCAGTGAAGCTGACTGCGGTGCCGCAGGGACTGGGTTCGAATCCCGGAGAAGGCATGGATATTTGTGTTGTAATACTTTCTTCTGTCTGTGTTGTTTACCCCCGTGTTATACGTTCGGTGGTGCACGGGGTTTATAAATGTTTAAAAAAAATTTTTTTTAAAAAGTCTCTGATTCTGTTCAGCAGCAGTAGTTCAGCAGGACAGCACTCTGATTGTTGTTCGTACCACTCCATAGCTGTCTCTAACGCAGAAAACGCCATAGCATTTGATGGATTCTTGCTACTTTCGTTGTTGTTGTTATCGTCTTCATCCGTTTCATCGTTGACAAAGCTGGATTCTTTTTGCACGGAAGTCACAATCTCTTTAGCATTTGAAATCCACAGTCTTCTGCATCGCATGCCATCCAGGTTTCTACATCAACAGAACTCAACAAAAGAGCACGTATACACCCAAAAACAAACTGACCTAATATTTAGCACAGATGTGTACCTAATCACACAACTAAAATTCCCTAAATATCCCTCACCTTGGGGTTTCCCGTCACTTTTGGCCTCACACGAAACAACGGTTGAGCATTGCACTGTTCGAAAACGCATCCGAACTTTGGTTCGGATATTTGACGCTCCGGATAATAAACGTTCGGATAAACGACGTTCTGCTGTAATTAGAAGTGACAGTAATGCAGTTTCTGGGTCTTACGATTGAGGGGCCCGAATGAACTTTATTTTCTCGAAAGAAGCTGGCTGTCTTTGGTAAACATAAATAACAGGTATATGAAATGTCCTAGGGATTTTTATACATCTCGGACTCTCATTTTTATTAATTTTCTTTCCTATCTTTTTGTTTCCCTTTTTCTTTTTCTTTTGGAATTAAAGAGTTTAGTTTGGATCTCAGCTACCCGATTTTTTTCGTCATTAACGATGGTTTGGCTCAGCTGAGCTTAATGTAACCAAATCATTTGTTGGCAAATATGTCAAGTTTATTGACTGTTTATAACGTCCGACTTTGAGACTTACTAGAATTATTCCACCAATTTCATCATTTTGAATCACGGTCAAATAACAAGGACCACACTTGAGCTTACACTTCACTCCTAAGCTTCCACACTACGCCGATTCAAGGATTTTTAGCTTTGACACATTAAATATTTCTTCAGTCCCTCTGCAAGGTAAGTTTTTAGTTTTTCAATAGTATTAGGATTCAAACCCATGACTCGACAACGTATATGGCACGACCATGGCTAAATATCTTGGAGCGTATCCAGAGGTCACCGGAAGTCTCCGTGGCAAATACGC
Source organism: Trichonephila clavata (assembly GCA_019973975.1). Taxonomy (NCBI): domain Eukaryota; kingdom Metazoa; phylum Arthropoda; class Arachnida; order Araneae; family Nephilidae; genus Trichonephila; species Trichonephila clavata. The sequence continues at coordinate 143,495 of BMAO01039346.1, read as the reverse complement.
GGCTACAAACCCTGACAGACTTTTTTTCTAGTTCATGTTCATTTCTTACGTGTTTCTGTTACTCCGTGTATTTTTGCGCAGTGTTTTCACTCATTGATGTCTATCAAGTGCTCTGTTAAATATATATATACATACAATGTGTGTGCTACATAGTATAAAATTTAACTATCCATTTGTTCACATGCAGAAATGATTATGAGAAATTCAAAATAATTTTTTTAATTCTACTGAAGGGAAGGGTATTCCCGTCTTCCTAATGGCAGACCAACCTCCATTGTATAAATTATGCCACTGTTTATACCCATTGCTCAAATTATAAAACTAATTTACGTGTGTTATGTAGTTCTATTTTTTTCCCAATATATTCTAAGTAGGAAAAAAAATAATTAAATTCTAAGTCTTCGTCTCCTCATTTTAATCTATACTTCAATTTAGTGCCTCTTCAAAAACAATTTTCCTGATCAAATTTTCCTCTAAATTGTGAACTGAGTTTTTATTCCGTCTTTGCTTCTGCATCTTGACTGAGCCACATACAATTGTCCATAAGTAAATATTATTTTCTTCGATAAATTGCGATTTTTTCAAGCCCCTATGATTTATTAATTGTCATGGCAAATTCCAGTGTTACAGGGAATTGCATACGTTTCTGTACGAACGGCCTATCTAAGTCTCGTCGAGTGTCCAGTGTGATCCTTGGTATGCATACAATTTCACATTTCTTATCTCCTGATAAAATTTCCCACTACAGTGTATTCTTCTGAATGTTTTTCACAACCAATCGAGCCATTACACATTCCATCAGTATATAACAGCATGGCAATACAGCCTAATTTCGAATTCAGTTTCACGCGTGGCATTCCCGATAAAGTTAGTAACTTGTACAAGGGGGTTTGTTCACCGTTAGACGGACAGGGGATATCCCCCCCCGCCTCTAGTTGTGATAAAAATTGTAATCGCAAGCAACTCCGTTCCTTGCATCATAATGGCCTTTTAATGAAAACGGAGAAATATTGGTGATACAGCCAAGTTGGCATCAATTTTGGTGACTTGGTGACCATATGCAATGATTTAAACTCATTTCGGGCCCTGGGTGCAGAAGATCTACGGCCCCCCTTGGCACTGGTGGATCACAATTTCTAACCAGAAAATCTGGTTCCCAGCTTATCCGGGCCCTTTTAGGCCTTTCCAGGCACCTGGGTGCCCACCCCCAAGCACTTAATGGATAAACCAGAACTGACCATATGGATGATTCTGGAATTTACTGGAGAAATATATAACATCATGATCTGTGACGTAAGCGAATATTTCGAGAAAGCGCTGAAAGTTAGGGGGTGGGTAAATCATTCTTGCCCCTCTTCTTCAGTAAAATTTAACTTTTTACGACCCCTTTTTACTGACTATACCTTATACATAAATAAATTTATTGCAGCATCACAAAAATCGTTTCCCGATTTTTACGTATTTTCGCAACCGTATTGGTGACATTATATGAAATGAAGCACATGGTTTCCAATTCAGCTCGTTTGACAATTGCGAAATCGGGGTTGCCAACTAGACGAGTTACCTTGAATGTTGACATTGTTTAGATAGTTCATAAGTACCCTTTTTCCATAACTGGAGAGATACATTTTATACAAGTTATAGTTACAGCAAGAATAGTGCATTACATCTTTGAATTTGTGCGTTGTTTTTCCATGTGTTAATACCATAAAAATTTTAAAAAATACTATTATCGAACTTCATTGTCAATTTATTGTATTTTAATTCAAAAGTAATAGAAATAAAACTGATGCATTTCCAAATTTTTAGCCATCTGAACTTTAAGCCTACGCATCATATTTATATATATATATATTATATATATATATAAGACTGACAGTTTTTTTTTTACCTCCTTTTTTTATCTTCTTGGAAGTGTTGAAAATATTTATACATTATTACAATGAAGTATATTTCATTTGATTATTTATATTATATAAAGTATGTTTTTTTTTCAAATTATATCATCTTGATACACATCTCGATATATTTTCAAAAAATATTCATTTGACAGTAATATTAATAATGATATATTGTCATTGAAAACCTTTTTTTGAATAGCCTTATCCTTCGGTTGTTACTTAATATTCGAAGTCTGTATGTAACAACCAAAGGATAAGGATATTTGAAAAAAGGCTTGTAATGACGAAAAATCATTATTATGTTATTGTTCCATTTTGGCTAAACACATCATGTGTCGTATTTGAATCGACAGTGACGTCAGTTTTCAACCAGTTGTAACCAGTTTGAGGCGACTTGATTTTTACGGTTAAAGATAATTTCTTTTCAAAAAGGTTTCTTCATGTTTTAAGTCGAACAAAACCTTTGATAAAAAAAAACTGTACCATTTTATCATAGATATGGTGATCTAAGAAAAGAAAATTAGAATATTGGTATTTTTTTCCCTAAAATTTGAACTTATAACTGCAATTAGAATAAAATTATTTCCACTTTTTTCAACTCTTTGGCAGTAGATTTTGAATCTTTTGTTTTGTCTTATTATAATTGGAGCTTTTCAAAGTTTTTTTTTAAAATAAAAATAAGATAGTAGTAGCTTTTATATATTGTTTTTTCGAAAACAGTTTCAACCATCACTCCTTTTCCCCTTGCTCTGCCATCTCGTGGTATAAGGAGGAGAAACGGAATTCGATGCGTGAATTTGGTGGACGTTACAACTTTTGGTGTTAGGCAATCTCAGCTTTCATTCAAATTAATTCGCGATCGTTGACATATTTGTTGTCAATTTTTTTTTTTTACTCTCAAATTTTAATGTTTGTTTATAAATTATTATTGTCCCGTTGTGAGTTATTTAGCTTCAAAGTTTTCAAGTATGATGCATTATTTTATCCTATATTTCTCAAAAATATAGTTTAAAATGCTTCTTTGTTTTAAAAATGTCTTCACTTAATATATATATTGTTTTTTAATTTTTAGTTGCATTTTAATATCGCAAGTTTTGTTTTCTGTTTGTGAATTGAAGTGGTCTTAAATGAATTGTTTTCCCCTTAGTTTTCAAAAGATATCGCATATAACCTACTGAAAAACTTTTTTAAAAGTTCTTTTACAGATTTCAGCGATTCCGTAACGCAAAATACATTTCATTTCAAAACCTATATTTTAAACGTTTTAATTTTATAGTAATATAGAAAGAAGGAAATATTTTAATTAAAATGAAATGGAAAGTGGTGATGCTAATAAAATGACCCTGTTATGTTTAGAAATTGCCCTGAATGAGTTAAATTGGAGCACAGCAATATAGGCGGGAACATCCTTTTTCAAAAGTTCGGACGGATCATTTGATCGGTGACATATGAATTGCGTAATACGTTTATTTTTCACAAAAGAAAATATTTTTTTTTATGTGAAATACGTCATTTCTTTTTTAAAGATTTCATTTTGGAAAGAATGAAGAAAAATACTTTTCCTGTTTTTGTTAATTAAAATAGTGACAGGTTGGATTTCTTAAACACGTTTGTACTCCCTTTTCTTTCTTGCAATTAATATTCAAGCAAAGAATTATTGTATCCCATTCAATGAACTTTTTATATTCTGTTTATATTAATTTGGTAACATATGAGTATTCTAAATAATTTAATTGGAACATTTAAACTATGTGTTATTTGAAATATTATATATTTCAAATAATATAAATATAAATCTGTAAAATATTTCATTCTTGAATTGCGTATTGATTTAGAAGGAAAAGTTATTGGGTTTTCAAGTCTTAGTTAAAAAAAAAATTTGACATCTGATAATGCTCTGAAGTAAAGATTTCTGAAATTTGAATTTAAGTACTGCCAATAAGAATTGCATAACTTTTTTTTTGTTAGTATAGCATTGATTAAAGTAGCTTTTATGATTCAAGTTAACGTTTTTAAACACAGTTTGTATTATCCATAAATATCTGTATTTATGAAAGAGAAATTCATCACATTTTTTGGATATAATTGCTAATAAGGAAGTACTGCATGGGGGGGGGGGAGAATTATGCTTTACCAATCTTTTATTGGACTCATAATTTCAGATAGTGTCACTTGGTACATTTCTTTAAAATCAGAGTACTTGAAGGGATATAAAAGGGAAGGAATTGTCCTTATATTCTCTGCTTCATTTTCCATAAGATGTTGCTCATGAGCTTCAGATAGAAAATGTAGCTCTGTATATATGGGATGGGGGGGGGGAGAAATACAATAGTTTTTTAAACATATTTATTTAATGTGTTAATATTTTTCTTTATCTTTCTAAATTATTGTGAAAGAAGCTTTGAAATTTATAATTGCTATTGTTGAAAAATTGTTATTTATTTTCTATGCATGATCTTATATTTCACTTAATATTTTACATTTGGAAAAATATCAAATGTCAGTATCATATTTATGTCTTTGTTGCTTCATATGTAAAATTTTTTTTGAAATTGAATATAATTACAATATATGATCTTAAAAAGTAAAAATTTTCTGAGTTTTTTTCTTAAATCTGCTATTTCTGCACTTTAATGTTTAATAAATTAAAGGTTTATTCTAGTTTGTATAAACTATGGGGGGGGGGGGGATTCAGATGCATGACTATCATTTTTTGGGTGCATATTTTGTCATTTATGATGTTTTTTTTTTTTTTTGTGCTTATTTCATGTTTTAATTTCTCTCTTATATTAACAGCTGTATAGCTTCTAGCAAAGTTTAACATGTGCTCTTTGGAGTTCTGATGAAAGTCATGTAACAAAGATAACAGTAAACTTCTACCGATGTTTTACCTTCTTTGGACCATATTGTAGGGTATGTTTCTTTCTAAAAATTGAGGTGAAATTATTTTTAATTTCTTTTTTCTTACTTTTTAAATGTGATTTTAGTTCAATATATTTTTCCTAAGATTACTTTTATCAAAATTTTATTTTTGGTTGTAAATTTTAATTTCATAGAGAAAATAAGATTCTAATCATATCATATAAATAGTGTTTTTCTAGTACACAGTTGTGGAATTAATTTGTACTATGATATAATAATAACTTGGGGGGGGGATTTACTCATGATTTTTTCTCTTCTGCTGTTTATATAAAAGATTTTTTATATTTAATTTTAAAAACAGAACATTTTTTGAGTTTTTGGAAAATATAATCATGTTTTTCTTTGCATTGTCATTTTTAGGACCAAATCCATATTGTTATTCATTTCACTATTAGAATGTGCGTCAAAATAACTGTGCACTCTTTTTATAATGTTTATCATTTCGGATGATACGAAAACAGGAGCTGCATTATTCATTTTATTTTCATTGTCAAAATCTGCATCAAGGATATTTTTTTAGCTTTGAAAAAACTGTAAAATATCTTTGTCTGCCATAATGGGGCTGTGTGCTTATTATCATCTACTGTAACAAATTCTTCCAAAGATACAGTAGGACAGTCCAATCTGGCTGGTGTTTTCCATATATTGTTCATTCCCAGAAGGGATATCTTTTTGCGTTAAGCGATTATTTTTTTCTTCTCATTTCGTGTTAAGAGAAAAAAATGCATGAAACTACTTTGTAGTGTGTTGGTACCACTGTATTATTTCATGTTAACCCATATTTCATCTCAAGCGTTTTTGCATTAAACGCATTTCACTAGATAACGAGTAAGCAAATGTCAAATTTGTTTGATTATACATGGTCGACCTCCCCTATTTCAAGAGGGCGCTGTGTGAGTTGAAGTGGGGGGTCTAGACTGCTAGTCGTATGTGTGCAATTTGCAGTAGTTGCAATGGCATGGCACGTTG